>JARHVA010004730.1:132500-550000 GCA_037957365.1 Torreya grandis | reverse complement strand
CATAAGCATAACACACAACTAGATCAATGAGCATCAAGCAATAATTAAGATCACATGTGAAATCATATTAGTAGGAATTCAAATATATATAACACATTATTAATTAAATACATACTAAAATTTATCTAAATAAACACTAATCAAAGCATATTAAACTGTCATGGAGTGTATGGGTTTCTAGTCTCTAATATATCATCCCCTAATGCCTCCATCTACTCCACCCTTTGATGATTTCCTCCATCTTTCACACTCTAAGGGATGGATCTATCCTACATCCACCTCACAAAAATGAAGGTAGTTTTCCTAAAATAATATAAACTACATAACATACTTTTATAATAAACTAAACAACCATGATCATCATGTACATAATATGCAAGTATAGCTAACTCCATAGTTAACAATCATGTAGATTAATCAACATATAACTATCCATAAATCAACATATGAAATATATATTTAACAAAATAGTAGTTAACTAGATAATAAAAATGAAAATCCATGAATCAATAGGTTATTAGGTCTAGAAAGGAATCAGGATGGGACATCCTTCCCCCTCAAGTTGATAATCATCCCGATGACACTTATTCAAGCATAAGTTATGAAATTTAAAAATTATTCAACAAAAAATAAAATAATATCCAATAACATATCAAGTAAAAAAATGTGGAGACAACCTATAAAACCGATCATAATCCTTCCAAGTTGCACTATCTTCAGAATATTGGTCTCAGTGGACCTTACACTATGACAATTCTCTATTATGCAAACTAAGTTTTCAAGTGTAAATTATTATGATTTGTTCTACTGTGACCACCTGAGGATCTAGAAAATGTAAATCATTCCAATCCAACACATGTGAAGGATTAACAACATAATTGTTAAGATCAGACACAGAAAACATTATGCAAAAAAGCTAGATCTAGTGGCAATGCAAGCCTATACACTATTGGATATATCACTTCTAAAACCTTGAAGGGTCCTATTTATCTAGGTGAAATTTTCACTGACTTCTCAAATTTAATCAAGATTTTGTGAGGATTAACCCACAAAAATACTTTATCACCAATATAAAATCCTTGATTTTATCTTTAGATCAGCATAACCTTTTTTTATATCATTAGCCTAAGCCAAACTCTACCTAATTATTCTAAATTAGTCTTCCATTTCCATAAGCATCTCAAGTCCAAAGAATACCCTATCCTCTAACCTGTCGGAACTAATTCATGTTATACACCTCCTTACATATAATGCCTCAAATAGAGACATATTTAATGTTGCTTGTTATGAGTTTGTGTAACCAAAATCAACCAGTGTAATATACTCCCCCCACTTGTATTTATGATCTATACAATACATTTGAAGGATATTTTCTAAAACTTAGTTAACTCTCTCTCTATTTGTCCATATGTTTTAAGGTGATATGTAATGCTAAAACTTAATTATGTACCTAAAGATGAATTCAAAATCAACCAAAGTATAGAAGTCATTATCAAATCTCAATCTAAAATGATCTTTTCTATAAATCCATCCAATTGGTACACCTCTATTATTTATATCTTTGTAAGTATATGTGTATCATTTATCAAGTTCCCTAGTATGAACTAAGTTACCTTGGTTAGTTTTTCAAGTATAACCAATATCATATCATGTTGGTACTATGATAACAAAAACCTTTGTACAAAGTCCATGCCAATCACCTACCACTTCCATTATGGTATATCATGAGGATATCTCAATATTTTTAGATGCACATGTTCATCTTTCACATGATGACATTCTGAACAATGAGACACAAAATATGTCGCATCATTCTTTATTCCTTTCCAAAAATAGAGAGGTCTTATCTCAACCATGAAGTTAGTTACACCTATATGTCTTGAATATGGGTCATTATATAACTATTTTATTACCATGCTCCTTATATTATCTCTATCAATCACATACATCCTACTATTATAAATCATAATACCATAACTCTCTAACTTTAATCCTTTTTACCTATGATTATAATCATTATTTGATGATGCTTTATTAACTTGATCATAAACATCATCTCATGGTGAGAATTTGATTACCTGATTATAGAAATACTCCTGATTGTAGCTAAGGATACTAATGTAATTTATTTGACTTAGAGCATTTAATACTCTATTCTCCTTACCCTTGATATAGTTAATATCAAAATAATTTTAAGATAAGAATTTTAATCAATGTTTTTGATGTGCATTTAGGTTCAATTGGGTGGAGATGTACTTCTATCCCAAGTTGTTAGTCTTGAGCTCAAATGGTTTCCTTAATAGATAATTCCTCTATTGTAACAAGTTTCATATCATGAGGGGCATAATTCACCTCATAAGGCTTCAAATTTTTGGACTCATATGCTACAAATAAAACATCTTGCATAAGAACTCCTCCAAGTCCATTCCCAAATGCATTTTTCATCACTAAGAATTAAACATTAGGATTGAGAACTCTTAACATAGATGTCAAGGTAAGCCTCCTTTTAAGCTACTAAAATAATCTCTCTCACTTGTTTGACCAAACAAAAATCTAGTTCTTCCACTAAAAAGAGGTGATTTACTTAGCTATCTTTTATAAATTTGGAAAAATTTCTTGTAATAGAATACTAATCCCCAAAAAAACCTTACCTCATGCACATTCTTAGGTTTTTGTCATTCCATTATGGATCGTATCTTTATTGGATCCATTAAAATTCCATTCATGGAGATAATGTGTCCCAAATATTACACTTTCTTTTGGAAAAATATACACTTAGACAACTTACCATATAATTTGTACTTTTGTAAATGATGCAAAACCAATTCTAAATGATGAAGATTTTCTTCCTCATCCTTAGAAACTATGAGGATGCCATCCAAATAAACCACCACAAATAGTCTAGATAATATTTGAACACACTATTCATAAAATTCATAAATGGTGTTAGAGCATTTGTCAACCCAAAAGGTAACACTATAAACTCATAGTGCCCATATCGAGTTTTGAATGTTGTTTTTGAAATATCCTCATCTTTGATTATTAGCTAATGATACCATAATCTAAAGTCAATCTTAGAAAATATTTTTTCCCCTTGAATCTAAGCAAAGAGATCAGCAATGTGAAGTAGTAGATATTTGTTCATGATTTTCACCTTATTCAACATCTTGTAATCAATACACATGTGAAGAATACCATCTTTATTGATGACTACTACTAGTACACCCCATGGTGACACACTTGGTTGAATTAACCCTTTTGATAACAAATCTTGAGGTTAAGCCTTTAACTCAACTAATTTGGTGGTTGTCATCTTATATGGTGCCTTAGATTGTAGTTTAGATCTAGTTATGATGTCAATCAAGAAATAATAATCATGTTTGGGTGGTAATCCAAATAATTCCTCTAGAAACACATCCTAAAATTTCCTTAGAAAAGGATAATCCTTGATGGATGGTTCCTTAGATTCTTCCATATCATTTATTTTAACAATAAATTATATGAATCCCTTCTTCTAAGCCTTTTTGAGTTAAATTGTAAAAATTTGCCTAAGCTTCAACTTTCTTTTATTACCTTAAATTTGTGTCTGATTTCCAAAATCATCTTGACACTCAAGCTTATTTAGATATAAATCAACCTTAGTTTTATGCTTCAAAATCTAATTAACTCATAGGATTACATCATATGACCTTAATGTTGCAACATACAAATCCACTACTATAGTGAATTTAGGAAACCTAATATTATCTTCTAATAAACAATTGTCAACCTTGACCTTTGACTCATTTCCATACTATACTAACCATGAATTTCCCATAACTCTAGCTTTTCTAGACAACTTATTAAGTATTATATGATTAATAAAACATTGTTGTCCCTAGTTTTAATCAAAATAGAAACTAGATGATTAAAAAAAATACTTAAAATTTTAATAATTGAAGCTTAAAATTTAGCTCGATGGTTGTCAACAGCTACATGAATCTATTTTTGAAAATTTTCCTATTATGAAGTACAACCCTTGTTCTTTCCACCTAACTTATCTTGAGTACACACTTGAGTGTAATGGCCACCTCCACAAATTAAGCAACCTATAGGTGGTCCTTTTCTATTAGACTAATGGTTTCCAATAAAACATCTTTTGAAACTATTTTTAGGTTTCCTTCTCCTTGAGCTACTATTGAAATTATCATTATGGTTCTTGAATTGGCTCTTGGAGTCTCCACTCCTCTACTTCAAATTCTTCTTTTTGAAAGTTAGTTTAGAACTTCCAAAAAATTTATTAAACTTATTTATGACTTGGGCAAGATATTGTAGATTTTTTTCCTAGTTTATTACCTTCTCAAAAACCTAATCCATGGTTTATGGCCCATGCAAATTCCTCCTCATAACCAATTTGAGGATTTCATCCTATGATGAATTTCCTAATTCTAAACCTCTCATCTACCAAATACTGAGGCACATACTTTAGAAGCTTGATGAATTTATCCCAATATTCATTCACATAGATATCTCCTTAAGGTTTTTAAATATCATCTTTTTATGATTGAAATATAGTTATGGAAGCCACTATGACCTAAACAAAGTTACAAATTATTCCCAAGTCATGGTGGTATATTTAAGGTTCATCTCAAGCTTTTTATTTTCTTAGCAAGTTGTTGTTTCAATAGTAAACTAATATAATCCCCCGACTACTTTGGTGACTTTAGATTAATTTCATATCTTGAAATATTTATCCATTTTTAAAGCCATGATTCAGATCCATCTCCTAAAATCTCATATCTCATATCTCATTCCAACTCTATAGCTACTCAATCTATCACATTTTATGGTACTTCCTAATGCCTCTACTCTTGAGAATTTTCCTACTCATTAGGATGCTCTTCAGGTTCTTACTAAATATTATCCTCAACATGCCCATGTACTTCCTACTCTAGGGCCATAATTTAGTGCCTAGTTTTGTGCATGGATGAAAGGATTTATCCATCTTCACATATTTCTTAGTGGGGAGTTGATTTGGATCCACTAGAAGATTGGTGTTTGAGGTACCCTCACCTATAAGTCTAGCATGCACCATAATTCTAACTTGATTAATAGGATAATACATTTTCATTAGTAGACATGTTAAGTCCTAGAGTTTGAGCCTTAACTCTGATACCACAATGTAACAACCCCACTGGATTTTACTAGAATAGGGTTAAAAAAATAAAATTAATTACACAAATTTAATTAATAGATTCCATCATGATGAAACCTACAAGAGTGATCTTTAACTAAATAAATTAGTTTTAATTAACCATACAAAGGTATATAACTAATATATTTAGCTAATGATCACCATCATAATATCAATCATCAAGAATAGGTGTAATGTTGATTATAGCAAAAAAGACTACATTAATTCAAAAAAGTATTGTTACAAATTCAACCATGACTAATACAATATTACATCTAACTATTTTATGGTACATATGAATAAAATATACATTTTCAATAATATAAATGTCTTAACAATAATATACAATTATATAAATCTCTATGGAGCATCAAAGTCTCAATGAATTAGAAATATCCATAAGTAATCTCAAGTGTAGTCTCTAGTTTAGTACTATTGAGGGAAGTGAGAGCATCATCTAATTGATTTTACACACCAACCATTGACCATCCAACATGTACCTCCCTTCATGGATGGGTAGATAATGATGGTGCGAGAATCCAAAATGACAAACTAGGACCCGTGTGTTGTAAGATAACTAATACATGACGTATACCATAAAGAAAACCATTCTAACATGATATGATACAAACATGTAAATTAAATCAAATATATGAAATGACAATGTTTAATTATAAACACTATTTTGTTGAAGGTTTTCATATAGTTATTGATCATGAGGATCAATCAATTTCATACACACCACTCAACCATATTAAACCTTATCTACACATTAGTGACACTAATTAGGCAATTATAATCTATCACATTGCTTACTTAGGGTCATTGATGCAATACTTGATATATATATATATATATATATATATATATATATATATATATATATATATCAATTATTGCATCAATGACCCTAAGTAAGCAATGTGATAGATTATAATTGCCTAATTAGTGTCACTAATGTGTAGATAAGGTTTAATATGGTTGAGTGGTGTGTATGAAATTGATTGATCCTCATGATCAATAACTATATGAAAACCTTCAATAAAGTAGTGTTTATAATTAAACATTGTCATTTCAATACAAACATGTAAATTAAATCAAACATATGAAATGACAATGTTTAATTATAAACACTAATTTATTGAAGGTTTTCATATAGTTATTGATCATGAGGATCAATCAATTTCATACACACCACTCAACCATATTAAACCTTATCTACACATTAGTGACACTAATTAAGCAATTATAATCTATCACATTGCTTAATTAAATCAAACATATGAAATGACAATGTTTAATTATAAACACTACTTTATTGAAGGTTTTCATATAGTTATTGATCATGAGGATCAATCAATTTCATACACACCACTCAACCATACTAAACCTTATCTACACATTAGTGACACTAATTAAGCAATTATAATATATCACATTGCTTACTTAGGGTCATATATATATATATATATATATATATATATAAAGTATTTCTTACTAGTAGATGTAAAATGTGCTAAATAGAAAAATATCAAATACATATATTTAATCCATCAAATGAAATGTACTAAATCCCAAAATATCTAATTTATTACTAAATAATAAACAAATTTAAAAATAGTCATAAATAAAATCTTACCATTCAGGTAATAAATATATTCATACATCTAGTTACGAAATGTTAGCAAGTAACTCTAACTTCTTATGTTATTTAACCATATAATAACAATTTATAGTTTAATATTGTCATACCAGAAGTAAAATAGTAATCTCATTCAATAATCATTTAATTTTATTTCTATTCACATAATATGAATTGCTTATAAAATTAGTCAAAGCAAAATAGAAGAACTAAATATTCGTAATTGTTTCATAACTAAAAATACATTGATTTATTTTATTGACTTTTATATTCAGCCCTATTAAGGATAATAACCAAACATTCATAACTTTCTAATAATGTCTATTATGTGTTTAATCATAATTTAATATATGAATCATTATATATATATATGGTATAACCTTCATTACAAAAATTATTATCTTTAAATTAAAGTATCTCAAGTATATTTATTTAAATGTATATAAAGACAAGTTTATATTTAATCTATTCCAAATAAAATAACCTATTTACTCTTTCAACTAAGTATTCATATTTGACTATGATATTGCTAAATTGAATTTACAAGTATAACATAGAGAAATATGCTCAATCATCACACAACTATATTATTAATATTTAATTCTTCAACAACAATGGAATTTTAACTCATACAATTATGACTAAGTCAAAATAACTCAAAATCCACAGTAAGATCCCTATTTTTCATATTAAAAAAACCACAATTAGCCACATTTAAAGGTATAGTCATATTTCATTATGACCAATAACACATAAATTCATATAACAAAATATGCATAGTCATATATACAACTCAGTAAACTATATCACATAGTTTATATTATATATAGTCCATTATAGACACACATATATATAAGTGCAGGTGAATATAATTGAGTTTAATATTATATCATGTACTTATGAGCATCACATCAAAATACAAATCAAATCAAATACTCAACCACACCTTAAATATACATGGATTTCATTATATGATAATATGTATTTCATGTCATACAGTCATATATTAACACAACCATCCTTATTCAAACATAATTAAATATAAAATTGGTATGTATATTTATGATTCCTCAAACTTCAAGTGTTTAACCCACATCCTCAATAATAAAAATGAAAACACATAATATAGGTTTCAACATGATAAAATAACATTTATATAAGTATGTAAACCTTAAAAATGAGCTACACACACACACACACACACACACACACACACACACACACACACACACACACACACACACACACACACACACACACACACACACACACACACACACACACACACACATATTTAGTTCATTTATTGGTGACCTAAATATTATGTGAATATACCACTATATATGTATATTAATTCTCAATTTAGATTTCATAAATGAAATAAAACAAAACAAAGTTTGTACTATCACTACCTAACTTATCTCAAATCTATCCATTAAAACCTTACGCATAAAATCATGCCCTAAACTAGGTTAAATTTTTTGAAACAATTCATCATCTCCATGAACTTATTGATAATATAAAGGATAAAGTGGTTGGATTAAAATATAAGTTTTAAATCAAATAACCCTTCAATATATCAATTATATGGAGAAAATCATGACTCAAAACAAGTTTCTAGGATTATGTTAATCCCTTCATACCTAGTAATTCCATCACTTGGGTCAGACAAATACCCACACATAACAATATTTTTTCCCTTTTTGGTTTACCTAGGGTTTTAAATTTAACCTTAAATAATACATATAAATTTCCTTACTATAATTTCTATCATTTAAAATTTTCACAAAACACAGTAAGATTTCATCTCATAATAGGGTCTACCTAATTTAAAAGTTGTTATGATATCTAAATTTATTTTTATAACCAAAACCTAGGATTTAATGGGTTGTATGTCTGGTTCTATGGATGGTTAATCCATCTACAGTAATAGGCATATTCCCTAGTTTTTATTAATTTAAAAAACAATAATAAAATCAAAACCCTAATAAAATATTAATGATTTATTACATATAAAGCCAATTATGAATGAAATTTGATAGATCAACTTGGTAAATTATGCACAAATATGACAAAATGATATCTCATTCTCTATAATTTTTCATCCAAACCCTTTCTTTTCCTTTCATTTTCTCCTTCCTAATCCTCTTCCATGTCTCTCTAGGAATACTTCTATCTCTATTATAATTTCCTACATGCTAACAAACTCCATAATTTCTCCCACTAATTGAAATTGAACTCAATGTATGTAACCCAAACTATAATGTTTATTTTACATGATTCTCATTTAACCAAGTTAAAGATCTTATTAAAACCATAATATCTAAATTTCTATAATTATTCAATAAAATTATCCCTTTAAATTTTATTCATGTATATTGACTTCACAAAATCACTTTAAACATTATGATTATTGATAAAGTAAATGATTTTCACTAAAGTCCTTATGCATGATAATAATGAATTCACCAAATCCTCTAAACACTATAATAATTAATAATGAAATCCACCTTTTTAACACACAATAAAATTCAATCAAACATTATAACATTAATAAACCATAATGACTTACCAATAATAATCAATAATGCAATTATTATTTAACAATATGAATGATTTTATTGAGTTATAATTACATTAACTAAACACAATTTACACTTGATTACATCATATCTATGCCTTTTTTACTTAGTAAATATAATAGTCATTTAGTACATAATGCAACTAAATTCCCTAAGAACTAATAAATTTATAAATATGAAGTAAATCACACACACACGCACACATTAGACATTAATGGATTATAACTATGTTATAGCAACATCATCATGTGAGATAAGCTAATTATGACAATCATAAGTGCAACACACAACCAAATCAACATGAGCATCAAGAAGAAACCAAGATCACATCTGAAAGCATACTATCAATCATTCAAGTGTAGATAGCACATTATCAATCAAATACATATTAAAATATATGTAAATAGACATTAATCAAAGCATATTAAATTATCATGGTGTGTGCATGTTTCTAGTCTCTAATATGTTATCCCTAATACCTCCATATATGCCACCCTCTCTGATAATGCCCTCCCTCTATCACAATCTGAGGGATGGATCTATCCTACATCCACCTCATAATAATTAAGGTAGTTATCCAAAAATAATATAAAATCTGTAATATATTACTATATTAAACTAAATAACCATGATCATCATATACATAATATGCAAGTACAACTAACTCCATAATTAACAATCATGTAAATTAAGAGACATATAACTATCCATAAATCAACATATGAAATCCATCTTAACCCAAATATTAATTAACTAGATAATTTCCATGAAGATCCATGAATCAATAGGTTATTAGGTCTCGATAAAAAATCAAGATGTGACATGGAAAATCAAGAGAATCATTGGAATTAGTATTTGTAGAATATTCCCTTTCTCTAAAATGTAGAAACATGTGACATGGATTCTAATTTAGTTATTTTATAAGCTCTAGATGTATGATTTGGTAGAGAAATAAAGTACATTGTATGATTAGTAAATTTAATAATTTAAAACATGAACCATATATGAATTTAATGTTTTTTGTTTGACCAAATTTTGACCTTTGAACTAGAGAATGTATTTGGTCTAACATATGAAATAATAAAAAATAGACCCTACCTCAATTTTTTTGAAATATTAAAAAAAATTATAGCTTGTGGAGATAATTTTTTAAAGCCACCAAAATCACAATGACTTTATAAAAATTATTAAAAAAATCTAAAATTTGGACTACATATTATTTGCATAAATCTCTAACTTCATTGAAAAAGTTAGTAAACAATCTTATTGGTTGTGTATGTGTGTTTTTTTATTTGATAAAACTTGTTATGATATTTATTAATTGAAATTTAAGAAACACTCAAATATAAGGCTAATTTAAGGGGGAATGAATTATGTAATATTAATTATGATGATGTTGGAGAGATTTTTTCATATGTATTTATAAGTATCAATAGTTTTTTCACTTGGATTTTCACCCCTTGAGGAGATGTATCATCTCTCCTCATCCAAGTGGCATAATGGAAAAATCTCGTAGGCTATGGGTAACCAATAGGTGAGATGAATCTCTAGATTTAAGGGTTAGCTCCCTAAATGTGTTTTGAAATGCTTTCACCTATACTAATTGATTAATTATGGGGAAAAGGGTTAGAGTTTTCATGAAATGAAACATATTATAGAGGGTGATTCACCGAGATGTTTATGACAAGACTATCATACTCCATCACAAAGAGACAAGTCATAAAACACTAATCTAAGAATCCTAGAATGAACTAACATTAGTTTTTTAGTATGAAGGTGGCATGCATGAAGACTATCCAAGGTAAGTGAAACCGTAGATTAGTGGTAGATACTAAGGTTTCCTTGTACACTTAATAACATATAAATACACCTAACAACACTTCATATGACCTCATAGGCATGGAATCACTTGCATTAAACATGGAAGGATTGAAAAAAAGCAAGGATAGATGAATATCTCTTAATCATTCACTATACATCTATTCACACAATTTGACAAGCTGATATATGAAATCAAAATAGATTAAATTTATTATGTAAGCCAATTATAATTCCAAAACTATTAGGGCTTCACCATACATGGTGTGGTATTAGATTACAAAGGCCAAAATGGTTAGTTCTTCTAGATCTTGAGAGAGAGAAAGGAGCAGAGAGAAGTCCAAAGGTCATAAGGAAACATGTAAATTTGATAAAATGAGTTACCTATTCATGAGAAGAAGATTTTAAATGAACTATGAAAGGTCATAAAGCACAAGTGCCACCTCAAGTCATGAAACTCTTGAAATTTGGTGTAGAAGTTCTCATTCTAGCTCAAAAAATTACCTTCATGATTTAACCCTATTTAAACATCCCAAAACTAATTAGGGATATTTTTGATGATTTTAATGATGGTTAAGGTTTTTATACATTCCTCTCCATGAATTGGTTATAGTCTTGGTAATCTAGAATCATTTGGAAATGAGCTATCATTGCCTGCACTCTAAGAAAAACCCTCTTTCAATCACCCCTTACACTTAGCCAAAAAAATATGGATTCAATTTTCCATGAAAATATATGGGAGGGAATGGATGAAGATTGGTAAGACTCCCTATGTCGTTATACTACTCAATCACACCTTAAATAACAATCCACTTGAAGTTTTCACACTTCTCACTATTATGCTCACTATGCCAGTTTTGACTAGCTAAGATGAAGGTATTTATTGAGGCTCATAGGTGTTGTTTTTAATCAATAAATTTTCATGGGTAGTTATCTAATGTCTCAATATTTCCCTCCATGTGATTGGCATTTTTAGACTCATTCTAGAACCAATAAAACACATAAAAAGGTTAAGAAAAAATTATTTTATACCCCATCTATATAATTTCATATAGTCCAAAAGAATGGGTAGTATATTGAGATAATATTATACAAGGTTTAATAACTTTAATGGTCACTATAACCAATTTGGATATCCATCTAACCTCATTTTCTCAATCAGGTCCTTATCCAAGGGTTTAGGAGGGTTTTAGCATCAGTCTACTCTTAAGCTTTGTTCATGAAGGTTGGATGTTATAATTTAAAAAATATATATAAACATGATGATAATTACCATTTTTAACTTTTTCTAGATCTTTGAATCTCCATTCAAGGTGTCAAGGTATATATGAGCATTTCAACTTAGCCCATCGAACTTGTTTCTCCATTTCCTATAGGCTTGGAATGTTTCTGATCTAAAATTAGATTTATTGATGATTTATATAAAAGGTATAAGTTTTTAAAAATATATAATACCATCATAAGACTGATATAATAGGTTATAATGTATACCCAAGGTTGGAAAGGAATTTGACCCCTAATTTGGATTCTAGGCCTAAACCTACCCTTTAGCCTTGATTGTAACATTTTTGGTCTGGACCACCTTGTTTAGTTTCCTCCTGTGATATTTTACTCATGTTTACTTAGGTGTTTTTCAACTTTAAAAACCTTTTTTAAATTTATCTATGGCTCTTGGTCCACCCTTATATTTTTTTTTCCAAGACTGTAGGGTTTTACTCATAAGGGAAGTGCCCTTTATCTAAGACAAAATAGAGGGAACTTACCCTATTTTCATAAATGAAATAAATTATTTAATATCTTACCCAAGTCATAAATACACTATATGTAAGACACCATCCCTTTCTTAAATAAATATGCCTTTCAACTTCCTTATATTCCAAGATTGACCATGAAAATAGATAGTGTGCAAGGTCTCATGTTATGGACTGTATGTTGCTTGATTGGAGATCTATCTTCCATATTATAAATCCAATATAAAAATAATATATATAATTCCATGGTCATGATATAGGTTCTCATATGTTTCTTCCACCATTTCAACTCTCCATATACTCCATACACTTTATTGACACAAGATTGAGTTTCATTATTGACTATATTTTCTTGCTTTAGAGGTACAACTATAGGTGTGTATATATGGATTAGGTTTTAAAACATTGAAAAAGTACTCTTGATACCTTTTCAGATTAACTTTATCAATTTCATTACTTAACTTCATACTTTGTGATTTGAATTGCTCACAAAGGTAGTCATAATAGTTGACTGTGTTACTCTACCCTTTTGACCAAAAGAGGATTCCTATAGGTGAATATATTTGAAATAGGCCTAAAAAACATGTTTGATGTCCCTATTGAAGCCATATATATTATGATAAATCCATAAATATTCATCTTATTCTTGGATTGAGGTCTTTTATCAAGGCTATCTAGCCTACTCTTCATGATGACCCTACAACCAGCCTATAGGTGTACATTTTGTGATGTAAAGAGACTTATAGGTAGACATGCAGGGATATATATAGTATTAAATTATCTTTAAGCGATCCCTAAATCATAAAATTATTTTTTTAATACCTAAAACCTTTCAATCATGAAGGTATGGTCCACTTACAACTTTGGGCATTAGAGTCACCATGGTGTTCAAACATGTAGATGATAGTGAAGGAATTTAGTGTCCAAATGTTAACTTTAGGCTTTCCAATAATCATATTCCCTTAGATATCTTCCCTCAAAACTTTTTATACATTTTTTCCTATGTATTTTATATAAGATAAAACCATTAGAATGCATTCAAGGTTTTTATATCCCTGCTATATGATCTTGGCAAAAGGCCCATGTGTTATGTTCTTTATTCTTAGAGACTTAAGCCATGAATATAGTCATTGAATCTTTGATCATAGTTATATATCACATATATCAAAATAGTAATCCAAATATGTTTTTTATTTTTACTACACACATTAGGAATTCAAATAGGGTTCCATTTTGTGTTCTAAGACCTCTATATGACATCTCCAATTCTTTGATATTACCACCTATAGGTGGATCCTACAATATACAGTCAGTGATGAATATTTCAAATAATGAACATTGTATGGCTTATAACATCTCCTATCCATTTTAAAAGTTATAAAATGGGTTAAATTCATCTTGTAGGGTTTGAAACCTATTTCCTTACTCCCACACTAATATGTTCATTGTTTGTTGAAACACCTGTAGGTGCATTCTCATGTATCGGTAATAAGTACAAGTATGAATAGTGTGCATTGTAATTTGACTTAAATGGGTTGTAAGCCTCTTATAAACCCTTAACCACTCATGTGTCTAAGGATATGTGTGGTTGACTTGTGGCTTACATACCTATTTTATATACTTATTACATTTCTATATGTTCTTAGATAGGTCAGCCTATGGAATAACCTTGGCTAAGTAGACTATATATAAGAGTTAGTGGTTAGTGTTTATTCATTATGTTAAGTATTATAATATTAGTGTACTATTATGGAGGTTCCCTCTTTGAATTGGCTTGCTATAGTATCTAGTATTCTACTTTTTTGTCACTTATTATTGTGTGATCTCTCATATTTACTTATTTTATGTTATATAAAATCATTGTGTAAACATCTAAGTAATTTAATTATAATTGGTATCAAAGATTTGATTTGGCCAAGTTTACTGTGTCATTTTTTAATCTATCAAGGCATGGATTCTAGGAGTGGTGAGAGTGAAAAAACATAGCTTACAATCTAGGAAGAATTAATTTTTTCCATTAGCGTAGTATTGCTCAAAATGCTTTTTTGAAAAAAATATTAAAAAAAAAGTCTAGAAAATGATTTTTTTCATAATTTTAGTCATTGGACTCATCTCGATGAGATGATCTCAATGGTATATTTTGTCAGTACAATTTTTTGGTGCTAACAGTTTTACCCTAGTGCACAAAGGTAGTCATTAGATTCATCTTCAAAAGGTGATCACAATGGTACCATCTCTTGGTATGTGTTTTTTGGGGTAAAAACCCTTCTAGGGTTTGTATATGTTAGGTCCTAGTACTTAGGGAAGAAAAGGGGGCAAAAAACTCCTAAGACTCCATCTACTAATGACATGGAATCTAGAACTTTAGATTTGATGATTTCACAGCTTCAAGTGGATATACAGAACTTAGTGAGGCATGATGAATGTGTTGTAATCCAAGATAATGTTTCAAGGATACACAAAGAGATTAATGGGGTTCACAATGAATTACATAATATTAGTATGCAACTAGATACCCTTACATCTTATTTTTAACCCAATAACCCTCCATTTCAACATTCAAATCCTCCTCTCAACACCAAAAACTCCCATGCTAGTACGAAACCAATGTTGTCAAAAGTAGACATGCATAAGTTTGATGGTAAGGATCCTGTCACTTGGATTACCCAAATTGAGAATTTATTTGAGTTACATCAAACCCATAGTTTTTAGAAGGTGATAGTGGCATATGTGTATCTAGAACATGAGTAATTTATTTAATATTATTGGCTATGTGCTCAAAATAAAAATGAATGATGCTCCTATTACATGGTCTATTTTCACTGAGGAGTTATTAGTTCATTATCAGAATAATGTTTCTAAGAATTATTTTAGCTAATTTTCCAAACTATGATAATTAGGAATTGTGAAGGATTATATTCATTAGTTTTATAATCTATCTTTATGGGTGGAAGATATCATCAAGGAAAATTTGATTGATCTATTTTTGGGTGGCCTCAAAGATAACATCTAATTCAAGGTTAAAATGTTTAACCAAACATATATATCAAAATATATCCTTAGGGAAAGTATGGTGCAAGAAAAAGAGATGGTCAAAAGGAAAACTTTCACTACTAGTCATGATTGCACCTTTCCAGCACCATCATTTCCATAGCCCAATATATTAACACAATTAAAAATTGAGGAGAAGTGAGCCAAATGGTTATGTTATGGTTATGACAGTATTTGGATCAAAGACCATCATTGTCCTAAAAAAAGATGTTTTACATTGAAGGTGCCAATGATGATGAAGATGATGAAGAAGTACATGGTGAGGATATAGAAGGTCTCAAGGAAGAATTTGAAGACTCTCAATATACTATTTCTTGTCATGCCATTTTAGGTATTAATACTCCCCAAAATCTTAAGGTGATGGGTTTCTTGATTGATTCTAGAAGCACAATCAACTTCATCAATAGTAAGTTATCTACTCATTTAAACTATTTCATTTATCCAACTCTAAATTTTAAGTTATGATTGTAGATGGTGGTATTTTCAAATATTTAGTAAAATGTCATACTATTAAGCTAGCCATGGGAGACTACTTGTTGGACTCTCCTATGTTTGTTTTTCCCATGAGTGGAGTTGATATTGTTTTAGGAGTACAATGTCTCACCACTTTAGGCACTATTTAGATCAATTTCCAATAATTATTCATGCATTTTAATTTTGAAGAAAGGACATTTGATCTAAGGGGAATAAGGGATAAATCTCAACAACTTATTATCTCCCATTAAATGATAAAGATTCTCTATAAGGGTGCTAAAGGATTTATAGATCACTTATTTTTCATGAAAGTAAAATCAACTCAACCATCTCCACCTCTTGATATACAATAAGTGATTGATGCCCATTATGGTTTTTTTAGTGACATTCCAAAATGACTTCCACCTAGCTACATGAATAATCATGCCATCAAAATTATTCTTGGTAGTACACCACCCAACATCAGGCCATACAAGTATCCCTATGCCAATAAAAGTGAAATTGAAAAGATCTTACAAGAGATTTTGGATGTAGGAATCATTCACCACAACTAAAGCAAATATTATTTACCAATTTTCATAGTGAGAAAGAAATATGACACCTGGAGGATGTGCCTTGACTATAAGGAACTCAACAAGTACACTATAAAAGATAAGTTTTTTATTCCTATCATTGATGATTTGATAGATGAATTGAATGGTGATTTTTATTTTACCAAGTTAGATTTGCATTATCAAATTTGGATCCATGATGAATACATACCCAAAATAGATTTCACCACTCATGACGGCCATTATGAGTTTCTAGTTATGCCTTTTGGTCTAACAATTGCACCATCTACTTTTCAAAGTTTGATGAGTACTATTTTTAGGTCATTTTTGAGGAAATTTTTTCTGGTATTCTTTGATGATATCCTCATTTAAAGTAAAAATTGGGAAGACCATTTGCAATATGTGAAATAGGTACTCTCCATTTTGGAATAATATCAATTGTATGCCAAACCTTCCTAATGTAATTTTGGGGCTTGTGAGGTTGAATATTTGGGTCATCTAGTTTCTTATGAAGGAGTGAAAGTGGATCCTAAAAAAATTTAGGCAATGGTGGACTGGCCAATTCCTAAGACACTCAAGTAACTATGGGAATTTTTGGGGCTAACCAATTACTATTACAAGTTTGTCAAAATTTATGGTAGTATTGCAACCCCACTCACCTCTTTGTTGAATAAAGACTTCTTTTAGTAGACTAATACATCTACCCAAGCATTTGAACAACTGAAATTGGATATGTGCACTACTCTAGTATTGGACACTCTTAATTTTTCCAAGACTTTTGTGGTTGAATGTGATGAATTTGGGTATAGTATGGGTGTTGTGCTCATGGAAGAAGGCATACCACTTACATTTGAAAGTCATCAACTAAAGGGTAAAAATCAGCACAAGCCCATCTATGAGAAGGAAATGATGGCCATTTTGCATGTATTCAAACAATGGAGACCTTATTTGATGGTTTATCACTTTCAAGTAAAGACTGATCATGATAGTCTCAAATATTTTTTGGAATGACAATTTTATTCTAAAGAATTAACAAAATGAGTAACTAAGATGTCAGGCTATGATTTTGAAATAGTCTATAAAAAAGGCAAGGATAATGTGGTGGTAGATGTAATATCTATAAAGGATGAATCAAGTGAGGCATTGCTATGTGCCATAACCATTTTATAGGCAGATTGGCTTGATGAAGCATGATTAGAATGGGAAAATGATAGTGTTACCCATGATTTGATTCAAAATCTTCAGCAAGGTTTAGGTGGATTTTAAAAATTCATATGGAAGGGTAATGAATTATGGTATAAATATAGATTTTACCTATGTAAAGATTCTATTATTAAATAAAAAATCCTTTAGGAACTTCATACAACTCTAATTGGGGGTCATTCAAGATTTTTGAAAACCTATTACAGATTGAAGCAATATTTTTTTGGGAAGGACTCAAGAGGGATGTAAAAAATATGTGGTTGAATGCATAATCTATCAAAAAACAAAGGTGAAACCATCAAAACCTTAGGTCTTTTATAGCCTTTATCCATTCCTAGTCAGCATTGGGAAGAGGTATCTATGGATTTGATTATAGGGTTACCAAGATTTGATGGTCAAAATATTATCATGGTTGTTGTGGATCATCTCAGTAAATATGGTCATTTTTTTTCTTTATCACAAAAATTTGTTGCTAGTACAATAGCTATTGCTTTTCTAAATATAGTTCAAAAACTACATGGGACCCCTAAGATCATTGTCAGTGATAGAGATCCCATTTTCATTAGTAATTTTTGCACTAAGTTATTTACATGTTTGGGCACCCAATTAGCTCATAGTTCATATTATAATCCTTAATCTGATGGACAAACTGAGGTAGTCAATAAATTTATGGAAGGATATCTCTATTATTATTTTTTGATAAATAGGATAAATGGGTTCATTGGTTGCCCCTTTTTGAATGGTGGTACAATACTTCTATACATAGTTATTCCAAAATGTCTCCCTCTATGCCACTATATGGATACCACCATCCATCCATCACTTTAACCTTGAAGGCCCATCCTAAGGTTCATGCAGTTGAAGAACATATTCACCATCAATAGGAGGTCCTTGTAAGTTTGCATGAAAATTTAGTTATGGCCCAAAATTGCATGAAGCAACAACTAGATCAAAATAAAAGATAGAGGAATTTTGACATTAGTGATTGGGTCATTGTTTACTTACAACCATATAAGAAGATGTCATTAAAGTAATAAAAAAGGATAACAAGTTATCCGTTAAGTATTATGGGCATTATCAGATCTTGCAAAAAATTGGTATTATAGCATACAAGTTAGAGTTTCCTTCATCCACTCACATACATCCAGTATTTCATGTATCATGCCTAAAGAAACTCATTAGACACAGAGTTTCCATTGAAATATAATTACTAGAATTTGATAAGGAATGCAAATTTGTTCTTGATCTTGAGGTGTTCATTCACATACACATTAAGTAGCTACATTCCAAAGTGATTATAGAGTACCTGATCAAATGGAAGAATCTACCATGTGAAGATGTTGTAGAGTAGAAACTTTACATTTTTAATTTTTAAAGTTTCAGTTGTGCACTCTAGGTTTTGTCCCTGCACATTTTAGTTTCGAATTAGTGAAGTTTTTTGACATAAAGCATGGGCACAAGTTTCTTTTTGCCTTAATTTTCTCTAAGTATCAAAGTCGCACGAAAGCTACCAAGTGTCATCTGTCGAGACACATTCTATAATTTCTATAAGTTGCTTGAAATGTGCCATGTGTCCCATGGTAACTCAGTGGAGTGTGACAAGTGTTGGCATCTGTGTTTCAAATTTCTTATGACTTTTGAAAGCTTCTTTTAATAAGCTTTTATTAGGGTCAAGTAGAAGGTGCCATGTGGCAACTGCAAAAGTTTCAATATGTTTTTTCTAAAAGCAACAGAAGATGCCACGTATCCCTAGCTAAAGGAAGTGGAAGCCACCATGTGTTAACATCTAAAATATCTTTATTTTGTTTCATTGTTAAAGTAAAGATTGTGGTGGACCCCGAGTTTTGCCTCTAAAGTTAGCAAAAGTTGCCAAGTATCACCATCCATATGAATCTAAAATGAGTCTCGAATGTTTCTATAGTCTAGCTAAAGCTCAATAGAAGCTGCCACATGTCCCTTGTTAAAAATACATGGAAAGTGACACCTATCCTTGTTCCCCTTTTCAAGCTACTCAGGCAAGAAGTGTTGTGGGTCCCATTTTCTTTAAGTTGTTAATGTTTTAAAGTAGCAGATTGTGACATATGTCAAAGATGGAACACTCCTGAGCAAAGGCATATAAAGAGTATATGTTACATGAAAAGTGTCGTGTGTTTTCTGTAAGTGCCACAAAATCTGCCAAGTGTCACTTTCTAGTGTCGCCTAAATAATGAGATAGTTTTCAAGTGAAAAAGTGGATACTACCAAGTGTCCTCACCCATTTCATAGTGGGAAGCATTTTGTGTATCTATTTTAGCCAAGGAACTTGTAAGGAGATGAAACATTTTAGATCAAGGAAATATGTTTTGTTAGACACTTCCAGTTTAGTTAGAGTTTAGTTAGACAATTGGATTGGGAACATGTGGGTAATCTAGAGCTAGTCTAATGCTATAAATATGGGTGCAGAGGTCACCAAAGGATGATCTTCAAAAGATAGTGAGAATTTTCAATGAGAGATTATTATTAAGGAATTTTAGACTTTATTGTTATAGCTAGTAATGTCATTTGCCTTTGTTCTATTTTCTTGAATTAGAAAGTTTGTATAACTATGCATGTTTTTGTGCCTTTTATGTGATTGGAAAATAAATAAGAAGACTACATTCTATGTCTTTGTTGATATTTTTCATGTTATTTCAAAATCATCTAAGTTGTGAGCCTCTGATCCTATCTATTCTCATCTTTTACATTGATCATGCCTTGTTTTCTCTTTAATGTAATTGAATCTTAAAGATATCTTGACTGTGCTTAGATTAAGGGTTGAATTAAATTCAAGTGCATCACCATAGTTAGATTTTCTTTCATGTATTTGTGTTTTTTTTTAAATTTCTGTCCCTTTTCTCATTACACATTTGAGATAAAGAAGAGCCAGCTTCTTTAAAATATAGAGGTCATTTCAGGTCACAAGTCACACATTCATGAAACTTCCCATTGTTGGTGTTGGAAACAATGCAATTTTAAGAATCAAATTTTTTTTTGGCATGCCTGTTGGGACACCATCTTGAAGTTTCTTTCAAGACTGTATGAACTAAAGAGCTACAAGGAGTCATAGCTATGGACCAGTAACAAGATCTCAATCTATTGTAAATCTAGGTATTATTTTTCCACCTTTGATAACTACTTTAAGAAGAAGGGTTAATCAGTTTATAGAAATACCAAGAGTAAACATGGGAGCACCTATACCTCTAAGAAATTATGCAAGTTAGAACACTGGTAGTCCTTTGATTCTTCTAATATCACTAGCCACTTGGGATCCTATTCTAGTAAATGCTCTAAAAGCTCTGCCCAAATTTAGTGGGAAAGATATCAAAACACCTGAAGAACATCTTCAAGATGTGTCTGATGTATGTGATATACATGTGGTCACACAATATAATGTGGCTATAAGATTATTAGCAGCTTCTTTTAAAGGGAAGGATATGGAATGGTATTGATCTTTGACTCCAAATATAATATCTACATGGGATCATCTTGGAGATCTTTTCTTTGAAAGATTTGAAGAAAAGGGTGATAAATATTCATTGTTGCAATAATTGATTACTATCAAAAGGGCACCATAAGAAGTAATGACTAATTTCAATTCAAGATTTCAAAAGACTTGGGAAAGGATTCCTGCTATAGCAAGACCATTACCAGGTATGGCTATAGTATTTTATCTTAAAGCTTTAAACTCAGATATATCAGTAATGATTCAATCACTTGGAGGTCAGACTATACCAGAAGCTTATGACTATGCAGTCAGAGCTAAAAATAATTTAATAGATGCTAGAAAGTTGCACCCAAGGCCTCCCATGCTTATGTTTCCATAGATTACCTTACCTTTGCCTCAATATGCCTCTAATTCCATAACCCCACCTATGTCTATGTGCATATGTCCTTAACAACCTGCTAAAGAACTTGTTCTTTTTAGAATGCAAAGGATGAATAAAATGTATGGATATATTTATTTTTCAATGTGGTCCTGCCCAGTCATCTGAGATGGATGATATCAAGAATAACTTAAGGACATTTTCTAATGAGTTAATAAACATAAAAAGACAACAAAATCCTTATCCTAAACCCCAATATCAAGGCTACCAAGGAAATAGATTTCCACCACAACCAAACCAGTATCAGGGTCCTCAAAGGCAAACTAACACTCAGCCATCAAACTAATTAGTTACAGTCCCTACACCCTCACAAACTGTTCCCCTTAATCCAAATAGGGAGATTGTTTAAGGGTAGAATAACTATGCAGATAGAACCAATGCCTAGTATTTCCCTTGTAATAATGCTCATATGCCTAGAGATTGTCCCATGGGTAATCTACAATAAAAGGTAGTAGAGCAAAGAAGAATGGATGGACAATTTACAAGTACTTCTAACACTCAAGCCTACCAATCTCCTAGTATGCAAAATTTAGTACTGATGGCTTAGATACAAGGGATGTCCTTACAACAACAACAAGAAATAGCCCCTGAGCATGCTTTATTTTCATGGGTTGAAGATGAAGAATCAATATTCTTGAATGAAGCTTCTACTTCCAAGAAGCCAGTAGTACAATCAAATTCTACACCAGATCAAAGAGAAGGATGATGGAACAACCTGAAGTCACAAATAATGAATTTATGGGGAATCCTCCATTTCAAGGTCATCAAAATATAGTTTCTAGACAAGAAATGACTCAGCTAGTGTAGAATCCATTAATTTCTAGACAAGTTCAAGAAAGAGTAAGGTACCCTTATTTTCCAAGAACCCAAACCCTAAGACCAGTGAATGTGGTGGATCAGCTGAAGAGAACCCCAAAACATGTGTCAATTTGGGACATATTAGCTATTCCTAAGCAAAAGACACTATTACAAGAAGCTCTACAAGGCCAAGCAGTGCCTAAACATATTGGCACCAAAGAAAGACCTATTGATAAAGACAAGCTCAAACATACAGTTCCTCTATAGATAATAGCCCTTTTGAACAATGTAGCAGAGGTAAGTAAATCCAAATTAGAGCCTTTCTATTTGACTCTGATAGTTGGAAAGAAACAATTTCATAATGTGATGATATACTCAGGGGCTAGTACTACTATAATTCCTAAGCAAATAACAGATGCTTTAAAAATAAAGTATGAGCCACTTACTAGAGGATTCATGCAGTTGGATGGCAAATCAGTGCAAACAATAGGGAGAATTAAACAACTCCTATTGCAATTATATACTTGCCCCAATATAATTGTCAATCAAGATGTTCTAGTCATAAATATACCCCCTATATTTGGTTTATGTTTATCCAGAGACTTCACAACCAAAATAGGAGGATACATGTCACTTGATTGGTCTCACCTCATCCTAAAAACCAAATATGGTTCAAAAATGAAAATAATATCTGAGCCATTATCTAAGGATCACATCACCAATGAACCAACCTCAAAATTAGAGGCAGCTCATGCTATGCTAAATAAGGAAGAAAAGGTCTTTGTTGAAGAGTTGGGTGACTGGACTGAACATGACCAAGAAGAGGAAAATAACCATTTGTTAGTTATAATGCACAGTGATCCATATGGAAATTATGACTCTACTGGTCTGGGCACTTATGTCATTTTTGATGAAGACCATGAAATCCCAAATGTTTTAAGGGAAGAAATGCCAACTACTCAAGAATATGAAAAAAAATAAAAAATTTGGACCTTAAATTTTGATGGGGCTAGAAGTAAAAGTAGGCTAGAGTAGTAATTTGTCTAGTTACTCCAAATGGGAAGAAATTAGGGATGAATGTCATCCATCTCCTATCTCTAGCCCTGATACAAGCATATTGTAAACATAGGGTAGAGAGTTAGAAGCCAGAGTAGAATCTAGTCATACATTGCAGACCTCAGGGCAAACATTAGCTATAGTCACTGTAACTATTTGGCCCCAATCTCTTAGTGTCATTAAAAAGCAAAAGAGTGTGGTATCCTCACCACCCAAAGCTTCTCCTTCAATCTTAGAATTTAGGGTTCCCAATTTTGTACAATTACCACTATCAACAGTGGTAAATGTTGAAGAGAAAGAAACATAGTCAAAAGAAGAAATGACAAAGAAACATAAGGGGTTGAAGCTTCAACTTGTTACTAAAGAGAAGGTAGAACCCTCATAGCACCAATCATTGAGTGCATTAGTTACTCCTCAGGTACATGTTTTTTCCCCTTCTTCTTAGTCTCTCTCTTCTTCCATTGGGGTGACAATCCCATTTGGCCAAATAATATCCCCTGCCACCTCTATTATACCCATTTCTCATTTTGCCCCATCTATCCATGCTCAAGCCACATCATTACCTCATTTTTCCCCCCTCTATCCTAAAGAAAGTACCTCCTCAGATTTCCCCTAGACAACATTTGGCTATTCCATATGGCTTGCCACAAGGTTATCCTTTTGCAGGTGGGCACATTGCCTCTCCTTCTACCTTCCAAACTCAAGAAGATGCTACTAAGAAGGAAAGGGAAACTTGAATGGAGAAAAAGAGGATCAAAGATAATAAATCCCTAGCTATAGCACATATGACGTCATAATTTAACCCAATCCAATAGAAACTAATGGTGACCCATTTATCACCTAATGTAGTCCAACCAAATGAGCAGATGCAGCCCAAATATTATACAATGAATGTAGTGGCTATAGACATGTCCCTTTTCAGACCACAAGATAGGGTTGAGCTATTAAATGAATCCACTTCTATAGTAGCTAATGATTATTTGAAAATATCAAAGAAGCTACAAAAGATGGAGGTGGATCTAGCCCAAGAGAAGGCAAACTGTAGTAGTTTGACTATAGAAATTAATGCCAAGAATAATGAAATAGAGAATCTCAACAAATAGTTGCAAGATACTATTTGTTTTTAGACTCACCAGGCTATTCAGGCCCAAAATGAATCTTTGAAAGTAGGGCTAATGCAGGTGAAAGATGCAGTGATAGCCTTAAGGTGGGAAAAGGCAACATTACAAGAAAAATGTGAGGAAAACCTACTACAGGTCGCTCAACTTTAACAAAAGCTCCTAAATAAGTAGAATAATACCACTGCTATACAGGTCCAAATTCAAGCCAAGCAATAAATGATAGAATAATTTACACTTGAGTTGGCTAATAGGCCAAAGAATGCAGGGGTTTTGAATCTAGTTAAGGAGCTTTATGTATCAATATGGAAAAGAATCTCTAAGGAGATTACTCAGCTCAGACCCTCTTTAACCTTTTTGCTAAATGCCTAGAAATTGTGCAAAAAGATGGAGACTTCACTTGAAGACATTCTATCCACTGTCTCTTTGAGAGTGTTTGACTCTCAAATGTTGCTATAAAAGCTATATGATGCAACTAATGGAACATTATTAGTAGCAGGGATTAGTGACAAAATGATCGCTACCAAAAGAGTGATTAAAGTTCTCAGTTGTAACTCTAAGTAATCAATTATAGAGAGCATCTAGATGTGGTGAAAGAAGGAATCAAAGACATGAAACAACACATTGAAGATCTGGTGTAATTGGGACTTCCCTCCCCCTTTTGTGATAGCAACACTGTGTTGATGGTTGATGAGATTAAACCTTTGTTGTTAGCCAGGCAAAATGATCAATTAGTTTTCCAAGGTTTAAGAGATGATTCATCAGTCCCTAAAGTGGAAGTTGTCTTGATTCCCATGTCCTAGCTTGAATTTAAATTAAAGGCTATAGTTCATATTTTGTAGAATTTTTCACACAAAGATATTATCAACCTTGATTTATCCTTCCACAAATTTCAAAATAAGCAGGGATTATTTGATGATGAGTGGTCTATTTATCAAACAACCTTACTAAAGTTGTGATTTTTGTCACATTTTTATACATTCTTTGTATTCTTTCTGAGCAAGCTCAAAAGTCCTCAGGGTTACCAAGAACTGTAGAGTAAAAACTCTACATTTTTATTTTTTAAAGTTTTAGTTGTCCGCTACAAGTTTTGTCCCTACGTGTTTCAGTTTTGAAGTAGTGAAGTTTTTTGACAAAAAGTATGGGTGTGAGTTTCTTTTTGCCTAAATTTTGTCTAAGTATCAAAGTCATGTGGAAGCTGCCAAGTGTCATCAGTAGAGACACATTTTATAATTTATATAAATTGCTCAAAATGTGCCACGTGTCCCATGGTAACTCAGTGGAGTGCGACAAGTGTTGTCATCCACGTTTCAAAATTTTTATGAGTTTTGAAAGCTTCTTTCAATAAGCTTCTCTCAAGGTCAAGAGAAAGGTACCAAGTGGAAACTACAAAAGGTTTCAATATGTTTTTTTCTAAAAGTAATGGAAGACACCATCTATCCCTAGCTAAAGGAAGCAAAAGCCACCATGTGTCAACATCCAAAATATCTTCATTTTGTCTCATTGTTAAAGAAAATACTATGGTGTGCCCTGGGTTTTGTTTCTAAAGTCAGTGGAAGCTACCAAGTGTCACCATCTGTATGAATCTAAAATGAGTCCCGAATGTTTCTACAGTCTAGCTAAAGCTCAACGGAAGCTGCCACGTGTCCCTTGTTAAAGATACATAGAAAGTGACATCTATCCCTATTCCCCTTTTGAAGTTGCTCAGGCAAGATGTGTTGTGGGTCCCATTTTTTGTAAGTTGTTAAAGTTTTGAAGCAGTGGACTGTGACAGATGTCAAAGATGGAACACTCTTGAGCAAAGACATATAAAGAGTATAAGTTATGTGGAAAGTGTTGTGTGTTTTCTGTAAATGCAATGGAAGCTACCAAGTGTCATTTTTTGGTGTCACCTAAATAATGAGATGGTTTTCAAGTGAAAAAGTAGATACTACTAAGTTTCCTCACCTATTTCATAGTGGGAAGCATCCTATGTATCTATTTTAGCCAATGAACTTGCAAGGAGAAGGAACATTTTAGATCATGGAAATATCTTTTGTTAAACACTTCCAATTCAGTTAGAGTTCAATTAGACCATTGGATTGGGAACATGCAGGCGATCTAGAGCTAGTCTGATGCTATAAATATGGGTGCAGAGATCACCAAAGGATGATCATCAGAAGATAGAGAGAATTTTCTGTGAGAGATTGTTATCAAGAAGTTTTAGACTTTCTTATTGTAGCTAGTAATGTCATTTTCCTTTGTTCTATTTTCTTGAATTAGAAGTTTGTATAACTGTGCATGTTTCTGTGCCTTTTATGTGACTAGAAAATAAATAAGAAGATTGAATTATGTGCCTTTGTTGATATTTTATGTGTTATTGCAAAATCATCTAAGTTGTGAGCCTTTGATCCTATCTATTCTCATATTTTACATTAATCATGCCTTGTTTGCTCTTTAATGTAATTGAATCTTAAAGATAGCTTCACTGTGCTTAGAATTAAGGGTCAAATTAAATTTAGGTGCATCACCATAGTTAGATTTTATTTCATGCATTTGTGTCTCTGTTTAATTTCTATCCATTTTATCATTACACATTTGAGATAAAAAAGAGCCAGCTTCTTTAAAATCTAGAGGTCATTTCAGGTCGCAAGTCCCACATTCCTAAAACTTCCCATTGTTGGTGTTGGAAACAATGCAATTTTAAGCATCAACAGATGCCACTTAGGAATATGAAGCATTTGTGTAGTAACATCCAAGTTTCCACAACATTGAGGACAATGTTGTTTTTAAGGGGAGGGGCTTGCTACACCATTAACCATTGGTGTGTCTATGGATATGTGTGGGTAAATTATGGCTTACATACCTATTTTATATACTTATTACATTTGTCTATGTTCTTAGATAGGTCAGCCTATGGAATAACCTTGGCTAAGTAGACTATATATAGGACATAATGGTTAGTATTTATTTATTATGTTAAGTATTCTTCTATTAGTTCATTATTGTGGAGGTTTCTCCCTCAAAGTGGCTTGCTATATTATCTAGTATTATACTCTATTATCAATTATTGTTGTGTGATCTCTCATATTTTCTTATTATATTTGATATAAAATCATTCTATGTGAATATTTAATTAATTTCATTATAACCTTTCTCAAAGATTTAAAATAGATTATTTACATTATCAAGGACCTTTCTCAACTCAAAAATTCCTTCCAACATGATTTTCTCCATGAGAACACCTGTACATGTTCATTAATGGTAGGTGATTGTGTAAAATTACTCGATTAACTGTCACAGATGATATTCTAACAAGTGAAAGTCTTTATTGATTTTTCCTACCATGATAAATTATTCAACCTTTAAATACCATAGTTATAACTTCATGTACATGATTTATAAACTTGCATAGCTCACTTAGCTAACTTATGTGATAGGCTTTAAGTAAATTGGTTATATTTGCTTATGACTGCAGTTTCATGAAGATTTCTTTAGGGAATGAGATTTAAATTTGAAATAACTAAGAGGGAATTTAAAACATGTGATAAAACCTATTATCACCTTCAAAAACTATTATCAAAACATGGAGATCTGAAAATGGTGGAAATAGGCATGTTATCCCAAATAAGATGAGTCTACAAACATGAGATTATTTACCCATCAAAGTACCTTATAACATGAGACCAGGCATGGAAAGCATTAAATTAGGGATTAAAAATCCTATATAATCAAACTCATCAACTATATTTTATGAAATCATCTAAACAAGAGATAAACCTATAGGGTACATAAATTAGTAGGCAAAATAGATAAGCCAACTTCTTAAGAATTTTTCATGAAGCAAAGTTAACCATTATTTTTTAAAAATAAATAAAATTTAATCTTACTAAGTTTACCTTCACTTCCCAAAATTTTGTAACCTATAAGTTCTCCAACTATCCATACCAAGTATAAACATATTGACCATTTATGCATGTCTAGAAGGGTGAAGAAGGTACATAATGGTTTTAGCTCAAAAATGACACTTCCAGAGAATTTAAGGAATTTATATGAGTTTTATGAAGATTAATATATGTTCCATGACCTTTTCCCATGTGTCACACTCCATTATGGGCCATACAAGTGCCAAACTCTTCCTTTTTTAGTTGATTTCTTGATTTTTAGTTATATAACCTAAAATTTTTCGTATGAAATAAAATTCCTAATAGGTAATCTGATCTATTGGATGTTTTAATGGAAAATAAGAAATTTGGACACCTTGAAATATATGCCACTTGCATTTATGACCCCTAAATGACTATTAAATGACACAAAATGACAAATTGATTAATTAGACCATGACCAAAGCTAAAAAGACATGAAATGACATCAATGAACATATAATATACCATATGAAATAATATTAAACCCCTTATAAACCTATAAAGTCAATTTTTTACCTATAAGGGTCCCAATTTGACTTGCAAGGTCAAATTTGGTCAACAATTAGGTATGTTCATGCCCCTTCATCCTAATTAGGTTGACCTAAAAAAATAAAACTAGTAAATGAAAATATTAATGTTAGGTGTGACACATTTGGTCACCCATAACCTTAGTACACTTCAGAAGATAAAATGTTAGGGTATTAACATGTTTTAATGGTAAATTTATTTTAGGTCAAGAACACTATGCTAAATCATAAAATAAAGCACATAACAAATATTATCTAAATGTAATCAAATGTTTTACTTGTATAAGACTAGTTTAATATAGATAGTTTTTTTTATACTCAAATTTTGATTAGATACTAAAAGATAATTTTAGATCAATAAAAAAATTGTAGCTATCTATATCGACACATACTTTTCGAAAACCTCTCTTAGTTTGTTAAACTAATGCATAAGACCGTCAGAATTCCTTATCCTTGCTCAAAAACATAACCTACTTCAAGATACCTTGAAAGGACATAAAAAAATTAGGTATTTATGAGTACTCATCCTAATTAGACCTTTGTTCTTATGGATTTTAATAAATAACACTCATGTAGTGTAGTAATAAATCTGGTGTGTATGAATATTCCAATTCTTATCCCTATGAATAAAATGCAATCAAGTAGTCAATTCTATATGACATTTCATTAATACTTTTGATTTTATAAGTATGAATATTTAACACCTAAATAGATAAATAATGAAATAAAATTGAGTGTAAGGATCCTTATATATGATATTATAATGATATAATAATTGCTTGATGTCTTTAAAATTCTTTAGAATGTTTTTGTATATACATGTTTTTTGAAATAAAATTAAGACATTAGTAATGAATAAGTTGACATTTTAAAATTGATAAATATAACAATGATGGCACAAAAAAAATGAAAACTATAGAAAAGAGTTAAATGAACCCATAACTGACATGAATAATATTGAACTAGTTTTATAATGGTCAACTATTCATTAACATCAAAATAAGATATGTAGATATTGTTGGAGAATTTGGGAGCATCCTAAGGGGAAAAATAATTGACTAGAAGGTTCTCAAGTATTAAATATTAATTAATATCATGGTTATTTACCTTAGGTGATTGAAATTAAAATTTCAAGGGAAATACAAAGAAACATGGGTCCCAAGACAAAGGAAAATGCACTAATAATACCTTAATATAAATTAATGATCCATATACACATAAACATGATGAAACATAAAAAATCATAGGCCTATACCGAAATTAGATGTCTAAAAATAAAAATTCATTAAATCTAGACATGACATCGATTATATAGACATAAGTATTACCATTTTTTGGTATTCAAAATGTCCAATATGGATTCCATTATTATTATTATTGGTTTTATAATATTTTTATATTGGTTTCTAATATTTCTATTATTTGGGTTTAGCTAGTGCAATATAAGATTCCAACTATCCATTATTAGTTTTTCACTTTTATTCCATATTTAAACATAAGTAAAATAATTTTCATTACAAGTTTAACAAATAAATGATTATATAATTAAATGTTAATATTATATTCATATTTTAAAAATTATGGAAAATACCAAATTAAATTTTAATCTTCCATTCATAATAAATAATAATAAAATATTAAGGTTTTATAAAAGCATGCTTTGAAATAAAATATTAAGAAATCTCACATCTTAAGTAAATATGATATCACATATGATGTTAAATAGATTTATCATTTCAAAAAATTGTGACATATTAATGGTATCTTTTTATTCAATTTGGCTTTCATTAGCTTTTTCAAGATGCACAAAATATTACTTAATGGCTTCACATTTTTTTTGGTAGCATAATTTAATCTCAAGTTCATCCTCAATTTAGGGTCCATGTCTAGATGATGTTAATCACATCAACATATTTTTTAATTAAGTTATTTCTTTCCCCTTTTTTGTCCTTAAATAATCCTATTAATTTTTTTTTTAAATTTTTTTTTTTTTTTTTTTTATAAATGTTTTAAAAAAATGTCTCCACCATAGAACATTCATTGTATGATCCATATTCTTAGCATCATTTTGAAGGTGAAAATATCCTTTTCCCTAGACATATATTGATTTTTTTTTATAAAATTGGTCATATTATAAGGAATCTCTTCTCAAACATATCTTTTATTAAATTGAATTTATTTTTAGCTTTTTAAAAAGATGACCCTTTGTTAATATTATTATTATTTAGGATATTTTTATGAAATTAATCATCCATGAGAAAATGTATGAGTCCCATTGTATAATTGTTGATGTTCAAGTATTACTTTGTTTCTGGAAAATATAATCTTATAGCATCTCATTTCAATTGAAAAAGGGTCTATATAAGGTAGGTATAACTTTTTTTTCAATACATTATATTTTTAAGCCATAAAGATTCACTTCCATTTTAAATTCTTTTTTACCGAAAATGTAATATATATCTTTATTAATTTTACAACTCTGCCATATTTATTAGTTTATTCAAGGGTTATATTTGATGTTTACTTATCAAAAATTATATATTACCGTAAATAATGTACACCATATATTGATTGGACTAGACCCATAGATATTCTTGATTATTGTTTTATAATCCATTATATGTATGTTTTCCATAACATGATACTTTAAGTGATTATTTTTTCTAATAATTACTATTTTGTTATTCCAATATAATAAATTAGAATCTATAAATGCATTTAAGTCATATATGTGACCCCCAAAGTTACTTAAATTGAATCCTTTAAAATTTACCATGTCTCCTTCAAACACACATGTAATTTTTTCATCAATAACACACATGATCTTAGATGATAAAAATGGATTAGCTTGGTTTAAATTATTTTTATCTTCAAGTTGTATTCACCATCCTATAGTTATGGTGATCCTTACAATTAATATCTCCCTTTAACATGTAGTATATAACCTCTGTTTAAGACATAAGCTTTGTTACTATCCATGATAATAATTTTTGGGGTTGTATTGAGAATAAAAAATAACTATGAGAAAGCTTTATATATTCTACCATTATAATATAAAATTAAGGGTCCAAATATATTTTCATATTTTTTATGGTATTAAATCACATGAAATATAATACCTTGGGACATGTCATTAACATTATCAAAATAATTGTGTTCAAATTATACATATTATTAAAAAATAAATCATATCTTTAAGACCTATAGTAATTTAATTCTCATCCCTATATCATGTATCCATATCACTATCATACTTTGAATCAATGTACATGTTGTCCTATATAAAATCCCTATAAATAGGTGGTACAAAAAAAATTCATGCTTAAATTTTCTTTATCTTCCTAGGTGATATAGTATCATTTATTCTTGATATCTACCAAATTTTTATGTCATGAAATAAATAAGGTAATTAAACTTTTCCATACGATGCCATGTCAACACTAAAAATAAAATAAGCCTCTTCCCTTCTCTCTATAACATTGTGTTGTATTTCTTTGATATATTTGAACCTATAAAATTTTTGATACTTTTGAGAATAATTTAACATGCCCAACATCTTCAGGAAGTATAAATGATAATTTATATACGAATTAGATAATCAATTCTAATAAACTACATGATATTGAAATTTTAGTACCAAATAATAGTCATTTATATGGTCCAATAAATAAATAATAAATAAATAATTGTGCTAAAGAATAATTACATAAAATAACCCACATAACCAAAAAAATATATGATATTCTTAAATTCCCATTATTCATCTAAAATAAAAATTATTGTGTCATCAATAATATTTCATTATTAATATCTAAAACTATCTAAATCTCAAAACCCAAAAGATAAAATAGTTTTACTTTGTATCATTAAACATTGAGGTCCATAATTTATTTCAATATTTAAAGTGTTATTTGTAATTTTGTATTTACTAACAAATGAATGTGTAGTAAAGATTTTCCTAGCTCACAAAATATTCTAGATTAAGACCCCACAAAGAGTTTAGTATTTTAGAGTGAGCTACACTAAGATAAATTATGGCTATTATATCTATTTTTTAATAATAATTTATCGAGATATGCCTAATCCACTACTATAAATTCTGAGGGAGATCAACACACATAAATTCCAAGAAAGATTATAACTTATGATCATCCTTCAAACCATATTTGTATCTGATTTACATGTTTGGTAGTTTGGTATAAAAATGCATTTTAAATTCACAAAAGTGAGTAGTTAATTATACCTAATTTGATATAAAGGAAATAAATATTTTAATTTACATTTACATAATCATTGGAATTTGTTGTTTTCCATATTATTACTATTTATGGATGTAAACAATATTATTATACCTTTTTCAATAATCTAGTTAACTATAGTCCCTAAGAAAAAATTTATTTTTCTTAAGTTTTAAATATTATCATCAAATTAAATCAATAAGAATATTTTTTTACAAGTGATCATAATGAAATAATAAAAAATTAAGTGATGTTCATGGAGATTAAGACGAGGTGAACACCCTCTCCAACTCAGTTTTGATATGTTTATATTTTTTTCATAAGGTCCCAATAAGTTTTACATTGTCATCAATGTTTGGGTGAGATATATATCAATTATGGGCACACCTCTCTAGTGTTACATTTATATGAATGCCTTAAATGTTCAAAAAGTAACTAATTGATGATAAAATAATAACTTGATAAATGAGGAAGAGACAATACAATTATTATTCAACATATTATGCAATGTCATAGATATATGAAATACTAGTGGTTTATTTTTTACAGATGAATGAGATATGCTAGGGTTTAATACATGCCACCATTATATTTTATTTTTATTTTTAAGTTTTAAAATTGCAATCCATATTGGAACATATGAGATTTAGCCTTTATAATTTTAATTTATTTTTTCCTTAAGGAACCTCACCTTAAGTGATCAAAACTTATTTAATGTCCTCCCAAATCTCAAATTCAATTTATAAAACTACAACGAAAGATTGTGAAGTTATTAAGAATATTTTCCCCAATCAATTAACCTCTAAAATTCATCCCCATTATATTCCACATGGTATAAATTTTCAACCTAATATTATTTTACTTATTACTATATTTGATTCTTCTTATGAATGGATTGAGTAATTTTATTTAGTAAGTTATCTATTGTAAGAATCCAGTTTTAAAGTATGTTGAAAATTTAGTTTCAATATACATGGACATAACATGGAAGTAGGTTGGAAGGTGTCCAAAATATTATGAAATGATTTTTTTAATTTTATTTTTTTGACCCAACCCATGTAGGGCTTAATCTGAATAAGCCATATACCTAGTATATCAATCATTCCATTGTGGTTTTATTGATTTGGTCATGTTATTTTGTTTTTCTTGGACATAAAACCCTTAATGTCCTAGTCTAGGTTGAATTCCAAATAATTTCATTTCCTAATTGGAATTTAATTGACCAAACAAAAACAAGCATAGGTTGTAGTATATGTCAAGGGCCCTCTAAATTTTATTTGGTTTATCCCTAAAAATAGGTTTAGGTGGAATTATACCTTTTCCTTGACCTTAATGATTTTCACACCCTAGAAATGAATTGTGCATATATATATACATACATACATATATATATATATATATATATATATATATATATATATATATATATATATATATATATATATATATATTGCTCTTTCACATCCTTCTCTCAAATCCACATGCTCTATATGGGTCTAATTTTCTTGATTTGATTTTTGTCACCTATATGGAATTCATAGTCTATGATTAATATGTTCATTATCAATACATGGATTATAATCATATCATCATATAAATATTTTTATCTTTTATATAATTCTAATATATTTATATGATTTTATGATTATGCAAGCATTTAAATTTGGTGAACTCATTTTTGTACCCATAAACAATGATTTTTGAAAAATAAAACATATTTATGGGTCAACCCATACATTTCACATGTCATTGGTATGATAAAATTCCTATAGAGTCTCATATCATTACAGAATAGATCCAATCCTATTTGATCATCTAGCATTTAAAAAAAATCCTATTCTAACACTTTCACATTAAAGGAATTACCTAAAACTTTCCATTCTAGACAATAATCACAAGTAATGGGCCCTAGACAATTTTTAAGCACCTAATCCAAACTTATTTTTCTATTTTCAAAGTTATAAATGTTAGATTGTAACTTGCATTCATCAAATAATAACTAGTGCACATATACACCTAACATGGAGAACTACATGAGTTCTAAATTCCCTCTTCTAAGAATTGGATATGTAGGCAAAAATAAAACATTCCTTTGGGAGTTGTTGAGGTTAGCTAAACCTACCTTATTACTCATTTTTAGGCTTGAACCCAGGTCAAAATGGACCAATAGTTTCTAAGAGAAGGAGATAGTTTTTAGATATCACTCACATAATGAGCCCTAATATCACACATAAAAATGGATTATAAGAAGGTGAATGACTTATACTATACTAAAATATAGAGGTATTGTACACATAATAAAACCCAAATAAATGTAGATGTTATCTTTTTTTCTAATTGGCCACAGACTAATTGATTTGTCTAAGCATTTTTAGACAATTAGTACCTTATTTGAGCAACTCATAGTATACTTTTAGCCCTTATTTTACCTAAATTCAATATTATAATTTAATATAGCAATAAATACACTAATTATTTTAATCCTTTAGTAATTTCCATCATTATATAGTGCAATTATTCAAATCATATTCTACCTTTTACATTCATATTGGTTTTTCATTTTTATATTTAAATAATATGAATAATTTAGGTTTTTTTAATTTTTTAGGTTAATCAATACAAAACAAGTTAAAACATATTGGTGAACTTACATTTTTTAAATAACATAAAAAATACCCTAGGTTCCCTTAGGGTTTCATTCTTCATTCCAGGGTTTCATAATTTTTATTTAAATCAAAATTTCAAATCTAATTTCTAATTTTCTCTCATTTAAAAATTACTCATGGATATAATGGATATACATAGTTTGTATTTTATAAAACACTATATGATTTTAATAATTTCATATATTTTTTAATTTAACATGCAAAGTTTATAAAAACTATGTAACTCTATGGGTCAAATATTTGTATAATACTAAGGCTAAAATTAATAATGAAAAATATTTAAAATTCTTTAAATTATATTTTTTTCAATATTCAATCTAAATTGATTATTTTTACCACTAGGATCCAAAGGGAATGTATGACCTATTTTATTACTCCTCCCCCTATACCTAAATTTTATAATAGCTACCATCCCACCCCTATTATTTAGCCAAGGATTATATTAGATTTTGTACTCCATGTTGTCACTACGAAAAGTAGTAAGGTACCCCACCATGCATAGTAAGATGGGGGTATTCAACATGTTTTTACTCATACCCTTCACATATCATGTATACATCTAATTAAATCAAAGTGTATGATATTATTGAACAACTAAAAACTACCAATGCTGAGATTTATGTCCTTGAATTACTAAAGACATCAATAATTTAAAAGGACATATTATATGATGCATTGCATGACAAACTCTTCCAAATGATATAGAACCTACATAATTTTCCTATATTATGAAATAATTAAAGGATACATAATAATTTATTTCATTTGGAAAGGAATACTTACCCACAAAGCATAAAATAGAGAAAAATATCCCACTATTCATTCAAGTACAAAGTGAAAGTGAATAAATCAAGCATGTGTTGATAAATAATTGATCAGGAATGGATATTTTCCATGTAAATTTCTTACAATAATTAGGTTTCAATATGGACACTATTCAAAAATCAAATAAAACAATAATATTATTTGATATACATCCACCTGAGGTACTTGGATCAATATCATTAGACTTTATAGTATGACCCAAGACATTGCTTACTTTATTTCAAGTTATGCCTAATCATTTGTATTATAATGTTATGTTGGATTAACCTTGGATACATAATATGGAATCAATACCATATACACTACATAAGTGTGTGAAGTTTATTCATGATGAATATTTTTATACATGCCTTATAGATAATGATTCCTTCAAATATTTTAAAATAACACAATCTAATAATTAGGGTAATTCACAATTAGATTTTATGCATTATTCCATAGTGCCTCCATTAAAACCTATCACATTAGAAAAAAATTATAGTATATGATTTTGGAGAATCAATTAATTTAAATGATAAGGAAAAAATGACCACTAATGAAGAAATAAATAAACAACCACAATCTAATGTCAATAAAAAAGAAACAATTTAAATCTTACCTTGTTGGTTGACTCAATCAATCCAAATTAGATAATCACATATTAATAAAATAATGAATATGATACAAACCTGGTAGGGATAACTTATAAATGTGTGAGATGAGTGCTATAAGTGGGATGCATTAGGGAACATTCCCCAAGATGACCACCTCTATATCATTATTCCCACACTAGGCTCTGGTAGGTCTGTCATGATGGTACCTAATAAGGTGGAGTAGCTAGTTTAGTGTTCAATGCAATGGGGGTCAGTAAATGGCTTGAACCCTATGTTTAATGTGATGAGACAAGTTCACATTCCATGGCTAAGGATACTATTCATAGTCAATTCTATCTTTGGTTAAACAAATCTTATTACCTATCATTTTATCTAATTATATGTGGGTGAGTTTGTTAAGTGTCTTGTTTATTTCAAGCCCCATCTAGGTTCAAATCTCAAGATAGGTATATGAGGCTAGTTATGGTCTTTGGTTGTATTATTAGGTCCATTAATGTTCATTGGTTATTCTCAAGGTCAATGGTGGTCTTTTATTGGAAATAGTTGGTATATGTTGTTGTGGGTTTTATGCACACCCCAAAAAAATTTATGAGGTAGCCTCTAATGTTTCAAGATATATGAATGAAATTAAATGTAAGGCATGATTTTTGGGGTATTTAGTTTTGTAAACAACCTTCTAATGAAATAGTGATGAGTGAAGTAGTTTTTTTACCATAGATGGGTTAGAAATGGATGATTTTAAATCTAATTCAGATGGGTTTATGGTTAATGTATTAACCTATGGTGGATATGACCAAAATAAACTAAAATAAGTATGTAAAGGTAGGGTTGAAAAGAAAGTTTATACCATACTAGATGAAACTTTTCTAGACTAGTATTTATACTAAGGTTAGACAAGGAATCAAATACCAATGTCAATTATAGGCTAATGTTTTAGATTAAGGTAAAAATAGGTTTTGAAGGGACCTCAAAACCCAAATACAAGGAAATAAAGATAAAGCATCAACGACCATAGGTAGAACCTAAAAAATACTATAGAGAAGTAGCAAGAACAGGTTTTAAATGGACCTGAAACCACCCAAAAGACCGCAGGTCAATACCCAGATTTAACATAAATCTGGCTACACCATAGACAAAAGATTACAAAAAATAAGTGAACAGGACCAAATAACATAACCAACAAGAAGAACCAGACTATTCTTCCAGTTCCAAAATCATTTTCACTATTTCTTTACCTTTCACAACAATATCATGAGTGGCAGTAGCCACCGACTTGGCTCCCTCTTGTATAGCCCTCTTTCTTGAGCTTTGTCTCGTCCTTTTGCTAGGCCCCTCCAATGATTTGATGTCCTCATTAGCTCTTTTTCCAATATTAACAGCTACATCACATATGTTGGATGTTACTTCCTCCATTTTCATTCTATTCTCCTTGATGAGTTCCCTAAGGTTATTCTCATAATCTTTGAGCTTGACAGGGATGTCTCTTATCTATTTTTCCATATTGTTAATTTTGTTTCATACAGCTTTCTAGTTGTCTTCCATAATTTCCACTTTCCTTTTGAGATCCATAATCTCCTTAAACATCTAAGAATCAAGTTGGAGAGAAGCCTCTACTTTGCAATTAACCCAGCTCGTAGGTGTGTACATTCCATTGTTCTACCATTTCTCACTCCAATCCTCAGTATTCTTATTGGGACTTTTCTCGCCTTCTTCAAAGCACTCCTCTCAGCCCCTTTGATACTATTCTTTTGTTCCAGTTTGAATTTCCATGTCCATTCCTTGATTGTCATCTTGAACTATATTTTCCCTTTCATTTCTTGAAACAGGGTCGTCAACAGGGCCATCCTAGACAATATCTTCCTCCGACATTTTCTGATTTTCCTCAGCTTCTTCTTTATTATTTTTTAGATTCCTCCTCTATGTTGACTCCTTCTTTCTAGTTCTTCTCTTGAACTTCTTCTTCCTCATTTGAATTTGTATTCTGGCTTTCAGTTCCTTCCTCTTCCTCCAAATTTTCCTCCCTAGGTTTATCAATTCTCTCCTGCTTTGTATCTTCATCTACATTCTGGTTCTTGGTGTTGGGGAAATTGATTTTATCTTTCTCTTTTACAAATTCACTCTTTTTGCTCCCAAACTCGTTATTTTTCCCCTGGTTAGGGTTCTTAACCATAGCCTTATTCTTGCAATAGCCTTCGATTAACATAATTAGGCCTTCATGTAGGATAGGACGCGTTTCCTTCTTCCTATGAGCAAATAAGCTTTGGACCAAGGAGAAGCACAGATAAAAGGGAAAATACAATCTTACCTTGTGTCTGAAGTGATTAAGGAAAACAAAGTGGAATTTGTGCACTCTCTTGCTTCTTCCATCCAGGATGAAATACTCCCTTATACAACATAAGACATCCCTCCATATCCCCTTAATCTGTTCTAATTCATAGAAATCCCCATTCTTGACCAGCTTCTGCTCTTCCACTTCTATCTTGGGGAATTTCCAAAAGGCCTCATTCAAAATGCTTATCTGCTTGGAGAATTTAAGTCCATCTGTAGGCAGCCCTGTAACCTCTGCTATGAAATCCTCTGTTAGGTTAACTGTGATACCATGCAAAGTGACCCTATCATCAATCCAATTTTTGAAAAAAGCCATTGTGATATGTGGTTTTGACCCATGGAGCCTTTCATATAGTTCATGACCTTTCCTTTCTACAGAATTCTCCAGACATCTTGTTTCTCTCTCCATTCATCACATTTTTTGGGTTCCTACTTCCTTGGTTCTCCCTTCCTTTTGCGGGCCATACTCATTTCCTTTGAAACCCAGTCGCTGTGAGCTTTACAATGATCTCGCCTACTGCCAATTTGATTTGAAAGTCAACTTTTTTGGGCACATTCAAGATCCACTTCTCTCTCTCAAGAGCCTTCCTCTTTAATGATTGTAGACCTTCCCCCATGAAACTACTCCTCTAACTCATTATATTTCTATTACAATCTAATCTTTCCCTCCTTCGCATGAGTTGCATCATGATGAATGAGAACCCTCAGTTCCACATTCTTTTCTAATGTTTCCTGCCACCTCACTTTGTGTCTTGTCCAGACTGCACAATTTGCTAACCAATCTGCAACTCCATTAGCTTCACGATAGGTGTGGGTTAGTGTCACTTTATCAAATTTATTTATTAAGGTTTTCATCTCCATCACCATAGCCTCTATAGTCTAAGACACAGTATTTTTATTGTTAAGAATATTTATGATATTCAATGAGTCCCCTTCTAGCCACAATTTGGAATATCCTGAATCCACAGCTATTTTGATGGTTTGAAGGGCAGTAGAAGCTTCGGCAATGTGACAATTCAATTTACCAATGGGGATTGCAACAACATCAATTACCTTTCCCTTATGGTTTCTCAAAACTCCTCCACAACCTGCATTCCCTGGATTCCCTTTAGCAGCTCCATCAAAGTTTTCTTTTATCCACCCTTGAGGGGAGCATTCCATGTAACTCCTGATCTAGGATTATCAGGTTTACATTTAGAATTTTTTGTGCTTAAGGGATAATCCACTTGGAGAGTTGAGCTTGGATTCTTTTGTGATAAAAAATTCTCCTTAATAGCTCTAATGATGTTCTATCCTACCACCCATCCAGGTAATTCTTTATTTCTAAAAATTTAGTTATTTCTTTCCTTCCATATTCCCCACCAAATATGGGGAAGAGTAAGTTTCCATAAAAAAATTACTTCAGGATTCTTGGAGGGGAAGTACTAGCTTTTAAGAGATAATTCCACATTTTTATGATGGATCCATGCAATGCCCCATAGATCAAACATAGTTAGGAGTTAAAGGTAACTAGAATAAATTAAACTTAAACATATAAAATAAAATGTTTTTGCATTTTTAAGACTATAGTAACACATATGTAAGGAAGGATTATGATTCTTATTCAAAAGGCATTTAGACTAATAATATCTCAATATTAATAACTATATATTAAAGAGATAACTCATGCATAACCAAAATACTAAGAAACTTAAATTATAGAACTAATTACACAATCCACAAGTTTAGAGAAGAATCAAGATTTGCACATTGAGACCAAATGTTGAACTTTCTTCAAAATTTGCTATTAATTTCAATAGCCAAAATTTTCCCCCATTTAGGACTAGGAGGATACAATTATATATAATATTGGGATGGGGAAGGCCTCATCTCTAAAATGACGTCTAAAAATATGTGTCCACAAATATCACTATATGTTAATCTCATCCAAAGCATGCATGTATAATAAGGATTAATCTAGATAGAATTCTTCATCTAAAATATAATATATACATATTAAATAAATTAAGAACTAATAGTTCCATCACAACTAGATCATCTAGACACATATGTATATTTATAAATTATTGATGTAACACTACTAAAAGAAGAAAAATATAACATAGCCATAGTTTGTGGAGTTGGAGTTGTAACTTGTGTTGAAACTAGAATGGGCATTAGAATTATATCTATGCCTAAAGTGGTTGCCAATATAGCTATGATAGTAGTCATTGGAAGTGGCATGTAAGTAGGCCCAATTTGAGTCTTCACTAGTGTGTACTTGGGAAGGTAAGCACTTTGAGGTGGATTAGGCATGACCCCTACTGCTAAAGTCATTTACTTGGTATCTTCAATATATATATATATATATATATATTGAAGATACCAAGTAAATGACTTTAGCAGTAGGGGTCATGCCTAATCCACCTCAAAGAAAGTCATTTACTTGGTATCTTCAATATATATATATATATATATATATATATATATATATATATATATATATATATATATATATATATATATATATAAAGTGCATGGCTTGCCTAGAATTCAATGTCTATGGTTGTAAAATCAAGCAAATCTATTTTGAACAATTAAGGAAGCTTATACATAAGCTTATTATACATGCCTATTATAGCTTTAACCCAAACATGTAGGTCCTCAAATCTTATGATTTTGTCTCTTACAAAATTATCCAATTGTATTATTTCATCATTGGTTTTATAAGTAGTACCCTCAATCTCCACTCTAAATTTGTCAAGTGTTGCTCATAGAATATTCTCAAAAATGGGTCTAGGTAAAAATTTCCCCTATAGAGTGCCCACCTAAGTAAATATTAAATCTTCAAAGATAGATATAACACCCCTTTCCTAATTTACATTTTTTAACTAGATCTCACATTTATTGGTGCCACTCAATTAAGTTCTCCCTTTTAGTAGTAATGTAGCTATGTGCCAAAGTAACCTTAAAGGTTGTTATTGAATTAAAATGGGCATAATCCTTATTCCTTGTTGCCTAGTGTATAAAATGAATCTTTCCATCAATGTATTTTATTTTTAAAAAAAATGAATGATATCACCCTACTTGGGTTGGGATATGGCCTTTGTAGACCTTATTAAACCAATGGCATTAAATAGCTTCCTAGTTATCCCCTATAGGTTATCCATAATTTCCTTGAGAACTTAGATAGTACTCATATGTAGTTGCATCTATATAGGTTGATAAAAAAAATTTAATGTATATTTTATTACCCCTCTAGTATCTTCTACAAAATTTTAAGGGTCCTCTCTATATAGATCCAAGTCTGATGGATTTATTTTTCTCTATTTTGTTAAAGAGAATATACCTTATCTTTGATCTAGCTCAGCCTATTGACCTTTAGCAACCAAAATTTTCTTCTTAACCTTTATCAAGGTGTTTATTTGTCTATAAAAATAAAACATTATTGTGTGTTGCTAAATAATTACTAAATCATGTCTTCTTGCTTCTTCTTGTTGCAACTATTGAATTCATTAAGGAATGTTTAGTGTAACTTTTTTCTCTATATTTTTTCTTACCATGTAGGTTATAATTTCTCTGTAGGAGTAACTACAGGGTATTTTCATGAAGGTATAATGGACTTAGGGTAAGATGTCTCTATTTTAGTAAAAAAAAGTAATAACCATCCTCTATCTAATAACTTACCTTTGGACTGGTGTATCAATTACATATTTGGCCCTCTTTGTTGATTTGTAAACTAAAACCATAGGTGAGTCTACCTAAGGTGCTTGGCCAATAGGTATATCTAATTATGTAGTTACCCTAGGATGGGTGTCTAGTGTAAGAACAATTAAGTTATACACCAGGTTTTTAAAATGTACCCTTTTGCTTGGCTTAGGGGACTATGTACTAATTCCACTAAAAAATGATTAGGTTATTGGGCTGCTCAATCGATTTTCAAAAAATAATTAGTAATAGAAGTGTATGCATCCCTAGTAATAATAATTATAATGGGAAGGCCCAAAATAGTAAGTGTGGCTATGGTAGGCAAAATTAGCATTGTAACTACTTCAAATTGGTTTATTTGACTTAAAGAATTAAAATAATTCAAAGAGTCTACTACACCAATTTTAACTATAGTAACTGAGGGAGTTGCTAAAAAGTGAGAACTTGGAGTACTTAAAATCAAGGAAGAGATAATTGGGGTACTAGTTTCTATAGTTGTAATTATAGTGGCATGAGGTGGAGAGATTATAAGTGTAGTAATGGATGGCCCCTATGTTTTAATGTGTAGTTTTGAATATGCTTCTCCTTCTACATCTCCTTATCTATCTAATAGAAATTTATTAGTTATCGAGTTACCATCTCCCTAGTTGACTTTTAGATTCTTGTTGTAATTATGTTCCTCCCAATTGGGTGATTATCTTAGTCATCCATTCATCATATTCCTTTGTGTATTCTCATCAAATAATTTTATCTCTTTTTATCATTATTTAAGACCCACTCTTCATCTCACCATACTTTATCCTCCTCCTCAATATCATACATATGAATATGATCTAAATTTAGTTTACCCTTTCCTATTTCATTCCTTTCCTTTGGAATAACTTCTTACTTCTCCTTCACTCCTAACTTTTAAGGTGAGATGGGAGGAGTCTTAGGCTTCATTGTATATGTCATTATTTGTTTTATAATAATAGAGTCTAACCTAGTTAAAGGTGGAATAGAAGATGAAGGAGCTATAGTGGTAGTAGATGGTGAGGGAGTGGGAAGAGTGGTGACCACTAAAGGAATGATGGGTGGTGAAGATGGAAATATAATGAACTAAAATATTACTAATGGTGGTGTAATTAACATGATAGGTGGTGATTAATATAGTTGCTTAGGGGATTGGGGCATCACTTTTGGTGGAAAAAAAAGAGGAGAAACAACATAAACTTGAGATAATAAGGAAGGAATACTTTATTCTTGTCATATGGTTAGTGGAGGCAAAGGAAGCATGGATAAAAGTCTAGATGATGTGTTGGGACTTACAAGTCTCTACTCTTTATTTGTTCATTAAGGGGAATTAAATAAAATTGTATGTGTAAGGGAGCTTAGAGGTATTGTATTTCCTTATCTAATGTAAGATTCCCTATATGGGCCAACTTGTTCTTACATTTATTATTTTATTTAAGGAAGGGGCATGAACAGATCTAGAAACCCATTCTTATTTCTCAATTCTCTTAGTATCCTCTCTAGTGATAATAAGATTATGCTAGATCTTTTATAACACAATCATAGCCATGTTTCCCCTATTCATCCCTATAGCTACTTTAGTTTCATCTTTATCATTCATTAACACACTATCATTATCATATGATTGATGTCCATAGTTGATTATTAATTTTATTTCATATTTTATGATGTGTTCTTTGACATTTTTTCTAGGGTACTAGTGTCTGAAAGGTGCCAATTTAAACCCATAATGTACCCTAATAATTTTTTTAAAAAAAAGAGGTACTTACACCTTATGTATTGTAACCTACTAATATTGAGAGGGGTTAGATGGATGAATGCTTTCTTCAACTTTTTCAAGTCAATATCAACATTGTCATGCAATTGAGTAATTATCTCTAGCTCAACTAATTTATAAGGCACAATACATAGTAGATACAAAGGGCATGCATTATTGTGCACTCAGGGTAAAACCAATAATTTCCTTTCTTATAATAGTTTACTTAAAGGGTCAGAGAGCCTAAGAATGTTCTTAACATAGATTTATTGATACACCATGGGGTATAAAGTCTTAGTTAACATTTTCATTCTCTTTTTTAATATATGCACATGAATAACATTTAACCCATCACATATCATGTTCTTGGAGTAGTCTAGAGATGGTTTTCAAGGTTGTTCATATGATGAATGCACAATTTTATTCACTACATCTACCATGTAGGAAATTATGTCTAAGTTACCATCTATTTAACTTCCAAGATTTGTGATTTTCAAAATAAAATTGGAGATGATAATCTCTCCTAAGTAAATTATTTTATTGAAAGTTAAAATCATGTCCTGTAAAGGGACCCATACCTAATTGACATAAGTGATGGTTGAAAAACTATATATTCTATTTAACAGGGCCATGGTAATTCTCACCCCTAGTTTAAAGACAAAAATGGGGATAGTCAAGGTAGGGCCTTGAACTACACATTTTCTTGGGTTGCCTACCAATTATTGTAACTTTTTGATGATGTTGTTGTTAAGAAGCCATAATTTACCATGTATTGCCTATATGACATGTTTGTAAATGAAACATGTAATACCTTTCAAAGGAATTTCCACTTATATTAAATTGGTGTTTTTCCAAGACTAAAGTGTAATATCTTCCAATTAACCTTTCCATTCATGTATAAATCAAATATATGTCAATATAGGGTATTAAATTTGGTTTGGATACTATTTTATGAAGTCTAACTACTTTGATGGACAATGTATGAAATCATAAATACACCATGTCTATAAATCAATCTTGGCTTAGAGAAGGTAGAGTATACCTACACTTCTGATTGGGAATACATTTGTTAAGTAGGAGCATGACCAAGATGGGGATCCACTAGACCTGATTAGGGCATCAATTTTCATAATACACCATGGTAGGAAGGGTTTCAAAGCCTATAGTCTAACACAATAACACAAAAATCCTAAAAGAGTCCAAAGTTTAATATTCATTCTATTCTAATAAACAAAAAAGTAAATATAATCTAGTGCACACCAAAGGTTGTGGCACAAAGTGTGGATTAAAAAAAAATAAATGAAACTTAACATGTATAGAATACATATATTGACATCAATGTATACAAAATCCTATGCATGAAAGAGAAGAACAACTACATTATCTATATACTCTTACAAAGGATAAATAAAGTAAAGAATACTTACCTTGAAGATGAACCCACACATCCTCACTCTCTCCCTTGGCCAAAGTGATTTGCAAGATATTGTTATGATATGTAAGTATAACAAATAAAAATCAGATCTAGGCTACACAACCTATCTATGCATCCAAAATAATTCTCTATAAGATAAGATACATATATCCAAAGAAATTATGGAACCTTAAGCTTTATTCCTCAAGTAAAATGGTCAATAATTAGATGTTAATTCACACTTATGATTCTTCACTTTTCTATTCTCAAATGGTTGGAAAATAACTTATATATATATAGGCATATCTTGCCTTAAATCTTTCTTAATATGTCAGTTGTATAGGGTTGACCTAGTTGACCCTATATGTTTTTAGGAGATAAATCACTAGGTAGGTTGAAGGAATAACAAAAATCTCAATTGAAAATACCAAAAAATATTATAGGGTCAACCAAGTTGACCCTGTATAGTAATTAAATCCTAAAAACTATATAGGGTCAACTTAGTCGACCTAGTACAGTTAACTAGCAAAAAGGGGTCAAGGTAAGAAAAAGGAGGATAATGATATGAAAAACATTTGGAATGGGTAAGATTGAAAAGAATAATCTTAGGTTAGATGGTTTTATGAGACAAATGTGTAGATGGAAAGTGAAAAAGGGACAATAATCTTACGAAGCACCAATGGTCTACCCACCCCTTTTTTGGTGCACCCCTTAAGCTGTGTACTCAGAGAGATTGAAACTCAATGGGTTCTTATAATATATAAAGTATTATTAAGTTATAATAGTTTTAAAATATTATGTGTATACATATTTTCCACTCAAATATCATCATGTGTCATGTGAGTACAACATGGGATGGTGCTTCAAGAAATAGAACATGATGACACACAACATTGATGTTAAGTAAAGTACAGTAAGTAACAAATAAAATAAATGAAAGGATAAAATTGAAAAACACATACCTTTACTTACCTTAGTACTATACATAAATAAGTAGACTAAAAGATAAATTGAAGGTGTCCAATGTGAAGAACACTAGGCAAACTTGTAGAAATTAGTGAAAAAATAGCCAAAAAATACACTAATAAGTAAGAAAGATGGGTAAATTATTACTTAAGTTTTTTATTTTGAAATAGATACTAAAGATAGATATTTTGAGATATAATAGTGATCCAATATATATTTGGGTCTAATTTTTTAGGTGTAGCTAAGGATGAGGAGGATATATGGGGGTCCCTTGTGAGGGGAGCAATCTATGAGATCTTGGATGATACACTACATCTGTATGACCCTATTGCATTAGAGGACCCCAGTGTACCATCTACCTTAGCTCAGGTGAGTTTGTTTAGATTAGTTGGAGATAAAGTAAGGTAGATATGAGCATAGAGAGAGAAGATGAATCCACCAATAAATATGGGTACATATGAGATATAGGCATGGCAAGCCCTAACAAAGGAGATAATTATGCATCTAAATATAGTTATGTAGATGACATAGGCACATATAGCCACCTTGACCTAGTCATCATAGGCATAGGTGTAGGTAGTGCACCTATAAGTATAATTATAGGGATTGAGATATCAAACAACCTCTTTACAATGTACTTTTTGGAGGAGTCAAACTGAGGCTTCAATAGGCAATGTGGCTAAGCCATGAGATGGACAAGATGGAGCTCAGCCATAGAGTTAGAGCATTGTAGATGGTTATACTTGTTGTATAAAAATCTCATTATATATATATATATATATATATATATATATATATATATATATGATGTATCATTTTTGCATATTGATGTTGATTGTGTATGTTGTCATCATTATGATTATGGTTGTGGATGCTTTAGATATATTTATTTCTAGTATATGTATTTATCTATTGTTTTATATGCTATTGGAAATATATGAGGTGTGGTTTCTTTTCTAGCATTATGTAGAACACATGCAAGGGTAAAAATTAATAGACAAAAAGGACTTGGTAAAATATAATCAATAAAAAAAATGTACTACACACATTATTTCAAGTTGGGAATTGTGTAATAACATGAAAATTACTAAGTATAAAGAAACAAAGGATGGTAAAACAAGATGTTAAAATAAGGGATTTGTTTTAAAACCAAAGTGAGATTTTTGCACCGAATTAAAAAAAGTAAAATCATACTAAATTACATTAGGAAGTATTAAAACAATTTAATAAAATGGAAGGTATGTAAAAGGGCATAAATGGCATAAAAACAAATAATGTCAATCGATTATACTAAATCATGGTGGGAAGTATAAGAGAAAAATAAAACTAGCAAAGGATTGGTCATAAATTTATCACACTAATTCAAGCTGAGAAGAATGAAAAATTTAAGAAATGGTTGTATTCTTACATGCACTTGGAAAATAAGAAGATACAAGTGAAAGAGAAATTAAGTAAACATAAAACATAGTAAATAAAGTTTGGAAGAATGCTAATTATGTGTAACTTTATAATCAATCGCATATTATCTCATATTTGACACATGTAATTTTGATTGTGACTTGGATTATTGGAAAATTTTGTTAGGAATATCAGATCCTATCTATAATCTTACACTAAAACTCACAAAGAGAACACCATTGGGGTGGAATAAATAGGAAAAATAAGGTATAGGAAGGAAAAAGGTGGTATTTTATGAGGAGTGTTGAGTCCTATCCACAGTCGTACAAAACAACTCACAAATAAAATCTTAATGGGAATGATCAGTAGAGAACAATATTTATCATGAAGAAATGTGAGGGATATAGGGAATGAAAAAGGGAGTGTAAAAAACATAATCTAGGCATCTTATGAGAAGACCTTAGGAGATAAGAGGCATACTAAGGACATGAGAAGATAATAAGTTACTAGTGACCATCAATGTATAAAGGAAACATATTCACTATAGACACAATTATTTATAGGAATATAAGCATGATACTAAGAGAAAATCATGAAGGTAGACTGCTACAAGGAAAAGTAACATGAACCTACATTCCCATGACATGTTCCCCATTCCTTAGAACCCCTTACAGATCCATCAATCTACTACAAAGATTGGGTACTTGCATGTAAAAATAGGTAGCACTAAAAGATTTTTTACTCTCATTTTCTAATCTACTATCCTACCACACCCCAAGGGACCTCAACTATATCATGAGATCAAATATGGAGTTAGAGCTTAGATTAGAAGAAGGAAATGTTCTTTGAATCATGTCTTTTATTATGATTTGACTTTTAAGAATATTTTTGCCTTTTATATCATTGATTTTTTGTTTAAAAGGATATGCTTTTAGCTTTTTATGGATTTTTAAGATTCCTCCTCCATATGGATTTGGAATGACCAATCATGAGAAATGTAGTGATATACATGAAGGAGTGCTTTTACCAAATTTTTCTTTTATCTATTTATAGAAGAAAGGTAAAACTAAAATAGGGTTATAGGTTAGTAGAACATATATGGGTGTGCACTCCATAATCTAGATGGTTTTAGATACTCTTCTTTGGCTTGGGAAGATGACTTATAATAAGAGAAAGCTAAAAAAAGGTTGTTTAATTAGTAGGTTAGGTGGATTGCCTAGAAAGTTGGATCCAAAAAGTGTGATCTATCTAGGAGGCTATCAATCCACCTTTTGATACAAGTTAATGTTGAAAATAAAGGTTGAATAACATAAAAGTATTAGATCTAAAGAGATAAACACATTTTCAAATTAATGCTAGTATTATTAACAAAATAACATTTAGGTGAATGCTAAATTATTAAAGAAATGTTCAGGGTAGGCTAGGTTATTATTTATGGCCTATGAGGTGACAGGGGATAAGAAAATAGGGGTTTGGTTGAGATTGTGGGTTTTTTATTGCTTTTTTGTTTTGGGTTAAAAGGGTTCACATAGTGACCATTAGTGGTCAAGGTGACTGTTGATGATTTGGGTCAACCATCGATGGTCAGGGTGATTGTCAATGGTTACTATCAGTTAATAGGGTATAGTTAAGGTTAAAGGTTGGATTGTGGGAAATATGTTGATACGTACAATAGGTTATTTAGGGTTAGTTAATTGGTTGAGAGGTTAGAGGTAGATGGTTATAAGTGGTCTGGTTTAGGTAGAGGTGTCAAAATGAAAAAATGTAATTGAATAATGTAAAATGGTTACTTAACTTTGTTATTGAAGTTGGTTGAAGATGTTGGTGAATCTTGGAGTGTTTTTTATATCACTTCAAGTTTATGTTACACTTGTAGACTTTATATAACAATGAAAACCTTCAAATAAAAGGTCCTTGCTAGTTTATCTTAAGAGTTAATAATTGGAGAGACTAATTTGGATAATGATTGTCCAAGATCTTCTTTCTTGGTCCTTCTTTACTTATTTTATAGGTAAAAGAAGAGATATGCTTGCTACCCAAATTTAATAGGTAGATGTGTTAGTATCTAACTAAATTAAATTTTGATGTGTTAACTTTCACATAAATATATTTTAAAGGTTTGAGAGGAAAGGAAATAATTGTCAGTGGTCAACCTAACCATCAATAGTTAGGGTGACCATTGATGGTCAAGTGTTTAAAGGTGAAGGTTCAAGGTGGGTTAAAAAGTTTAGGTTAGGTTAAGGTTTAATGGTGAATGGTTGAGGTTAAAGGTGGTTTAAAAAGGTGGGTTGTACATCCATGGGTAATTTAACATTCAAAACTATCATGTGTGGTTTTTTGGTGTCTACATTTTTCCCCTTTTTATTATACAATTTATATCAGCAAGTTGTAAAAAAAAATAGATTATGGGTCAAATGTTTGGTTGCCTTGAGTATGGGAGGAGGTGTTCCCCCTCAAACCAAGATTTGATGAGGTGAATTAGAATGAGGTGTGGGTTTGATATGTAGTTATGGTGAGTCACAAGGTTAGTGATAAAAGGGTTGGGAATTTGAAGCACAAACATGCAAAAAAATGTGATTAAGTGTGATAGCCAAGATCATGCATATATTAAGCTATCATAGTTGGTAAAAATAAAAGGTTGGCTCTAGAAGGATTGGTGATGGGGTAATCAGGTCATAATATTAGTCATATTTGATTAAGTTATTCCTATAAAGTCTCCTAGACAAGGTTGGTGTTTTTACAAGTATCCAAGGTAAGAAGTACTTCCAAGAAAAATTAAAATGGTCTGATGTGCTCTAGGTGGTGTAAATTCAAATGTTTAACATGACAATGTTGGTCAATGTAGTCAAAAGGACCAAGGAAAGGTCATCATAAAATATGTAATAGTTTGGGTCAAAATGGCCAATGTTGAGTGGATATGGTTGGATGGTTGGTTGGTTGGAGAGGGTATTCTCTAATGGTTCATGATTGGTTTGTATGGAATAGGTGCTCTTCAAAGGTTAGTTAGTGTTTTTCAAACATGTTTCCTTAATTTAGTATACCACTTGGTTCGGGTTTAGTAGAGAAGGGTAATCTCTAATGGTTTATGGTTAAGGTAAGATGGTTGGTTGTTGGCATTCAAATGGGTTGCCCCAATTTGGTATACCACTTGGTTTGGTTTGGTTAAAGGTTTTTAGTTAAGGTAAGGGTAGGTTGGATAAGGGTAATCTCCAAAGGTGGGATTTGGTTTGGTTGAAGGTTTGTGGTTAGGGTAATGGTAGGTTAGACAAGGGTAATATCTAAAGGTGGGGTTTGGTTTTGTGGATAAGTTTCCCTCCAAGGTTTTATGGTTTGGTGGATAAGTTAATCTCTAAAATGGTGGAGAAGGTGACTCCCAAATAGGTTCACTGATTGGTTATTTTGATGGGTTGGTTTCAATAACTCATAAAGGGGAAGACACATTTTCCTAAGTGGTTATGAAAGTATAAGAAGGAGGCTAAACACTTAAATTAACAAATACCATGATGGAAAGATGGGTGGGCTTATGAACATAAACCCCTATCATGTTTTTAATTTATTAATTTGATGGTTAAAAAAAGGTAGCTTGATCACATGGTATTAAGTAAGCTGAAAAATCCCTTGATTTATGGAAGATAAAAGGGGAGATGGATGATAAGTAGCAGGTGATAGGTAGTGGGTGATAAGTAGGGTAACCTTATTATGGGATGGTTTGCCCCTTCTATAGGTAACCTAGGAAACATGATAGATAAGTCCATATTGTATGCTAGGTGTAGATTGATCAATGCAAGAAGTTTACTATTTCTATTGTGAAAGTTAATTATATATTTCTTGTGATTGATTGGTGTTTGATTTTGATAAAGGGTCTATTATTACTTAGTTTGATATTTTTAGGAGTTTTATTAATTTGAGAAGCTTCAAATGATTATCTTTGACAAAGTTGACTTATCCATCCTTCAAGGGAGTGATCTACATTTGGATTTGTTCATGTTTGATATCTATCCTTCAAGGGAAAATTCTACCTTAAGTTCAAGAAATTTTTATTATTTTTGGGTAGTTTTCCTTAAAGGGAGTAGTCTACATGCTAGATATGTTGACCCAAGTGATATTTTGGTATCCCAAATTATTTATATGTTGGTTTAGACATGGATTATCTATATAAGCCTAAGGTTTTCCTTTATGGAGGTAAATACATAACACAAGGAGGTTGATGATGGGGAAATAGGTGGTTTAAGTGACAAAAACCATGGGAATCCATCCTAAAAAGGTTGGAAAGGATCATGTCATGGGTAGAGTCATGGTATCCATGCTTAGTATTAGGATAAGTTTGTGATGGATAATCACATAATCTTATTTTTAATTAGTTATCCTTAAAGATATAGAGATGAAGGTGATTTGAAAACAAGGGATGAGCTTAATTTAGACACAAGATGATAGGAAACTTGGTTTAACCAAATAATAGTTGTACCAATGCAAAATAATTTGAGGAGGTTAAGGTTTTGAAATGACCTAGATCCATGCTTTCATAATGGTTTATGTCAATTAGGAGAGTATATGTCCCCCAATTACTTTCTACACTTGATTAGACGTGGAAAATATTTGGATTGATAAAAAGGTGAGGTTATTTAAGTGATAATTTAGTGGAGAAGGGTAATCTCCAATGATTGGGGGAGAAGGTGAATCCCAAATAGGTTGAGTGGTGTCCAAATGGGTTGCCCCCGATTTGTTATACCACTTGATTTAAGATGGATTGATGGAGAAGGTACTCTCCAAAGGTTGGGGGAGAAGGTGAATCCTAAATTATTAGTGTTCATGAAAAATGTAAAAAGGGTGTCCCAAAATGACTAAAGTTAAATTCATCTAGTTTGTTGGTTGGTTGATGGAGAAGGGTAATCTCCAATGGTTTCATGGTTAAGGTAAGGTGGTTGGTTGGTGATTTCTCAAGTATCTAATGTAGGATGTGATCTTGAGAAAGCACAAATGGTTGGTAAAGTGGAATTTGATTTATAACCCATCTCCATAGTGACCAAATGTGTGAAAAATCTATGGAAAGGTATCCATTAAGCAATTTAGACTAATCCCTACATAGTAATAATCCATAGCCTTCTTGTATGTCCACAAATATGATATCAATATTCATCTAGACTTTTGGTTTTGATGCTCCTTGAATATGCACATTGTTTATCTCTCCTACCACTAGTACCATGGTTTTGTCTAGTTGGGAAATAGATCTATTTGAAGGACTAGGAGTAAAGCCAAGATTTTTACATATAGTAGTCATAAAAGTAGCAGATGCCCCAAAATTAACTAAATAATTGTGGATGTTTTTACCAAATACTCTGATGGTCAGTATAAAGGGTGGTACCTTAGGCTTTGTCTTTTAGATTACATTGGTATCAATAAATTTTGCTTTCTTGGCTTTGTCTAGAGCTACCCTAGTCTTATCCATAGGAATCTTTCTAGTGATGGATCTCCATAATAACTCTTTTTATTCTATGATTTGAGCCAACTTGTGAAGTGTGATATTCACCATTATTTTATTCATGTCATTCATGATGGTGTATCTACCTGATTTGCTTAGTTAATCTTTGATTATTAACAAATCAATCCTTTTTAGAGGAGGGTCATTTTTAGTTTCCTTAGGATTAGGTGGAATTGATGTGTTATTTGGAAGAGTTGAGGTGGTCAAAGGTTTCCTATTCCTTAGATTATATGTACCCCTCTAGAACTACTAAAAGCATGTGCTTTTTCTAAATTATCTTTAGGTTCATTATCATCCTCTCTTGGGAAAGGAAATTTGTGATTTCAAAGAACATGGCCATGCTGGCAAATCCTATATCTTGATGTGATTCTAGTAGATTGTTCATCTAATCCTACCTAGTCACTTCTCTCTAGAATATCTTGAATGCTATACAAAATTCAACACAATAAATCTCGCCATGCTAGAGTATGTTGTGGATTCTCCACCAATTGGGGAGAGATATTTTAGTGATTTTTATTTTAGGGAGTTTACTACGTTACTCAACACTCTTTTTAGGCTAATTAAATGGCTTGTTATATCTCAAGAACCCAATATTTTGGTTACTCATATAGGTATTGGTATTACCCAATTTATGTTGTATGTTAAAAAATTAATTACTTAAATTTTGAACCATCTTTTAGATAGAGTCTAATTCTAATTTTGTAGAATTCATACTTTGTAGAATAGTCATAAGAGGAGTAACTACTTTTTGATTTAGATGATAACCATTGTTAGTCATGTGAGTGTTCAAGTAGCCAAGAGTCAAATGTATCATGTGCATCAGTGTGGGTAGGGCATATAAATAGTTCTAATTATAGGTATTCACATTCTAATTTATGAAAGGTATTAGATTAATCATAGGGAATCCATTGTTGTTATTGTGTGTTGTAGGTGTTTGGGGATTGAGTTGCTTATCAATATTGGCTGCTTCCTCAAATGCTAATGATAGAGTATTAATGGAAATAACTCTTCTCAAGAATACTATAATGATAAGATCCAAGGCATTCTTGTACATATCTAATAGCAATGTTGGTTATGGTCTATAGTCTAGGGTCAACCAATTATACATCTTCTACCACATTGTATTGAACACATGAATTAATTCATTAGGTTACCATTTAATGCTAGTGAAGTGATGTATACTATCCCCAAATTAGTGACCTATCTAAACTATGAAAGAAAAATTTCTTGGCACTACATCCATGAGATTATGGAATTTTTCATTAATTTTAAATACCAATCATAATTTTCATCCATCAAAGTAAATGGAAATAATTAACACACAACATCTTCATCTACTACATTCATCAACTTTAGTGCAGTTTTAAAGGCTTTGTTATGCTCTTCTACTATCCTTGCTCCCAAATGAGTGAAAGTCAATAAGTATTTTTTAAGGTTCTAAATAAGATCATGTACATCACCTGGGATAGAAATTGTAGATCTAACTAGCTAGGGTTGTTACTAGGCCATTGGTTGACTAGTAAGAAAAAAATTCCTTATGGGTGAAGGTTAATTCAAACCTGGAATGGGGTGAGAATCATCAAACTATTGGGGTGGTTTATTAGTATGGCTTGCTAAGGTTGATAATAATAAACCAACTTGGGAGTTAGATCTAGTCACTGTCCTAGTTGACTCTAGTGCAACTATACATAAGGGTTAACCTATATTATATGGAGGTAATTAGGCCCTCCTTCTAGCACTAACTAACTAATAATGTAGGTTTTATATACACCATAGTTGACAAGGTAACCTCTAATGTTTTACGATCTCAATGGAGTTAAAATCCACCTTAGGACATGAGTTTTAGGTATGTGGTTTATTAAACCTATTTATATAATATTGATAAAATATGTAGGTTGTTAACAAGTGTTTTTTTGGATGGAATCATGATTCTTACAAGAAGATGGTTTACTAGGTGATTTGAATGGGTGGCTAGTTTTTAGTCTAAGGTGGGTAGATTATTATTAAAAACACCAAAGAGAGGCTAAGTTAATGTAGAAAATAAATACCTATGGTCTTTAAACAATAAATTCTATGGATGGATTCTAGACATACATATGTTCTTTTAAAACCAATGCCTGTTGCTAGCAACATGTGTACACATGCAAATAGACAAGGCTAGGAAGTCTAAGGAAAAAAAGTATAGGAAATTCACTAGCATTAGACAAAGGTTTCTCTATTAAATAAATTTACTACACATCCTTTAAGAATATATTATGGCTTAGGCAAAGTGAATTATCATAGGTGGCATCATCACACACTCAGAAAACTATACCAAGAAAAGATAAATACACATTCTATAAATATGATTCAATCTTTAACTTGACTATTTTAATCAATATTCACCAATCTTTAACATATATTTTCACATATAAGATAATTATACTAATCAAATAAATTAATAATCTATTCATATCACTAGCATACTTGAAGATTATTGAAATAAACACCCATAAAAAATAACTACTGATTACATAGAATTGGAAAGAAAACACTCAAAATACTATTCTTGGTGACTAAAAATGGCTCATTTGTCTATATTCAAAAATTCTCCCCCCTTTTTATGTGGGTGATACAATAGTATTTATATATATTTGGGAGGGGTTGCCTCATCCTCCAAGTCTTTCCATGGAATTTACATGAATCGGTTAAAACATGTGGTTCTAATCAAAGTCAAAACCAAATGGGAGATATAAATAGAAAGAATTGACTTTAAAATAGAATGCAATGTATGCATGTACAAAGAATAAGAAAATTATCAAAGGAAGATAAAACAAGAACCATTATAAAACTTAGGTGCATGGGAGGCTAGGGTTATGTTGGCTGGAGTGCTACATGGGTTTTAGTCAGAGTAAAAGCCAAAGGTGTGGCCGTAATAGTAGAAATATATTTCTTATTGGCTTCATTATCCTTGTAAACTTTATAGGCTACTTCATGATACTATAAAATGATGTCTAAGTTAAGTAGTTAAGGTAGGTGAAGTCTCTTGGTTTGTCCATGAATATTTTCATGTTTATCTTTAGTAAGTTGGAACTTACTTATAAATATCTCCACTTTAGTCACCTTCCTTCTTACCTTAGTTATGCTCCAATACTCTCCATTATCAAACCCTGAATGCTCCATTTGAAATTATCCATCACCTCCTAAATAAATTTATCAAAATTGACTATACTAATTAACCTCCCCATAGAATATTTTACCTTGAATAAATTAAAATTATTCAAAATTTGAAGAAGCTAGACTTCGTGTGCCTAATAACTCAATACCATGTCCATAGCTATCTTTAACCATTCCTTAAACTCTTCAAGTCTAATAACTACTAAATTTAGGGCATTAGATGCCTCAAATGTATTCATTAGGTTAAGGTGAATATATAGTGAGTTACCTATATATGCAACTAACATTTTAAGCCTTATGTTATTATAAGCCAAAGAGCTAAAATTTGAGTGGCCAGGCTCATTTGAGGTGTCATCTCAGCCTTCATTAATTCCAAAACCTCCAAGGAGTAGTATAATTATGAGGTAGCATCCCTTACCTCAACTTCTATACTTATAGGGACATTCATGGTATTTTATCATTCCTTTAGCTACTCAATTGGTGTTTGTAGTTCCTACACTTCATCTTTTAGATCTCAATGAGCCAATTCTATCCCTTCATGGATAACTACCACTACATCCTTGTGCACTTGAGTCAAGTCTAAGAGATTTTATTTGAGAATAGGTTATCTTAGTTTCCTATTCTACCTCTTTGTGAGGGAGAATAATAGTTATCATTCTTTAAGGATGACATTGGTTCCTTGATCATATTTAGGGTTCTTCTTCCTAAACCTTTGAATGGAGCTAGTGGGAGGATCAAATAAGGTAGTCATCAAAGGTAACCAAGTTATCCTATAATTGGACCTTTGTGAAGCTTGTTTCCTTAGTTCCATGGCATAAGGTGGGATATTTATAGGTGTATGAGAGGTCATGAGGATAAATTTTTGTTCTAGCTCTCCCTTCTCTCCCTAACTATGCTTCATGGTTACCTTCATCAGTAAATCTAGTAAAGAAGTCCATATAATCTTAGACCAGTCAACTCCTCCAATTTGAGGAAGTGGGTGGACTACCACAATGTGTGGGTATGCCTTCCTTCCCCTAATTATGCTAATTGTAGTGGTTTACTCCATAGAAGTGGAAGTGGGGAGTGGAAGGGAAAGTTGTGTGGATTGAACATGTAATTGGGGTGTGGTCAAAGTAGTATGCACTTTCTTGGATGATTATTATTTTTATTAAGTCTCACATTAGTATTACTAGTAGGAATAGAAGGGGTGGCTGTGGGAAAAGATGTAGTGGAGGTTGTGGAGGGATCAACAGAAGGAGTGGATGATATGGAGGGGAATTCCATAGAGGATATGGGTGTATCAACAATAGAAATTGAGGGTAAAGAAAAAATAGGGAGGTATAAGATACCTTGAAGTTGTAGCTTAATGGGGATATCCTAAAAATTATGAACCTTTTCTTCCTCTAATTTATCCTCTTTATCTAAATACTCTATCCAATCTTAAATAGTTACTTCATCTCCTTGTGATTGAAAGCTAGGAGGTGGTGCAAGCAAGCCTATAGGCACCTGTATTGTTGGGCTTCCTATGGTGGTACTTGGTTTCCTAACATAAACTAAGAGTGTTTTCCCTCATGTAGGAGATTCATAAGAGGGACTATTACTTTTATAGTAATTACCCCAATTGGTGGAATATGAGACACACTGGGGGTAGTCATAGAAACCTAAATGGTATTAATAGTCTATCTATCTTTTTAATTAGAGTCTAAACTAATGGGATCTTCTTTGACTCCTCATATTCCTATATTTGATCAAATAATCCCAAGCTCTTGCTTGACTATCTTTAGCATTAATCTAAAGGGGGGTCCTTGAGAAGAAGAAGATCCTTGATCATGAGAATACTTGCTCTAGAAGTCTAAATGCTTATATCCTTTAAATATGGCTCTTTGTTGGTCTAATTCCTTGGTGGTAATGGTGGGATATAATTGGATCATCCTCAAATGATCTTTTTATAAACCAACTATCTATGCCGATTATAATACCTCCTTATTAGTTGCAAAATTCAAGAAGAGAAAATCATAATAATATGGTTGGTAGTAATAGGGGATGTTGAGCCCATGAACGTGTTTTTGGATGCACCCACAGGGGTCCCAATATATACATGACATTTTGGGAAAACCATATTAGTTTGACTTTGTTGTAAGTTCACCAAGATGCTTCCTCATCATGTATGTTATCCTACCAATGGTGATAAGACTCCCAAAGAAGAAAAACATTTTTTGTCCAACCAATTCTTCTTGAATGTTACTCCATAATTAGAAAGCTATCTCTTATTCTACTAGCTTATTAGGCACATGTTTGGGAAGACATAGAGGATCTACCTTGTTTACCTAAACCAAAATTACTATGATGTCTAGATATAAGATGTAATCACCCTTCCCATTCAATCTCTTCACAATGTTTCCTCTAATATATGGCATTGTGGAGCCATAGATATATTTTAATATCTAAGGATATATATCCTCACAAATTCTAACCATATGACTTTGGTAGGCATAGATGTGTATGGATGGGTAATGGTCACATATGTTATTCTTAATGTAGTTGGTGGCTTGGGACCATAAATGACCTAGATCTTTATAACATGTACCCATAACTATGTCAACTAGATATGACATCATATAGAAATATCTTGTAATGGTAGGACATCTATCCTTGTGAAAAATTTACTCCCTTAGCCTAAAACTAATTATTTCTCCTACGGAATAAGCAACATCATATGATAACATCATGTGGAGTAAGGGTACCCAATTCAAGTTTACAAAATGAATAGTGGGCATACCATATAATATGTTTAATAGATCCATACCTATGTCGATGCCCATTTTAAATTTATTGATTACTAATGATCCACTTGGTTTCTTACCTTTCCATGCCATGGTTTTATTAGGTAGTGACCATGATTGTAGTGTTCCTTGGAGTGAATTCTCTTTATTAAATTACACTAGGGTGTGCTTGTCAAAGTAGGCATCCAATGTAGTGAGAGACAAATATCTTTGAAAATCATCCTCAAAGATAAATGTGACTATTGTATCTTTATAAGAATGAAAAAAATATGCATATTATGATTTTTTTATTGTAAAAAATAAATCTTTGAGAAGGTCAATGCATGGCATGACCTCTAGTTTGGCAGTAGTGAAATGCAACCTTTTACATTTGTAAGCCAAAAATTATTTAACAAATAACTTTTTAACTAATGTTATTTCATCATATACTAAAATAAGCATCCATTGAATCTATAACATCCCATAGATATGACTAATTCTAATATTTGTTGTCAAATACCTCTGCATCAAACATAGTGTCGTTGAACTCTATGGAATCCTTAATTGGGAACTTAGAGGGAGGATTAGTCCCTTGTGATGACCTTGATGAGGATTCCATGGATATGCATTTGTGATTGCTTTATTTAATATAATACCTACTACGTGTACTCATATACCAATGTGATTGACTTATCTCTAGCTTACTTGTAGTCTACTATATGTTCTTCCAAAATAGAAATTATAGCTCTTGTTTACTAATGGTAATCAAGGATACTTCGATCATAAGATAGATTGAGTGCAAATTATGACTCAAATGGATACATTTTAACTATATAATATTTTTTATTAAATACCATTTCATGTAATATAAATATACAATGTTAACTTTGCTACTTTCAATTCAAATTTGTTACCTCAGGTTGGTAAGGGTCTTTATTAATGTTAATAAGAAATAGTTTACCCTTGTTTAAATAAAAATAAGGCATGGTTAAAAGTGAAGGTACTCAGATTAGCATTGAGGAAAATATGTTTGGGTTAATGCTGGTGGATTATCTCTTTTGGTGATTTGTTTAGGAAAAAATGTCTGGGATAATTTCTTCAAGGAAATATATCATTATGGCGAGGATTATGAAACACTAATTCTAAAGGGATAATTTTTGTAGTTAAGGACCTTTTCAATTTCCCTGAAGGGTGCTTTTGATCTAAAGGGTCTACTTCATAGGGTACTTTGGTCCATGACATGAGTCCTAAAGGGTCTACTTTAGAATCCATAAAAGGAACCTTTAACATTCTATAGGGATATTTACATATGGTTAAAGGGCACTTCAAAAGTTCTGAAGGGTAGGTGGCTCTAACTTAGAGGGTAGAATTATTTTGGGTACCATGTTTAGAGGAAATTTGGTTGAGGATAGAATATAAAAATAAAGGTTCTAAAGGGTTAGTGACCACATTGGAAGGTACTTTATCATAAGTTTGAAGGGTATGTGTATGGGAAAGTGAATGGTAGGTACCCTATAGGAATTGTTTCAGGATTTATGTATTGGACAAAAGGCCCAAAATAAAAGTTTTGAAGGATAAGGAAAGTGTATGGAACAAAATTTTCAAAGGAAATAGATGAATGGAATATTTAAAAAATCCAAGGGATACTTCCATACACATAGGGAACCTTTTCAAAATCTTGAGGGGTATCTTTATAAAATTCCAAAGGGTAGGTTACAAGAGTTATAAAAGGGAAACATCTTTCAGAATAATTCATTTGGAGATTATGCATCAAAAAAAAAATGCCCAAAATAAAAGTTCCAAAGGATAAGGCAAGGGTAATTGGAAATGTTTTAAAATGTCCAAAAGGTACTTTTTGAAAGACCCAGAGAATATGTGATGTAAACTTAAGGATCACTTCTAAAGGTTCTAAAGGGTAGGCTACATAAATTAGAAAAGATAGGTCTATTAGGCATAAAGGGTGAAATTTCTTTCAAGTAAAATGTCAAATATTTGGCTAAGAAGGGCAAAGAAGGGATAAAATCCATAGGGTAAAATTCCAAAGGTACTTCACTTATAATGGAAAATTTTAGGGTCTACTCTATGAGACATTTTTTCATGACAAAGTCCCAAAGGGTTTACTTCAAAAATACCTAAAAACGATAAGTCTAAGTCCATAAATATATCTAGTGTTAATACTACCATACCAAAATCAAAGACAAGATCCTAGAAAGAAGGTGGGTCCCCATTTCTTATGGAAGAGGGAGGGTGTTGGGTGCAATATAAACTATGTACAAGGAAAGAGGAGAACCTTAGTAACAATTTTTGATAAATATCCCATTGACTGGGATATGAAGCTCCTCTCCATCCAATCTTGAGAGTTGGAAAGCATTGTGTTACTTATATTATGTGATAATTTATGGGCCACTTCACAAAGCATCAAACTTTGTGTGTATTCTAGGTTTATCCATATATTCATCCCACTTTAGAACAATGTCTCCATATTTGAAACTTTTTGGCATGGCCTTTTTATCAAAGTATCTCTTTGTTTGGTCTTAGTGAGTTCTCATAGTTTGCATAGCTTGATCTCTTGTCTCCTCAAGCTCCATCAATTCACATAACCTAACTTCCATGATTTCATTCTCCATAAATTATAGTTGATAAGTAAGATCCAATGTTGGTAGTTCAAGTTAAATATTCAATCTATCTTCTCTCCCATAGACAAGTGTGTATGGTGAATTTCTAATATCCCTTTTTGGGGTGATCCTATTAGCCCAAAGGGTTGTCTTCAACTTGGAATGCCAATTCCATTTATTCTCCTCCATTATTATCTTTATGATCCTAATTAAATTATTTTTGGTAGACTCATCTATTCCATTCCCTTATGAATAGTAGTTGGAGGATGTGCTAAGATATATGGCATGCTTCAAAGCCCATTCAATTGTCTTCATTCTAAGAAAAGACAATGCATTATCTAAAATTATTATTGAAGGAGCCCCAAACCTAATTATTATACCTTTATATAAGTATAGAACTAATTTTTAATTTGCCTCCTTGAGAGATATATCCTCCACCCATCTTGTAAATTAATATGTAGGAGTCAACACCCACTTGTGACCAACACTAGAAGGTGGATTGATTAGGCCTATGAAGCACCATTGCATAAAGGGTGGATCAACTTATTTTTCACCATCAAATATATCATATTTTTGGAACTTAATTACCCAATAATTGGTGTCTTTTAATAGATTAATCCAAGAGTATCTAGCCCTCACAATCCTAACAATTGTGGTTCTTAGAGAAAAGTGACCACCAACGAGTCCACCATGAAAATTAAATAGTATTTTATTAATATAATTTTATTATATAAACCTAAATAACACACCTAAAAATTCTTTCCTAAATAATACTCCATCAACAATTACATAATGAATGGATTGTAATCTAAAGTACCTTATTCTAGCTCTATTTAGGCCTTGTGGACACTCATCAGTTTAATGGATCATATCTTGTGTCTAAATCCTCATTAATGAAGGTGTAGATATAATAGGGTCATCATGGAGTGCCAAAATATCCTCTTTTTTTTCCTTCAAATATAAATCAAGATGCTCACATAACCCTTTCCCTTTCACTAGCTTGGTTTTCTTGATTTCCACATCATACTCCACTTTTGTGATCCAACTAGAACTCTTTTCATTCAAATCTTTGCTCAAAAGTAATACTTTGACACTAGGATGATGTAAAAATATGTGAATATTTTTGTTAGATAACATATAATAGCCAAAAGTACTTTCTTCTCAAAATAGGTATATCTTACCTCATAGCCTTCCAAACCTTGACTAAAGAAGGCAATAGGCTACTCTAAATTTTCCTTGTTTGATTGATTAAGCCTAGAATATATTACCTCTTCATTCCAAAAGGTATAAAAATTTAAATACTTTGATAAATTAGGACTTGCAATAGTAGGAGCTTAGGCAATGGCTTGTTTAATCTCCTCAAAACTTTCCTTCCTTTTTCGAGTCCAAATGAACACTTCATCCTTCCTTAACATAGGTGCTAGGGGCTTGACAAGATTATAAAAATTAGGAATGGACCTCCTTATGAAACTAATTTTCCCAAATAAACTTTTAAAACCTTGTTTGTGTTTTGGCAAAGATAATGTGAAGATGACGCTCACCCTTTCAGGATATATGGACATTCCCTCCTTAGAGAGAATGTGTCCTAAGAGTTTTCCTTTATGGATAAAAAACACACATTTATTTGGGTTTAGGTAAATCCTAAACTCTATAAACCTCTAAGAAATTTACCTTAGGTGATTCAAGTGATCCTTTACATCCTTAGAGAAAACTATGACATCATCAAGATACAACGACATAATGTTAGTTATTAGTCCTTGAAAATCCATATCCATTTCATGCTTAAATGTAGATCTAGCATTAGATAATTAAAAAGGCATTATTCTGTAAGCATATTTACCCCATTTAGTATTAAAGGTTGTCTTATATTATCACTTTCCTTTACGAAAATCTGATTATACCTAGAATACCAATCAAAGAGAGAAAACCTTTCACTACCTACCACAACTTGTAAAAAAATTTCCACGGAGGGAAAAGGATAATGATCCTTTAAGGAAACTCTATTCAGGTCCCTAAAATCAACACACAACTTGATATATCCATTATTATTTTGAACAGGGACTAAGTTTTCCAACCAAGATGAATGCTTAATAGGAAAGATGATTTTGGACCCAAACAACTTAGTAAGCCTTTTCTTCATAAGAGTCTGAATATTGGGATTGATTAGCCTTTGTATTTTTTTGATGGCTTTAACATTCTAATCTAGCTCTATGGTATTTTGAGCTAAGTTTGGATCAAATCCATTAAAATCACTATACTCCCATGCAAATATATAAGAAAACTCTTTGCATAACTCAATGAAAGCATGTTTCTCTTCACTAGTACAAACCTTCCAAAGTGCAATCAACTTGTACTTGAATATTTTAACATTACCATAGTTTTATTTCTTAATATACATTCTTAGATTTTCTTTATTTAATTGTTCATCATTATTAAAAATACTCTCAAGTGTGACTAGGCCTCTAGGGAGCTTGTTTGACATAAATTTCATAATCTGCCCTCCATATTATTGTTGTAGTTTGGATTAATTCTTGGAAGAAAACTCAACCTCCTTTTATAAAAAAGTGTTATTTATTGGTCACTATAAAATGGTTTAAAATTAGTAAGATTATCTGATATATAGGGCCTTATAATTACCTTGAGATTTGGTTGGTTATTATCCTCTCCTATCCCCTTTAGAACATCAAACTAAGCTCTAATTGCCAACCTATTAACATGTTTTTTGCCTTCTCTTGGGATAGATGTGATGTTGAAATATTTTAAATCCTCCACAATATCCCATAATCTATATTTATATGACTTAATTAAAGATTTCTTAGTTATATTTTGGCCTCTTACTTGATTCACAATCAACTCACTATATCATACACTTGTAACTCTTTCACACCTATTTTCCTAGCCCACTCAAGACCATGAATGAGGGCCTCCTATTTTTCCATAATACAAGTACAATAAAATTGGAATATAAAATTGGAATAGTACCTTTCCTTAGAAGGAGAAACCAACATTACTCCACCACCTACCCCAATCTTGCTTCTTGATCCTCAAAGAAAATTTGCCATAAACCACCCATATCTTTAGTTGGATTCATCAAATTTGGCATGAAAGAGTCCTCCTCATTTATATAATACACCCCAATACCATATTCCTCTATGAAATTTTAAGGATCATGGTCATAATGTTCATCTCCTAATTCATCTAATCACAAATCAAAAAATCCTTTAAGGGAAGATGTTAGAGAATGGTCTATGTGGAGTTCTTCCTTGTCAATAATGGCATAGTTGACATTTACCACTTTAAGCATGTAATTATCCAAGTGATTATGATGAATATTTTATGATTCAATATTCACCTTACTACCATATTTTATCTTAAACACTATGTAAGACCAATTGGTAGCCAAGTATCCACCTGTCTTACTTGTAAACTCTCTCGACAGACAAAGAGCAAAGTATGGAGGTAAATTTTTCACAACCACATCATGAGGAATGGAAAAATTAGAAAAAACATGTAAAATAAATTTCAAATCCTTGAATACTCCTAATGTCTTTGTTAGTGATCCATCTAATTGTAAGACTCTTTTAGCCATTGACTCATATTCGAGGCCTAGTTTATCTGCTATACATTTGGGAATAACTAAAGTACTATCCCTATTACTGATGATGAAATTATGAATTGATAATCACAAATTATTATAGATAGGTATAAAGGAGGAGTTTTATCAATCTTATTTACTTTTCCATCAATGGGCTGAGTCCCATTCATGAGGACAACATTATCATTTCTAGGTGATCCAACTTACTTACCAAGTCCTTGTAATTATTTTTGAAGCACATCCTTTTGTCTAGGTATTATTAGTGAATCCCATAGTGAAAAATTCATATGTAACTTATTCATCTGGTCCACAAATTTGATAAAAGTATTTCTCACATTGGAAGGCTCCTTGGAAGCACTATTACTTTGTGGTATAACTTGTGGAGATGAATGTGTAGGAGGAGGCCTTACATTTTGAAATTTTTTATTTTATTGAATTTTAGGAGTTTTATTAGACCCACACACCATTTGTTATGTTTTAGGAGTCAAAATAGGTCCTTTATTAGAACCTTGTGTCTCTTCAACAACCATCTTTTTAAACCTAGTGTTAGAAGCCACACTAGTGTTCACATTGCTTAAATTCCACAAATGATTGATGGAACAAAACTCTCCCTCAAAATGATTTATGAGAGTATAATTAGATTGTTTTTTCCCATTATCCATTCCAAGTTACATTCTACCTTGCATTTTACCCTTAAAAATTTAAACTTGAGATGTTTAATTACCTTGCTTAATCATGGATTGATTATGCATCTTATTGGCATAAGCAACTTGGTCTTGAATTTGGTCATAGAAGAGATAACCTAGTTGTTATTTAACAAGGATTTTTTGATTTGGAATAATGTCTTTTGAAGATGATGTAACATTAGTACTGAAACTTTGGTAAGGTCTTGCTTGGGTGATTTAACCTTGTCCTTGAGCATTACCTTGAAAATGAGGTTTATTTCCTTGTCCAAACTAATTATAGGGCTAGTATGGCCTCTAAATTTTATTTTGTTGCCTTTTAATATAAAAAAATTAATTGGTAACATTTTTGATAAAACTATTAACTTCATGGATCTCATTGTTTCAGATAATGGTAGATTTTTCATGACTAGGCAAAGGATCAAAGGTAGGTAATGTAACTTGACTAAGAAGCTACAAATCAAGGAACAATTCCATTGGAGACCTAGGATAATTATCATCATTGATATATATCTCATAGGTATAAGGGAGTGTATTCCACCCATGGATTGGATCATCATGACTACATCATGATTCAATGCTTTTAGATAGTAGAATAATGGATAGTTTGGAGTAGGTCTCATAAGGGATAGAATTTTATCCCATGTTTTTAAAAATATAGTGTTAAAATATTTCATAAAATCTTGTGGTTCCCTCTTTATGGTGGTCAATTTCTTAGCTAGAGATATATGATTACTCTTCTCTCCAAACCTCTTAGTCAATATATATACTAGCTTATCTCATGAACCAATAGAGTTTTCACGTAGAGTTCTATACCAATCTAGAGATGTTCCTTTGAAAGACAATTCCAAAAACATAATAGCCACATTATATTGAATGATATTATGGATATTATAGAAGTATTATATATTTATAATGTGTTTAATGGTAGTAATAGCACCCTCTCCACTAAACTATGGAACACTCTTAAGGGTTACTCCTAGAATTTGGTCATATTGGGGAAGATTTAAAGGAGATGATATAGTGAAGGATATAAAATATTGTTTCTTAGCCATCTTGGAATGTGGAATTTGAGTATTATGGATTGAACTAAACAATAACTTAGACTTCTTAAACACCAACTCTCTTGAATAAGGATGGGTGTTCACAAACCTAAACCTTCTAGTAGAATATAAAGGCAATTGTAAAAACTCAAAGAGGGTACCTTTAATAGTAGGCCTATTAGTCACCTTTAGCATGGAAATAGGGATTTATTAGAAAATAAATATTTTAAAACTTTAGTGGAGTCACCAGGTACTGAATGTAGATGTTCTTATATCTATAACTATGCCAATACCAACACTAATCTTAGAAAATATTCTAGGACTTTGAGTCCCATCAGGCATTCCAAAACTATTTTCACTTGCATTTTCACCCCTAATTATATACATATATCTCCTCACCCAAGTGGAATAATGGAAAAAATTCTTTATTTATGGGTGACAATTTTGTTGAGATGAATCTCTAAAAGGGCTAGTTCCCTTGATGCAATCTTTGAAAAAAATTTCTTTCCTATAAACTTTGGATGAAAAGGGTCAATAAAACAAATTTAAAATATAAAAAAGGTGATTCACCAATAGTTTATTTCCTCCTATTGACTTAAATTTTACCACTTAGAGTAAAAAAAGACCTCTTTTACACAAAACTCATAATTCAAGTTACATTATCACATCAATGTTTCATAAGTTAGGTCCAAAAGGATTTTTGATGATTAAGAGGGTAATTAACTATTAATTTTTAGGATATAATCATGAAAAACTTATAATACACCTATACACTTAGAAAATAACACTATCAAATATTTGGAATAGTTGCTCTTCTACATATTTGGTAAATGATCAAGGATAACATGCTAGAAAAGATAATCTTCTACTAGAAAAGACCAACAAGATTGCATTAACACTAAATTCAATAACATGTGAGTAGGAAAAATAAATTTTTTATTTCTCAAGAGTAATTCAAGTAATTTTTTTTAAGCATTTCCCCATTAACCAATGGAGGTTGCCCAAAAGAGCCAAACGAATCAATATTTATAGCCTTTGAGAGATAAATAAGACAGAAGAAGTCCAAAGGTCACTTAGATAGGGGTAAATCTCAAAAAATTGGTTAAATTTTTCATGATAAATAGGCATGAGGTTAACCATTCAATATTAGGAGGTCCAATTGTCCTTACATGTCATGAAACCTATGAAAAGTGTCACAAATTTTCTTATCCTAGCTCAAAAAATTACCTTCATCATTTGGAGTTGTTTGAATGTGCTACCACTAACTAGGGTTAGGTATTATGATTTTTATAAGGTGTAAGGTCTTAATTAATTTCATTTCATTCATGTTTGGTTGTCCTACTCATTTGAAAACTATTGGAAAGAAGAAATCACTATCTATAGTTTTAAAAACTCCATTTTCAGTCAACCCTCACACTTGACCTCAAAAACGCCTTCATTTTTCCATGAAAATGCATTTCAAGGAGTGAATGACACTTAGAAAGGCTATCCATGGTCTTATACTACTGATATACACCTTAAAAAGTCTCACACTTGTAATTTCACCCTTTTCACCCTTGTGTTCACTATGCCAATTTTGAATGGCTAAAATGAAGGAAAAAATTTGAACACTTAAAAACTTTTTCCTAGAACAAAATGGTGATAGGGAGTTATTAAAAGTCCTAATATTCCACCTAAAATTTATTTCACTTTCCAAATCATCCTTTATCCTACAAAACACAAAAAATGGTGAGAAAAACCTTGTTTTGCATACTATCCATATAATTCCATATGACTCATTTGCATGGTGGGGGGATGAGAAAGTATTATCCATGATCCAGTATTTTTAATTTCAAAAATATTCCTTTATATAAGCTTTATACTCTCAATTTCCATATCAGGTCTCTATCAAGGGTTTGCAAGGGGTTTTTATTAGTTTCAGGTCATAAGCTTTATTCATAAAGCTTGGACATTCAAGTTTAAAAAAAATGCCACAAATTGGTTTATATGGATTCACTATAACTTTTATAAAATTATATAGTTCCCATGCATATCCTCCAAGGAGATGTAATATTTACAAGTTACCTTATATAGTATGTTATTTCAATTTTGCATAAGGGTGAGTGGTTTTAAGCTCAAAGTAGACTCTCTTAATCAATTATCTACACTCCACAAGCTCTTGAACCTATATTTTGACCTCCAAAACATGCATAAATAATTTAGATACTCCACAAATAGTTATAAGTGAAGATGGACTACTATTTGGTATTAGACCTTCTCAAAGCCCAATAGGTCTACTAGGCATCATAGTGAATTTTGGTGTAAGGACTATTATCTCATTGTTGTATTGGTGTATTAGGAATTTTCACACCTTATTTTATCTCACCAATCCATCATATAGTTTTCCAAGCACCTTACTTCATCTTCTTTCTTTACTTGCCAATTAGGCCTAATAGAAAACCTACCTATTTGGATTGTGTACAAGGGGAAAATGGTTACTTTGAGAAAAATGAGCTTGATATATTGTTTTTTATCCCATAAATAATTTATATACACTTTATAATATGTTTTTTGATGTCCCCAAGGCTTCACATCAGGTCCCATGTCTATGCTACACTCATTGGGCCACTTTGTCAAATTCTAATTTTCCTAGAGTAGCTAACCTTTGAGACAAAATATAGAGGTATAACCCTTATCCATTATGTAAGGTGAGTGTTTTGGGATCTGTGAAAAGTCAAAATTTCCATTTTTACTAAAGTGTTTGGTTTGATTCCATGTTTTGGATGCCAAACCATCTCGAAATGGCCAAAAAAGAGGCCAAAAACCCTATTTTCTACATTTTCCCCTAAATCCACATAAAATTCACTCTTCAAAGCCAACATAATGCTTATAGTCTGCCTAAAAATTATCACCATATTCAATCCATTCTTATGGATCTTTTAAAATCATGTAAAACACTCTTTTCCTTATATTCTTCATGTTTACCTAGTGAACCAAGGGGCTTCCTAGTCTTCTTATATGGATTGTTATCCATTTTTTAAGTGATAAAGGTACTTAAGCACCTTTTAAATGTATTTGGAATTTTATGACACCTTTTGGGTCATAATATATAATTTTAAAGTCATTTTCACCCTCTCTCCCTTTCTAGGCAAGTTCATGTTCCATATTGACCTCCACTTGCTTGAATCCTACTATGACTGTGTATAGAGTTTCAGGACCTTGTGTAGGCCTTATTTTTTACTTTTAGGAAAGATAAATGACACCAATAACATGATTATTAAGGTTATTTTTAACTATTTTTCCAAGGTTTAGTTCCCATTGGTCATGTTAATACACCTTTATCACTAAAATTGTGTCCATGCATGTCTGACTGAGACACTCATTTGGGGTCTACTATAAGTCAAGACAGGGCTACTTGGAACGTGTCTAAGGTGTATTAAATTACCTTGTGATTTACTTCAGCTTGACATAATTATTATTCAAATAATATCCCTCCTTATAAGCCTTCAAGGAATTATGTTACTTAAACTTTGTGGTTACTATTTAGATTGGGGGTACTCTATTCACAAACTTTATTCTAGGTGTTTACAGATGTTTTATTTATTTTCATGGTGTCCATTTATCCTTGAAACATATTTTTAATGCCATATAATGAATATTTTATCTTGGACTCATATACATGCCTCGTTTGAACCCACACTATGTCATTCTCCCATGACTAAGACACTTCTTCATAATACCTTGTAGGTCATCATAGGGTTTGGCTGGGATCATTATAATGAGAAAAAAGTCTTTTGAATCCACCTTGAATCTCTCAACACTATCTAGTCATTTCATAGTCACTAAATGGACTAAAACCACACAAAATATACACAAACCATTCTTTCTTTGCTCTACTTATTTGACCCCTATAGATGTTAAATTCATGCTTAAAGGGGGCCTATAGGTGGAAATGGGTATGTAAAATACTCCTCCTCAACCTTTTATTGATGCCTTTGGTTCTATTTTGTCTCCTTATACTATTCTATTCATCCCCTTCATGGATAAATTCTCAATATTGCTCCTCAAGGTAAAAAAGCCTATTCACAACTACAAACCTGTAAACATCATTAAAGCTTCTCAGTGTGTTTTTAGGTATGTTTGAGGTCTCAAACAACATATCTTACCTCATTTCCTAACCTTCATTATTTACATGGATGTTTTATATGTTAGGGGGTATAAGTTACACTCATTTAGACACTTTGAAACCAACTTCAAACATGCTTTAGAAGGCCCACCAAAACCTCTTGGGGCTCTATTTTGCTCTTTTAGGGATTCCATCCCTGAACTTAGTACTTGACCCTAAAATGATTCCATGATTACATTTTTCCTTATAGAATATTTATATGGGATTTTCAAGGCTTTGTTCTAATGAAAATGAAAAGGGAGTGCGACATTATTTTTAACCCTTCTGTATAACACCCCAACCCATGCTCAACCACCTGTAGATGTCTATTTTGATGATCAAATAATGGATTGGGTATGAAAAAATAGAAAACACGAGTGAAAAATGAAATCATATACTCTTTAAAAAAATTCTAATGCATTTCAAGTATAACCAAGAAGTTGTGACATGCATCCATCTCTCTATACATCAACTTGACATCAATAGAGGTTTGTCAATAGATGTTTTGAGCTGCATTATGCAAGAAATATATGAGATATGGAAAAATATAGTGTGAATAGCTTCCAAATGACTTGAAATGCAAGTTAAACCTTGAAATACATGATCTTTATCCTTTTCACCTTGAAACCAATTTCAAATCATCTCTTTTAACATGAAAATCATCTACATACATGTGGAAAAGAGTAGATAGATGCACCAAATGATTGTTTAGCATGGAAGATATATTTGGGTTCACTTATTTCACCTTTTATAAACCTCTAAATTATAATTATTCAATTATTTATGGTATAAAAAACTGACACACCATGAATACAACTCCAAGAATAAGATAAACAAGCCCATCCACATGATATCGAGTGAAACTAATCATGAAGCTGACCATGGAGGAAAACAACCTAGTAAGAAATCCAAGAGGTGACATGGTGAAGTCAAAAGATAAAATTAATTTTTAACCTGATTTATATTCTTTTATAACACCATTTAAAATATGTATGAGACACCTATAGGAGAAAACACTTAGTAAACAGAAGCACTCCAACTAAAACTACACATGGTGACACCTTCTTGCATTATATACCTATTTTTCTCATCCAAACATCATGAATAATGAAAAAAATAATTTATGAAATATAATAACGAATCTAACATCCTCTAGAGCCAACACCACCAACTATTTCATACGAATTTGGTAGAAATGGAGTGAAACCTATAGGGTGTACCAAATAGCTAGTAAGAAAGCCTAGTTAACTTGTTAGTATGGTTCATAAAGAACAAGTGATAATTTATCAAGTTAATTATATTAAAATTAAGATATTGGATTTTAATATCATCTCCTAGAATCATTTTTCTTGAAACTACTTGTGATTTTTATACTGAGCAAAAACCTAAAGGTCACTTCAATCTACCCAAAAAATCAAGAAATGTGTAGAGTAGTTTTGGCATCAAAATGAATTTTTCAAATCAAACCAAGTGTATATATGAGTTTTATAAATATTATGAGACCCCCCATGATCTTTCCCATGTGTCACACTTCCTTAAAATCGGTACAAGTGCCATTTTCCCTCTTTTTCAACTAATTTATACAATTTTAGTTAGGGAACCTATAACATTCTAATGTGACTGACGTCTTTGACACTCCTACTGACTTTATGGGTGTTTTCAATGAAATTATGACACTTAGGCACCTTGGGAACCATCCACTTTCATTAATGACTCTTAAAAGCACATAAAATGACCCCAAATGAATAATTTGACTAATGTAACTAAGACCAAAAATAATATAACCTCGAATGACATTAGACAATAGGTAATACTTCCTATTACAATATATTAGGACCCCTTCAAACATTTTAAATCAAAAAAATTTCTTAGGGGTACCCCAATTTGACCAAAAAGTCAAATTTGGCCAACAATTACTTTCAAAAAACTAAATGTATCATATATAATTACTTCAAAATTATTAACAATATCCACCAAGATAGATAAAATGGATTACTCTTCTAGATTATTATTCTCTGATGTTAACCCTTTGATTATATCTTGTAACCTCTTTACCTGGGATTGTGCTAGCTCTAGAACATTTTCTTCAAATATAGGGTCATCTCATGGTCCTTTTTCTCTTTATTAGGTTAAATGAACCAAAGGTTCCACATTTTCATGTAGAATCTCTATGGTTCCTTCTATGATAATTATCTTAGTGACCCTTTATAGGCCTATGGTAGCTAGATCATATCTAACTCCAACTGAATATTGGCCCATATGATTACTTTACACCTCTACTTGTATGTTAGCAAATTAAATTGAAGTATAAAATCTCATTACTTATTCATATTTTAATGATATGATACAAGGCTTCTACTTATATCACATAGGAATGTCTATAGTATTTAATATGGTCCATGGATGATAAGCAATAGTAATCCTTTCTAACCTTTGTTCATATATGAAGCATTTAGGTATAGATGGTCCATAGATAGGATTATCTTCACTAAACAAATTGATGTTCTCTAAAGGGAAATCAATTTTGGCCATTTTTCTTTCTTTGCTTTTGAGACAATTGTAGCCTCAACTTTAAATCTAATGACTTTTATTTTCCTTTACCCTGCTTAGATTCCTCAACCTTCTCCTCTGCATCTAGTTCTAATTGATATGTCATTGATAGAATTAGTAATGTATCCTCCATATATTATTAAGGATCTAAATCTATCATGTGAACCTATTATTGAGATAACTCTTGCTCTACTACTCCATAGTTTTAGGGACTGAGGAACTTCAATAAAGATCACTAGGTCCCCTTTCTTTAGGCCTATGTTTTATTTTTATATATGTTGGTGGAATCTTATAAGAACCAACATCTACCAATGATATTGCCTTGGACCAAGTTTCCATCTATCCTCCATCTTTTCATCTCTTTGTAATCTGAACTTAGGCTTTATTATTATATTTCAATCTTATAGCTACCTCATAATATGAGGATGCCTTGGTGTATACAAATTCAAATTCACTAGGGTCATGTGCATAGGGAATTACTAGAATACCTTTGATTCTAAAATTATCCTTTACTCTACCATATGGATCTCATTGTCTATGATCATCTATTTTTAGGTGATATGATCCACACTTATAATATTCATAAATAATGTAAAGATAAATTTAACACAATAGATATTGGTTGACCAAGATGTCCATATATTTAATATATGTAGAATACCCTTAAGGTAGGGAAACACCATACAATACTCCTTTAGGAAGGAATAACTCCACAATGTCTCTTCAAGGGGACAACCTTCAATATCCTTTTATAATAGAAGACATAATGCATACTTGATATATTTACAATGATAATCATCTCCTTTATGTAGACTGCTAATGGATGGGTAACCTCCTAATCCCAATATAGGCCAACCATTACCCAATGCACTAATTCTACAAGTTACTCTATTATCCTAATATATTAAACCCATATAACTAAGGAGGATGTGTGCCACATGTTGGCATCTCCATCAACCCATATACATTAATATATCATATCCCTAGGTACATAGCATTACCTCCCTCTTTGACATGTTTCATCCCTAAAACATAGGTAGACAATAAAAAATGAGCGTGATTCAAATCATTTCACACTTGTCACTAATATCGATCATCTATCCATCCATATGTGATCTTGGTAGGTGATAACTCTCCAAGATTATTTACAAATTCCATTATGCTCCTTTGATTCTATTTATGATCATAATTATACTACTTTGGTGTCCATGCATAATTCTTTCATTTTTGATTCCATGTACCATATTCCATTGCACTACTCTGATTCCATACATGACCATAATATGGATTCTTCCATGCATAATCAATGTTATTTCCCCAATCATTACATATAAAAAATTCATTCAAATCATATAAAAACTATCCCAAATTTTTATTATAGCTTTCTCCTATTATATTGTAACTTTAGAAAAAAATTGTGAAAAAATTCCACAAATTATGACTTGTTGAGTAAATATATGAACAATACTAAAATCTTAATAACTCAAAACAATTCTAAAATTCTAAAAATTTTAATATGTTTCACTTGTATTTTATTATATCTTTAGTAAAAAATTAGAAAAAAAAATCATTATATTTTGGAAGATATAGCTAGATTAGTAAAAAAACATAAAATATCAATAACTCTGACAAAACTTGTCAAAAAAACTTGATTTTTTTATTGCATCTTCCTTAAAATATTATCCATATCTAGTAAAATATTTGTGCAAAACTTTAGAACCAGTTGAAATATATTGATGATTCCAAAAAACTAGGGTTTTACCACCCATAAATTGCCCAAATCAAAGTTCTGATACCACTTGTTATGATCCACACTTATAATATTTATAAATAATGTAAAGATCAATTTAGCACTATCGATATTGGTGGATCAAGATTTACAAATATTCAATATATGTAGAATACCCTTAAGGTAGGGAAACACCATATAATACTCTTTTAAGAAGGAATAACTCCACAATGTCTCTTCTAGGGGACAACCTCTAATATCCTCTTAGAATAGAAGACTCAATTCTTACTTGATATCTTTACAATGATAATCATATCCTTTATATAGACCTCTAATGGAAGGGTAACATCCTAATCCCAATGTAGGTTGACCATTACCCAAAACACTAATTCCACAAGTTACTCCATTATCCTAATATATTAGACCCATTTAACAAACTAAGGGGGATGTGTGCCACATTTAAGAACATCCATCAGCCCATATACATTAATATATCATATCTCTAGGTACATAGAAATTCTTAAGTTCAAAAAATTTAATGGAAAAAGATACCCTTTTAATCATATCAAATTGTCTTATGTGTTATGTTTATACTTTGTGCACAATGATAAATTATTGAATTTTTCCCATAGAAGTCTTATGTTCTATGCCTTATATTAGTTTTATGTCCTACCATAGATATTATTACACTCCATTTTTTGGTTGATAAATTATTATTTAAAATTTCAATCAACATTAGGTAAAAGGTCACATTTTCACAAATTTCTCAACTAAAAAAGGAATTAATGAAAATGTTAGTGATTTAAATTTTAAGGGTTACAAAGTTTAAGCCCTAGATAATTAAAGGGTTTGATTAAAATAAATCAAGATATAAAACATGAAATAATTAAAACCATTATTTTTTGAAATAATTTATCTAATATGATGTTTCTAATAATAACAATAAATGACATAAATAAGCACTTATCTAGAAATTGACTAAGATGAAGGATCTAGAATCTACAAATTGGTACATGAGATGGTATAAATTTCATAAATAGGATCTAGGTGTCAAAAAAGCTCTTGAATAATAGTTTCATATCTTGGAAAATAGTATTATGATACTAATGTCCATTTTTGGTGCTAATTCCCCTTATGAAAGAACTAATCTTTATTTCTAGGAGCAACTTTGTATCACTCTGCTAGGCTTATTCTTACAAGGACAAATCCTACTTTATTTTTTGAGATCTATTTTCATATATTTTTTATGTAAACCCTAGAAATATACATGGCTAGGGTATTCGATTGGCACAAGTAGTAAAAGTGTGGTGTTATCTAGGTAGGCTAGACACCCTCAACACCCTGTTATGATGAGAGTTTCCTATATACCAATACTCTAAGGAGGGATCAAGCCTGATGTAGTTCTTCCCACATAACTGCTAGTGAAGTGCAAGATAATCTAGTATGAATGCCAATTTTTGTCTTTTGAGTGAGTCTTGTGACTATAAATCTATGTATTATGAGTTTAAGATGGTTGTAGATGAATATACATAAGTTGGGAAGAATATGTATTAATATTATTGATTATGCATAATTTGTTTCGAGCTTGTTTGTATGTATTTACATCTGATTTTGATATAGTAAATAAAAGGTTAAAATTCATGTATATATACTAATTTGGTACTTGTGTAAGGTTTGAAATATGTCTAGGACAACCTTATGTTTCTTTGGGATTAAACATATATGTATTGGTGATAAAAAGAGGGAAAGGGTTAGTAGCACCCAATTGAGACACTAGTGTGGGGTGTTGGTATTAAAATTATGATGCTAATGTCTAGGTGGAATAACTTAAGGCACTAGGGCTTAGATGCCTAAGGGAGGGTATGAGACTAATTTTTATATGTCTTGGAAAGCTTAAGGCCCACACAAAAGTTGTATAGATGTATACATAGGCCATAAGATAGGTTTATAGATAAGTTAGGGATAGGTCATTTTAAGTAGAACTCTTGGCACTCAAGTGACATTTTAGATGACTAAATTCCCCCATTTATTCTATAAATAAAATAAAGCAAAATGACTAGGATAAAGTAAAATAAATTTACATATACTTACCTAAGAGGAAAAGTCCATGAATATGGATCTAAGTATGTGAAGTGTGTTACATTGCATGTCATAAAAATGAAACATGCATTTATTATTCCTTACTTAAGATATATCAAAAGCACAGACAAAAGTAGGTAAAGACATAAGATAGAGGAAGTTAATGAACAAACATCACTAAGTACATGAATCAATGCATAAACATGGTGAAATCATATCTGTGTGTATCTAGTGATAAATCAGTTAAAAGGCTAGATTGAGATAAATGACATGCTCAATCCCCATGTGTGGGTGTCTCTATAAATCATGATGGATTTGTATTCATCATTTCCCCCCTCTTTTTAGTAGATCATGACCTATGAGTAGATTATATTGGCCTAATATCTTTTTGAACCCTCTTATGTAGCTGGCTTAATAACTCAAGTAAACTATGACTCCATCATTTCCTACCCATATGTAGTAGATGCATATGTAACTAAATTGTGTAATGTAACTGAAGTTGTATGACTATAAATAAAACTATATATTGATTTCAACATACCCCCATTTATAAAAAATGAGAACCCTTGTTCAATTTTGGAAATTATGCTATAAATTAAGCATTCAACTTGATCAAAATGCATTATTGAATATCATTCTTTTATCTAACTTACATTGACATGTTAGTACATAAGATTTATTTGATTTTATATAAATTTTATAAAATTTGGCTCATATGTTTCCATCTTATAGGATAATGGATCTTCATTATAATGAAAAAATGTTCATAGGGTTTATGTTTCAATGTTAATCTGACCCTAAGTTGGATAACTAATTTGGTCCCATTTAAATCCAAGTTTAAATAACAACCAAAACCTTAGTCTAAATTTATTTATCCTAAGGTATTATTAAAATAGGTTCATATTTTTGATGGGTCATTTTATTAAGTTTTAGTCTTAGTTTAATTTTAGCCTAAGTCTTGATCAAGTTTATTAACTCATTTAAACTTTAGTCTAAGAATATGATAAGTCTTTATATATCCTAAACCCTTATCCTTTGATTTTATTATTCATAGATACAAATAAAATGCATAGATACCAAGTGTTGAAAACTTTCTCAATCATATCATAGATCAATGACATGCATATGATTGCCTAAGTCAATAAGTCAAAGTTCCTCAAATCAAAGATCAATGGTTTATGCTCATATGTACAAATCTTGATCGATAATCTGCATTAAAATTTGGGGTCAAAAAGTTAATATCAAAGATCAATGATTCATATTCAATCATGTAAATGAATATCTAATGGTGAACAAGAATTCAATATGCCAAAGGATCTTGAAATAGAATGCAATAGTGACATGTGTCATACTCATAATGAATTAGATACAAATCAATTAACCACAATTGATCAGATGTATAAATAGTAGATCAATGGTCTATGTTTGCACATATTATTTTTAGATTAATGGTGCATGTTTAACTATAAATATAAAAGATAAATGGCACACATTTAACTAATTAGATAGGGATTGATAGTGCAAATCTAGTCAAGAAGTCAAGACCTTAGATTGTATGAAAGGATAACACATGGAATCAAATCATTAATTGGATAATGATTTTGAGTAGAGTACATAAGAAGTATGTGGAGCTACCAAGTGTCAAAATCTCATTAACCCAAGTCAAATATCAATGGTTATGGTAAAATTCAAGGCCAAGAGACTCTATCGACATAGCAAATTTAATCAAATTTTTAGTGGGTATGAGATGATGAAACATGTCCAAAATGAAAATGGTCACATTTTAAAAATACATAAACATCATGGCAAGTGGATGTCACAAAGGTATACATGTCAAATCAAAAGATTATGTGGACTTGAGCATGAAAAGGTATAAATATGAGATCCAAATATGATCTAAGTCACCAAAGAACATATGCTAAACTCACTTTCCCACATTAAATATTAGTTAAACATTCAAAAATATAATTTATGAATGTATGGAAAATCCCTAAATTATTCCTATATTCAATGTTTGAGGTGAGAGAGTTGAATTATCATTTACAAGAGAAAAATTTAATCAAGATTATAGCAATAGAAACATACAAATCTAATTCAAAGAAAATGGTTGAATTATACCTATCATTAGATGCATAAGGATAAGTTTTCAAGGATACAAAGCTTGTAGCTTCATCATTAAACACTAGAGATAATAATTTCTCAAGTTTTTCTAGATAATTGAGAACTAGAGGATTTTGACTAATGAAGAAGAGAAGTTACTCTTAGTGAAGAGACTCTATGATGACATAGTGGCAATTTAGATGACTAGAATTCATTATTTTTCCACCAAAATAGAGGCACTACACTATATCAATGTCGTGAGTCCCATTTTTAAAGATACTAAAATTGACAAGGGCATGTTGATTCCTAAACCTAGTTTAAGTAAAACTACATATATATCCCCTATTGATTTTGAATCTTATTAAAAATTACCTAGGGCCTAAATAGACCTGACCTCCATTAATACTTGGGACCAAAAACATACCATGATGCACATATTAGCAAAATGGCTAGAAGAAGGTAACAAGATCATTATTGATCCAACAAAGAAAATCCCTGTGAGTCAATTCAGACCTAGAGTCAGAATGACATATGACACATGTAGAAACTATATGGGTACTTGTGGTATATTTCATTATTGAAGAAGTGGTGGTTTCTCCTCTAGGTGAAATTATTAGCATCTACCTTAGCAAACATATTTATGATATTAAAACAAAAAATAGTACTAATTTTTACATGATGTTTTATTTATTTAATTCCTTATGTGCCACAACTAAAATCCCTAACCAAATAGAGTTATATCTCAATGGTACCCATACTATGTCCCATTACTATTCCAATTTGCATATTTATAAATATAAGGATTGTATCTAATTTATATGTGATTGTATTTACCCTAATTTGAGTCTAACCATTGATGGTATCCACATGATGAGGATAATCCCTTTAATTAGTTAATGCATTGAGACAATGGAAGAAATATGGATATATCTTGATGGGATATTTATAATAACTAAAATAACCCAAACTACCCCTTTCAATCTGCTATGTGCCTAACAAATTGGTAGAACAATAAATTATATACCAATTATTCAATGGGATAGATGGAATTTGAAAGACTAAGAGAAAGGGACTTCTACATAGTGTTCCCATGATAAATGGTAGAACCATTTTCAATAAATGGGATGACATTTAATTTTCTTCAAAACATAGGCTTTCCTTCAACCTATTGCTATATACTTAGGGATATGATATATTAATGTATATGGGTTGATTGATATGTCGACATGTGGCACTCATAATGGGTAACCTCCTAATCCCAATGTAGGTTGACCATTACCCAGTTCACTAATTATACAAGTTAATCCATTATCCTAATATATTAGACCTATATAACTAAGGTGGATGTGTAGCACATGTTGGCATCTCCATCAACTCATATACATTAATATATCATATCCCTAGGTACATAGTAGCAACAAAACAACCAATAGGAAAAACATAGGTGAGGTGTTCATTGTCTTGATTAAGACACGTCCACCTTTCATGTCTGGTGTGGAACTCATCCCTAGACATAGTAGGAGGTCTAATTATCCCCCTTATCATATAAAATATATAAATAAAACAACTCACCATGAAAACATAAAAGCCTAACACAAAGAAAATAACAATAAGGACAAGATCAACATATTATATTAAATTATGTGTGAAATAATCATTTTTAGCTATTATAAAAACCAATATAGACTCATGACAAAAAAAGACATAGGTCTCTCACCATCGATTTTGATTGGATCAAGAATCAAACATTCAATTTTAGCTATAATGAGAACCAATCTAGACACAAAGTGAGTTCTAGGTTTCCAAGATAAAAATTACTCAATTTAGGTTTCATAGACCCCCACTTCCATTTGAAGACCAAATTAATGGGAACCAACCCAAAAATTAGCAAATTGTAAAAGGATTCCTTAGGAAATCCACTAGATAGTCTAGAAAAGGATTCTTAAGGGAATCCATAAAATAGTCTATAAAAGGATTCCATAGGGAATCCACAAAGCAAAAAAAATAGGGATTTCTCATTAAATCCATGATATAACATAGAAAATGATTCCATAAGGAATCCACAAAGTAGTCTATTGAAATAATCCATAGGGAACCACCAAACAAAGAGATGAAGGATTCCTTCAGCAATCCATGAGCCAACCTAGAGAAGTATTCCACAAGTAATCCATGAAGTATCCTATAGAGGGATTCCCAAAGGAATATGTGAAGTAGTCCAAATAATCTTTTGAAACATCCATAATAATATCTACTAATAAAACCAATCCAAAAAATTTACTGCCCTTGTTGATGAAAGCTAGATCTTGAATATTCATGTACATGAGAGGAATTTGGCTTAATCTTATGAATCCTTCATCTTTATTGAATTTTATCCCTTTTATACATTACTTATAAAATCTATATTGGGACCCCAATATAACCATAAACATAAAATTATTGAACTTTTTATTAAACATTAATGACTAGAGAAATTCCTAGGATATGTTTCTCTCTTACTCTCTCAACCCATCTTTCATGAGAGAAACTAGACCATATATGGAACAAGCCAATACATACTTAATAGTATTTATACAAATAGACCCATTGCTTGAAAACCATCTCATCTTCAGCATGGTTTTTCTAATTTCCTAAAAGATAGACCCCTTTCTTGAAACCCTGCCAAAAGGAGATACCCACCGATAAGAGCCATAAACACTAAAATAATAGATTATTGAAAAAGTGATTATGCCAGACCTTGATGAGTTGATAAAATTTCATGATAATGAATTGAGGGTAGATGTCTCTTTCAATCCTTATATTAAAAGAGATTTCCATGACCATGACAAAACTTAAGATCATTGTATTCACCCAAGTCATTGAATGATTAACCAACCATCCATAGGGAACTAAGATAAACACCTCAAAAATATTTATATGTTTAGCCTTCATAAACCACTAGATTAACCCCCCACTCCAATCCATATGATCAAATTTATCTATAATCCTATCACCTACACCATCTTTCTTCCCAAATGAGGGAATAGACTCAATCTCAAGAAAACCACACTAGAAAGATTTGTGATCCAAATAATGCTAGCCTTTTACCTTCCTAACTATGCCTTTTAGGATATCATCCACTAGGTAAAATATAAATAATAGGACATACATATAAATGTAACACCATTAGACTTTAGATCCTCTTCAAAATGAACTAAATTTCTTCCAAAATAAAGACTTACATCCTAATATTTCTTCAAGAAATAGGGATGCCAACAACTTACCAAGAATAGATACATATCATCCCCAACATCACCATCATTTTATTCCTGATACTCATCCCTAAAATTTTAAATTTCTCTCCCACTCCCTTTCCAACTCATTATTTTCATCTCATTTTAGGTTTAAAAACCATCATTGTTGTTTCCCAACATTCCTAAAATTTAAAAAAACTTAGGACCATGAGAATTTGGCTAAATTTACTTTAAGATTCTAATCGATTGTACATTTATCTCTATATTTATATGTATGTATGTATGTATGTTTACATATGATTCAAACATATAACGGATGATAATGTGTTTTAAAAAGGTGAAAATGAATGTTCGATACATAAATGATTATTTAATTTATAGTTAAGGGATAGGCCTTGTTTCATGGAAAATCTGTGCATATAGTATAGTTTTCAATAAATGACTTATCAACACTTTTGAGGAAATATTTGAAATACTAGGTCAAAGTGTAGGGGAAAACAATAATTTAATATTTTCTATCATATGTGTTTTCAACCAAAATATATGATTGTATGAAATCATCCTACTAGGTAGATTTGGCAGTCTTCAAAACTCTCTTTCAACACTATTTCATGAATAAATTATCACCATAAATTCAATTTATATAATTATAAAAAATTTCATGGATGAATCCAAATATAATTGTAAACTAGTATCTCAATATTCTCAGTAAAAAAATGTCAATCAAGATCTATGGCTTCAAAAAATTGCCTTATCAAGTAGATTTGATAGTTTTTGTACTCAATCAAACAAATTTATTTCAGATTAGATAATATTAATTAAATATATAAAATATTATTTAAGGTCATAAATATTTATTTAAATCTAAATAATTATATTTAAATCTACACAATATTATTTAGAGTCATAAAATCTTATCTAAAGATCATCCAAAGTTGGAAGAATAACTCAACTGAAGTTCTTCTAGGGAAGCTTATCTAGAGCTAGAAAAAATTATCTAAAGATCATATAATGCTGGAATAAAAAGTAAACTATAGTTATTATAAGGTGGATATTAGTCACTTTAGTAAATAAAACATGCAATTTGGATGAATAATTCAATGCTTGTTTTTATTTACTTTATTTTTTGTAATAGGAATAAAATTAGAAGTATAGTTAACTTTTTATGTGAACTATGAATTAGTGGATTTGGTCCAATTACATTCATTAAAAATAATTTTTATTAAACCTACTATTATTATTAGTTATTTGGAAGAAGATTTTCAAACTTGATAAATCATTGTTTGATGTTCTATGAGTTTATTCATGTTTCTTACTTTCTCAAATGATATTTTAGTTTAGTGTGATCACTAAATGAGATTTATTTTATTAATTGTGAACTTTTTAAATTGAGATTTATTCATTAGGGTATTTCATAATATGTTTTAAAAATACAAAAATTGTATCTTCCCTTTCTTTCTCTACTTTAAAATATTTCATATTTGAGATATATTAGAACCATTATCATTCAATATATTATAATTTTAATTATTCGATTCAATTTCATCATATAATTATAATTAAATTCATCCACATAATTTTTTAGACAATAAATTTTGGTATTACATGCTTGGAAAAGTCATTCTTGACCTAACTTCACTTTATATAGCTTATGAGTATAGATATGGTGCTTTCACACCCTTCACTTCTATACACATGATTTTTATATGTCAAACCTTCATAAAGTTTTATCAATTGCCTACATGAATTTCCTAGTTTGTGCCCAACATGTTCAATATCTTACTCAAAATGTCTTTATATAATTAGATCAATATTCTTGCCTTTCAAATGAGTCCATCAAACTCAAATTCATGTGGAATTATAGAGGTGTGTAACTCTAATGAACCCATCGCCATACCAGTAAAAGGCCATTTTTTAAATTCAAATAATATTTAGGGGTTAACCTACATGTTTCACATGGTGGTGGTGTGAGAAAGTACATAAATATACACATATAAATAAATAATATTTCTAAGCCTATTTCCATATCTAACATTATCTAGCACTTCTGAAGAATAAATCCAACGCTTATATAGATTCAAAGGAACTACCCTATAATTCCCAATTAAGAAATTAGTAATAAGAATTAGGCCTTACCTAAGTTTGAATAACCTAATCCATGACAAGTATACCATTTATGAAATTTCAAAAACTATATTACATGGTGCATTGATTAAAGGATAATTATTGCACATATACACCTAATGGGGAGAAATAAATGTGGTTTGACTTCCCTCTTCATAATATTAGTTATGTAGGAAGTGATTTTCCATTTGTTAGGGATTGGTTAAGGTCATCTCAACCCACCTTATTTTCATTTTGTAGGCATAAAACTAATATCAAAATTAGACCTAGGGTTTGAAAGAGAAGGAGACAAGTTTATATCAGAGCATTGGCTAGGATATTTTGGTTTCATCCAATGCATAGATTCTATAAGCAAGAGTAAGTTATTGCATATTAAATTATTGTAAGAAAAAAAAGAAAGATTATTGAAAAAAACTAGAGGAAGCATTCAACACAATTAGATAGATTGAATATATTACAAAGAGGAGTAAAATTAAGAGAGAGAAAATGTAACTCTTCCATGAATGATCACAAAGGCCTAAAATAGGCATGTAACTCCCAAGTCAACAATGACTAATCAAGAAGTAACATCCACTAGCCATTAATAAAAAAAAATTAACTCCCTAAATCTAAGAACACCTAAGCAAGGTAACTCAAGTGGAGTAATAATAAAAATAACAAATACAAGGAAAATAAACACCTATACTAACACCCCCCATAATAATAGCTTATGTGGGTAGAATAAATGGGTCTCGACAGTAAGGCTTGATGAGGTACCCATGTACAAAGTAACTCTCATAAAGTGGAGAAAAGGAGAAAACTTGTATAAAAAAATCCCCTCTAAAATAGATAAAAAAAAGAATAAAAGGATAAAATTCCACACTAAAAGCTATAACTACCTATAGCCACCTTGTATCTTTCAAAGGAGCTCTTTGCAGTGACTATGGATTAGTAGTGGATATAGTTAGAGTGAATAATCTTGGAATAGTGAATGTGTCTATCAAGTCCCTAATGGATCTCCAATGAAGGTATGGTCCCTATACAAGGAATCATTCTCCTCATTCATAGTATATGGGCCAAATTCTCCATGTAATGATGGAGTATCTAAAGTAAAAACAAAAAAAAAATGTGGAATGTATTGTAACTGAGAAGAAGATTGTGTAATATCTAATGAGTCCTGAATCAAATTACCTACTCTCTATAATGTTTCAAGTAAACAAAAAGTGGGCAACTCAACAAATAACTCCTGAATATCTATAAGGTGACAAGTATATAGTGGATGTGTGTCCCTATCACTATCTTAGTCATCATTGATAGATGAAAATTCCTTACTATTATATATAAGGTCAAGTTCATAAATATCATCAAGTCTAAGTGACTCCAAAGAAGAATAATCTAAAGGAGATTTAAGGACAAAGTGTGAGAAGGTATATATTTGAGTCTAATTATTAACCATTCTCACTACCAAATAGTATCATTGTGTAACTATCTAACATACACTAAATCTGGAGTGAACTTAACTTGTATTCCTAGACAAAAATGAGTAATCTAGTAAATCGATATGATATTAGTTAAAAGTGAGGGAAAACTAAGAAAATTGATCAATGTTCCTATACTAAAATCAATAGACCCTCTCCAAAAAAATTGTGTATAACTATCATCACCCAAGTGAATAGTGGACATGTCACATGGTCCTAAGTAAGTGAACTCAATATGTGATGAATCCATGTGATGTGATGTTGTAGAATCAATGACCCATATATGAGTCAAAGTTATAATTTCAATTAAGGCCCTACTTTTCACTTTCTTCTCACTTTTTTATTTTTCCTTTTCTTTACCATTATCATTTTCCTTGGAGGATATTTGAGTTGATGAAGATGGTTTGATAGACTTAAGAATACCTATATTGTTTTTCTGAGGAAGGATTTTTAGATGGTCAATTTGATTTTATAGACATTTTATTTCATCATGATTTTCATTATAAAAACCACACCTTATCCTCTCTTTCATAGTCTTAACATTTGAGGAAGATGTCTCATTGGTTGATTTGGTGGTGGGTTATTTCTTCTTTCTCTCATGATCCTTATTATTTTATTTCTTCTATTTTGAAGCCTTTTAGTGTCATGTCTTAAAAATAGAACATGTGGTTTAGTGGATTCTAATGCACTCATTTGATTTTGTTTATCTTTTTCCTAAGTTAAGTCACCAATAAACTCATCAAAGGATGACATAGTCTATGAAGTACCAAGTGCTCTCTTGGTTTCATGAAAGGTGTAGATGAAAATAGAATAGTCAGGACCAAGTTTTACAAGGATGGAATGAATGAGCCATGAATCCTTTTTATCAATTCCACATTCTTTTAGTTGTAATCTCAATGATTTTACCTTGGTGAAATAGTCCTAAATTGTGTTAAAACTACTAGGGCTAAGACTTATCATCTCATTTTCTATTTCATGCCCTCTCATTTCATCAAATTTACTATAATGTTATTCTTGGGTATCCCATAATTCTTTGGGTTTTTTGGTTAATTCAATGTGAAAGAACAAATTTAGTGACATAGAAATATAAAAAACCAAAATCTTCATTACACTTGTCCAACCATTTTTATTTATCTATATATGGTTCAATTTGGATATCCATATTTATCCTATAGAGTTTCTTGTTTCTCAAAGCAAGGGACATGGCAACCTTCCATTCATGATAGTTGAAGGTGTGAAAAAACTAATTGAATTAGGATCCATTGTAGATAATGTGGGTTTATTTGAAACAAATTGAATAAATTTAAATATAAGGAATCAACCCACCACCCCCCCCCCCCCCCCCCCCCCCCCCCCCCCCCGGCTAAAATTATGCTTAACCCTCCTAGATTTTGGAACTTTATATTTTAGTCCATTTTACAATGCAAATTGGACTAATGCATGGGAAATGAAAAAAATAAACTTTTGAAAAATATGGTGCTCAATTTTAAGATACCAATCAAAATTTATTAAACTATTTATTTCCTATAAATAAAGCTTAATTAATTAAAATTACATTGAAACTTTTTTAAAAATACCCTTTGGAAAAAATAATAGCCTTCCAACCACTTGTTAGAATTAGAATTTAACCTTATACCTCTCTAAATAAACCGTAAGACTTATCCAATTATTCCACCATTGGCATGTGTTTCTCAATGGACAAAAAATCTTCTTTAGGGCAAAAATACAAAAGCTAGCTATTAAATAAATATATTAAATATGCTCAACTTTTACTTTTTAGGTCAGCATTAATAGACTTAAATTTCATAAAGAAACTAGGGTGTTTCCAAGATAAATATACAATGATGCATATGAGAGGTAAAAATGATGTCTCCACCATGGGAGAGATGCACAAGTCTATGAGATATTTAATGGAGGGAAAGCCCTGCCAAAGGAGATGAAATCCTAAGAGAGAGGATTGAACATTGATGCCACAATTATGTAGGCTTGAGTTTAGGCATAAAATCTCAAGAAAACCCCTTGTAAATGGAGATTAGGTGTAACTATCAGGTTTGATCATCTCACATAGTGCCACCAAGGGAATGGCTTGATAATCTAGTAGAACAAGAAACCTACATTACCTATTATTCATAATAGATATGCATGATGCCATGGTAGTGTGTGAAGAATCCCTTTTTTAACATAAGTATGCAAGTCATCCTTCCAACTTAAGTTGGCTAGGATAAATGTCATGCTTTTAATACAAGCAAGGAACAAATCTATACATTTAATGATACGTTTCTCATTTGGAATCTAGATATGACTTATAGGTATACTTTGGAGAGCAAGGTCTTCCCTCAAAGTCTATAAGAACACAATTGAAGAGAATTGTATCTCAAATAAACTAGACTTAGTAGACATATATGTAAAAACAAGCCCATTTTTTTAAAAATAAAAAAACTCAAAATGTTAAAACATAACAAAAAATACAAAATTAGATAATCTAAACCAAATTGGCACTCTGATACCATATCAAATCATTGGCTAGGATCTTTTGGTTTCATCAAATGCACATATTCTACAAACAAGAGAAAATTATTACATTAAAAATATTGTAAGTAAGAATATTTCAAGAAAAATAGAAGAAGTGTTCAACACACTCAGATATATTGAATAACTCACATAGAGGTGTAAAAATAGGAGAGTAAAATGTAACTCTTCTATGAATGATCACAAATACATGAAATAGACATGTAACTCCCAAGTTACCAATGACCAATCAAGGAGTAACATCTACTAGCCATTGATAAAAATAAGAGTATCTCCCTAAATCTAATAACACCTACGTAAGGTATCTCAAGTGAATGAATAATCTAAATAAAAAATAAAATGTAAATAAATACCTACACTAATAGTTTCTCAATACTGCACACATAGATATCCCCTAGTATCAAACACATAGACATATTAAAATAAGGTGTAATAACCTATGTCTAAGTAAAGAGGCAAAAAATGAAATCTTTAGAGGACAAACACTATCATATAGTGTATGTATTTATTGATTGAAAAATTGATATAGGTGATTCCAAACACTTAATTCCTAATCTAATAAACTCAAAGTCCAATTCCATCCATTCTTACCACATGTACAATGTCTCTGTAGTAAACAAAATAGAAATAAATTAAGTATATAGATACCTTAGGTCATTTCCATTTATAGTAATCTATAATTTGTTTATTATATTTATTTTTAGTATTCAAATTAATATTTTATTGCAATAAAATAAACAATCTAAATAATTTAGAATTTTATACATGTTTAGATAACTAATCCAAAATAAGGTAAAGTATATTGGTGAACCTATAGTTTTAAAGATTTTATGTTTCCACAGTCCATAAAATAACAAATAATATTTTCTAGAAGAAACTATATTTAGTTTTGAAGATCAATGCATTTTAGATCCATTACTGCAATCCTTTGTCATGAAAGAAACATATGTGAGAAGAACAAAACATTTCTTCTTAAAAATTGAAGGAAAAATAGTTATTTCAAAAAGGTTGCCTAAAAGAACAAGATAGTCAATATAATTAGTTTCTAAAAACAAAAAAATAATTGAAATAAGAAAGTTGAGTTTTTCAAAGTTTCATCATATTTAAAATGTAATAATAATAAATTTGTTATTAAATTTTTTTTTAATGCTTATTGGTTTCATTATCACTACTATAAAGTGTATTTAAAAGAATCTACAAAAAAGACAATCTATTATTACTCTTTTTTATATTTTAATATTATAAAAATGAGTATAGAATAATGTAAGATAAAATATAATAATTTAAACAAGAAATATAACTTAAATAAACATGAAGAGATCCATATAAACCAATCTCAAAAATAACACTACCCTCCTACACTAAAGGAGAGCAAAAAAACACTAATTTTTATAATTTACTAGCTTCCATGAATGACTAATCTCTATCCCTTCATCTCTATTCAAAATTTTAGGGATTTTAAATATTTATATGCCTTACCTTAAGTTACTCTTATGTTATTGATATTCAACTACAAAAATTATTGCATCCTCAATATTGATATCATGTTTTGACTTGAATGAGTGTTCAACAAGGGTCAATTTTTCTTTCCATTCAAGATGAATGCCTACTAAATGTTATTTAATTCTAGTTTTAAGTGACCTTTCTATCACCCCTATGTAAGGAATACCACATGAACAATCAAATTTGTATACACCACTCCTAAGGTTTGGATCCAACTTGTCTTTGGTAGACCCTAACATCATGTGCAACTAATTAACGAAAATGAAAGTGGAGTGAATATTTTGGGGTTTTATAATTTTAGATAATTTATTAAAAATTCCTTAAACATAAGGCAAATAAGATATAGTTCCTTATAACAAATACTCTTTATCTTTAGTTTTATTAATATTTTCTTTAACTTGATTGATATCCTTAGCTATTTGTTTACCTAAGTATCCATTCAACTTAAAAACTTTGTTTAGGTGTTTGATTTCTTGATTGATTTTATCCTCATCACAAATTTTAAAGGTCCTAGTGATTATAATATTTATAACTCCTACTTTTTGAGAAGGATGATGATTGGAGGAGGCATGTAGGTAAAGGTCTTTATGTGTTCCTTTTCTATAGACCTTCCTAGCTAATGAAATATCCTCCTTAAGAAAAAAGACATCTAAAAAAGGTATTTGGTGCTCTACCTAAATTTATTTAGTGAATTTTACACTAAGAAATGGATTATTGAGGTGGGAATAGAAATACTCCAATTTTTATAAGCCATGTTGTCAACATAAGCTAGTGTCTTCAACATATTTTTTCTACCATTTAGGTTTGAATGGAGAATAATGAATCACATAATCTTCAAATTTTTATGTAAAGAGGTTGGAAAACACAAGATATAGAGGAGAGCACATGGCCATGCCTTCAAATTGTTCATAAATGATACCCTTAAAGGTAAAAAAAGTAGAGTTCAAACACAAAGCAACAAAATTAATAATTTTGATGTTAGTGAGATTGCAGACTACTTATACCACTTCATTAATGGGAACCTTGGTATAGATTGACACTACATCAAAGCTTACTAACAAGTCATTATTTTATACCTTTTTATCCTTAATAAATTTCACAAATTCACATGAGTAATGAACAAAAGAGGACGTTTTGCCAACAAGGTTTTTAAGTTTATTGGCTAAGAACATTGAAAGTTTATAAATCAGAGAGTTTGTTGTGTCTAAAATAGGTCTTAGTGGAACTCAAACTTTATGAATTTTTAGAGAAACATATAAATAGGGGGTAACTTCCTTATTGAGAATAAACTTATTTTTTAATTAAATCATCAAAAAAAGAATATTTGATAACTTTAGTAACTTTTTTAATAATGTTGTAAACCAGGTTACGTTCAAGCTTTCTATAACCTCCACTATTGGAAAGATGATATAACATTTTAGTATCATAGTCATTATAGTTAAGTATCACTGTATAATTAACCTCATTAGCTTTGAGGATCATAAAATCATTGTTACTCTTTAAGGACTTAAGATATCCCCATTCTATTAGTGTAGGTTTTTATTTTTCCCTGTTTATTAATTAGGGAAATTGTATTTCTTGTGCATACATGGAGTTTTCCTACATTTGTGGGATAGGATAGCTTATGTGGAGGTGTGTGTCATAGATGTGTCATAGGTGTCATAAGAATGTCATAAGTAACTCACTTGATGGGAGTTACTTCTCTATTCTTAGCACCTTGTCACCACCTTTCATGGAGGAGTTACTTTCTATTCTTGGGGTACCTTGTCCACCTTTTGTGGAGGAGTTACTTACGTACTCTCCTATATGTATTCCTCACTTTGGCCATCTCATGCTAATTAGATTTTGGTTTTCTCCATTTTGTCTTGTGCAATTTCTCTTCCTATGTTATTTTCAAATTGCTTTAGCATCTATGTGGTGTGTACTTGCTTCAACTCATGTGATCACGTCTCCATTGTACTCACATTAGCTAGATTCTGGCATAACTCCAATATGGTATCAACTCAAGAACGGTAATCATGTGTATGGTTATGCTTTTAGTTCATTTTGAAATCAAGAGGAGTGGAGTTCTCTTTGTTTTTTTTATTTTCTAGATTTGATCTAAAATAAAAAATATATATATCATTTCTAGTATCATTTCTTGCATCTTGGAACTCCTTGGCCTTTAGGTGTCTTGGCTGTCTTCACTTCAGGGGCTAGTTCATCTATTTCTCTTCTTGGATGCCATTGTTGTGTGGAGCAACAAAGGGAGCAACATCAACTCCAAACAACAGTCCTTCTATAGCCAGGCTTCAACGCCTAGCTTATGATCTTCAATTATGTTTGCTACACCTTCAGCAGTGCCTAGCCTTTGGCCTTCACTTCTGCCACACCAAGCTTCAACAGCTGCATTCTTTCCAAGTCTGTAGGTTGTACAGTGTGCTCTTCTAGTCAGTAGTCTGCACTTTTGCACCTACCTTCAGTTCTGCCATGCCAAATAGCAAGCATCCTTCCTCTGTCCACACCACAGTATTTTCTTGCCCAGCAAGGTGCCAAGCAGGCTGTATGATGCATCCAACAGGTCTGCACATTCATTTTTTTTGTCTTTTTTGCTATTAAAATTTGGAGTGTGCCCTTTTTGGGCGCCCCTTCCTTACTTGGCGTCCCATGTGGACCCTTAGATGTTTGGCCAGCTGTTCATTGCTATCTATGCTTCATTTTTTTAGTTAAAATTGACTTGATAAAACAAAAATTAGTCAATTTGACTAAATATTCAATTTCATAGACAGTTTTGTAATGTGGGGGTTTTCAATTTAAAACTTGTATCTTCGACTAACAAAGACGAAGGGTGAGTCCTAGGTTGGTGAGAGGCCAATTCCCCCTCACACAAACCTCATTTGGATTCCTTGTTCCATGCTGAATCTAATGAGTGGTTGGAAGGCCACTTTCTCTCTCATAATAGGTATTTTTTTAATGTTTTAGTGCTTTTTTTTGCAAAAACACTAGTTTACAGAAAAATTGAACCTTTAATATCTTGCAAACAGTAGCTCAGATTTGGGTGCCATTTTTTTCAAAAGTGTTTTTAATTCAATTCTCCATAGTGTAGGCTTGTTATTTGTCAAAAATGCACTAGTTTATAAAGTGCCAAAAATTTGGGTCTCTCAGGACGCATTTTTGGCTAAGTCCAATCTCTTGTTTACTTTAGTCTTACATTGATTACTCTAAGACACATTCTCAGGTGAGTATGATGTCTTTTGAGCATACACTTTCATATTTTGGGGGGGAGCTCAATATTTTAGGGGGGGTGTGATTGCTTTTTCACAACTTGCAAATCTTTGCTCCTTTCTACATAATTTCACAACTTGCATTCAACACAAGTTCACCTAAATTCAGCTAAAAATGGATTCTTATCAACTTAAACCCCTAACACCCTTCAACTATCATGAATGGAATGTTAAAATGTCAATCGTTCTTAGAAGTAAAGGGTTGTATAAGATCACCATGGGTACTAAAGTAGAACCCAACACTGATGCTGAAAAGGTCAAGTGGTACAACCATAGTGATGAAGCCTATGGATTACTGAGCTTGTTTATGTCTCCAATACTTCTCTTCCATTTAGAATCCTTCCAAACTCCTAATGACATACGAGACACCTTAGAAAAGTTATTTGGGAAGCTTGATGAGATGAGAGGTCATGAGCTCAAAAATGAACTCATAAGTCTAAGTCCTAGCAACTTTAACACCCTACAGGACTTCTTCACTAAGTTTAAGGCCCTTAGATTATAATTGAAAGAGTGTGAGATAGAAAAAAAAGATGATCAACTCATACTTTCTATTCTTGAAAAGTTAGGTCCAAGCTATTCAGTCTTTGTCTCCACTTTCCATGCCACAAAAAGTGCCCTTGGCACTACATGGAAAATGCCTTCTTTGGATTCATTCATTGCCAACTTGACTAGGGAGCAAGATAAGCTAATTCAAATGGGCACAATGAAGTCTACTCAACCCTAATATTTGATAGCTATAAATGGTAAGGATAAGACTTCAACAAAGGAGAAAAAGAAAAAGAACAAGGACTAGGAGAAGAAGAAAGAAAACACCAATCCAACCAAAAACAACACTAAGACCTCCTCTTGTAATGCTAAACCTAAGAAGGAGAAGGTTAAGTGTGCCTATTGTAAAAAGATAGGGCATTATGAACACAAATGCATGAATAAATAAATAGATCACCTAACTCATCTTCTAGAGAAGAACAACATAGGTGTTCCTGAGTCCATCAACCAGAATTCATCTACCCAAGATTCTACCAAGGCAAAAGGCAAGGGTAAGGAGAAAGAAAAGGGTAAGCCCTTATAGCTACAATAGCTTCTACATCTTCATGGGTCATTGACTCAGTTGCTTCTCACCACATGGGCTCTTCACTAGTTGAGTTTTCATCTTTAGAGCCTTATAGCATGACTTCAATTAGTTTGGGTGATGACACATTAGTTTCCATTACAAGGAGAGGGTCAGTTAAAATGGAAGGAGGAACATTCAATAATGTTCTAAGTGTTCCTTCTCTTTCAACCAATCTCCTATCAATGTACCAAATCACTCACATTGGTCAGGGTATGAGAGTTGAGTTTTCACCAGATTCAATGGCTATCAAGGAGTTGCATAGTGATACTATAGTGGCAGTGGGTAAGGTAGATCACCAAGCCATATTATCACCTTCTCACATTTTGCATCAAATTCATCTCCAACAGCATTGTTAACTCATTCAAATGGAGTTATCAAATTGTGGCATGAGCGGTTTGACCACCTTAACTACTGCTACCTTGAGCAACGTTGCAAACATGACATGGTCATTAGCTTGCCTCGTGTCCAATTCTCAAAAGGACTTTGCGAGGGGTGCTCCCTTAGAAAGCATCCTTAAGCAAAATTTGACAAAGGCAAAGCTTGGAGGGCTTTACAACCTTTGGAGTTAGTCCACAGTGATGTATCGGGACCCTTTCCCAAACCATCTTTCATAAGGGCCAAGTACATCCTCACTTCCATTAATGATTTCTCTAGGTACACTTGGATATATTTTCTCAAACAAAAGTCTGAAGTGTTTGAAAATTTTCTAGACTTTAAGGCTCTTGTTAAGAAACAAAGTGAGAAATCCATCAAGGTTCTTCAAACTGATAATGGAGGGGAGTATTTTAGCATCAAGTTTGAGCAATTTTACACCACATAGGGGATTGATTTATAGTGCATAGTCACTTATAGTCCTTCATAGAATGGGGTTGTAGAATGCAAAAATAGGTTCTTGAAAGAGATGGGTAGCTGTATGATTCACTCCAAATCATTAACACCACAGTACTGGGATAAAGCCATCAATTATGCTTTCTACATTCAAAATAGGGTTCCTCACAAAGTTTTGAAAGGGATAGCACCCTTTGAAGCTTGGCATAAAAGAAAACTTGATGTTGAGCACCTTAGAGTTTTCAGATCCATAGCCATGGCCTACATTCTAAAGAAGAAATACAAAGCTATGGAACGTCAGTCTAAGCCCTGCATCTTTGTAGGATATTCAGATGGTATTAAGGGATATCACCTTCTATATCTAGTCACTCATGAGTTGTTCATTGAGAGAAGTGTCCATTTTTAGGAGAGTCCTAGAGACTCAACACTTGAAACTTATTCTCCCCCATCAGATCTACTTCTTCATGATGATTCTTCATTAAATTCAATTTAGCCATAGTAGGTTCTTAAGCTAGAGACTTCTTCTTCTTCTTCAAGTTTAGACAGTGAGGATAGTGATGAGGAGTTAGCACCTAACTCACGCACTTCTAGGACACTTTGGGCCAAGCAGACACTTGAGAGTGTTGGCACTTGGGCAGGAGATCTCACAGATGATAGACATACTAGGGGGATTTTCAGAGAGATCCACATGCCTTCTTTGCATCAGTTTTAGATCCACAAACTTTTTGAGAGGCATCGGGGGTACTTGAGTGGGATAATTCTATGGAGGAAGAATATTCTTCCTTAATCAAAAATCACACTTGGGATTTGACTTCACTTCCTAAGGGAAGAAAGATGGTTCGATGTAGGTGGATATATCAGACCAAGTTTGCAGCAAATGGGTCAGTTGATAAGTACAAGGCATGATTGGTGGCTAAGGGTTTCTCATAGGTGGCAGGCATTGACTACTTAGAGACCTTTGCACCCATTACAAATATGACTTCTATCTAACTCACCTTGGCTATTGCCACATCACATGGTTGGGATGTGCATCAGATGGATGTGAAAAGTGCCTTTCTTCATGAAGACCTAGAGGAGGAGATCTACATGGAGCAACCACCAGGATTAAGCGCTGCCTTGGAAAGCATCCTTAAGCAAAATTTGACAAAGGCAAAGCTTGGAGGGCTTCACAACCTTTGGAGTTAGTCCATAGTGATGTATCAGGACCCTTTCCCAAACCATCTTTCACAAGGGCCAAGTACATCCTCACTTTCATTAATGATTTATCTAGGTACACTTGGATATATTTTCTCGAACAAAAGTCTGAAGTGTTTGAAAATTTTCTAGACTTTAAGGCTCTTGTTGAGAAATAGAGTGAGAAATCCATCAAGGTTTTTCAAACTAAAAATGGAGGGGAGTATGTCAACATCAAGTTTGAGCAATTTTACACCATAGAGGGGATTGATTTACAACGCATAGTCACCTACAGTCCTTCACAGAATGGGGTTGTAGAATGCAAAAATATGTTCTTAAAAGAGATGGGTAGCTATATGATTCACTCCAAATCCTTAGCACCACAGTAATAGGTTAAAGCCATCAATTTTGCTTGCTACATTCAAAATAGGGTTCCTCATAAAGCTTTGAAAGGGATAACACACTTTGAAGCTTGGCATAAAAGGAAACCTAATGTTGAGCACCTTAGATTTTTTAGATCCCTAGCCATGGCCTACATTCTAAAGAAGAAATGCAAAGCTATGGAACGTTAGTCTAAGCCTTGCATCTTTATAGGATATCCAGATGGTATTAAGGGATATCACCTTCTGTATCTAGTCACTCATGAGTTGTTCATCAAGAGAAGTGTCCATTTTTAGGAGAGTCCTAGAGACTCAACATGTGACACTTCTTCTCCCTCATTAGATCTACTTCTTCATGATGATTCCTCATCAGATTCAAATCAGCCATAGTAGGTTCTTAAGCCAGAGACATCTTCTTCTTCTTTAAGTTCAGACAGTGAGGACAGTGATGAGGAGTTAGCACCTGACTCACCCACTTCTAGGCCACTTTGGGCTAGATAGACACTTGAGAGTGTTAGCACTTGTGTAGGAGATCTCACAGATGATAGACATACTAAGGGGATTTTTAGAGAGATCCACATGCCTTCTTTGCATCAATTTTAGATCCATAGACTTTTCGAGAGGCATCGGGGGTACTTGAGTGGGATAATGCTATGGAGGAAGAATATTCTTCCTTAATCAAAAATCACCCTTGGGATTTGGCTTCACTTCCTAAGGGAAGAAAGATGGTTCGATGTAGGTGGATATATCAGACCAAGTTTTTAGCAAATGGGTCAGTTGATAAGTACAAGGCATGATTGGTGGCCAAGGGTTTCTCACAAGTGGCAGGCATTGACTACTCAGAGACCTTTGCACCCATTGCAAGGATGAATTCTATCTGACTCACCTTGGCTATTGCCACAACACATGGTTGAGATGTGTATCAGATGGATGTGAAGAGTGCCTTTCTTCATGAAGACCTAGAGGAGGAGATCTACATGGAGCAACCACTAGGATTTATTCAGGATTCTTCCTTAGTATGCAAACTTAGGAAATCTATCTATGGCCTCAAATAGGTCTCTTAAGCTTGGGATACCAAGATGGATTCCTTCCTTCTCATAGCGGGTTTCACTAAGTGCCATTATGATCCCATTGTCTAATTATTGTGGTAGGACGACTCGCTCTTGATTTTGGTTCTATATGTTGATGACCTTTTGATCACTGAGAGTTCTTCATCAGCTATTGTAGTGGTGAAGGCATCTCTTTAGGATAATGATAGACTTGGGTTTGTTGCAGTACTTCCTTAGCATCAAGATCTCACAGTCAAATTCAATGATTTCTCTTGCATAGCCTAAGTATGATCTTGACTTATTGGCTCAGTTTCACATGGCTAATTGCAAGCCATCTCTGACTCCCTTTCTATCAGGAGTTAAGCTTGACACTGATTGTTCTTCACCATTGGTTGATGCCACTCAGTATCAATAAATTGTTGGTAGGCTCATCTACTTGACTCACACTAGGCCTGACATATCATATACAGTGGGACTCATCTCCAAATTCATGTAAGAACCTCATGAGCTGCATTGGAAAGTAACTAAGAGGATCTTGCATTACATACAGGGTTAACATAGATACGAGATTCATTACAAATTTGGCATAGAGGTTGACTTTGTTGGATATATAGATTTAGATTGGGCTAGTAATTCATAGACTTGCAAGTCCACATCTAGTTATAGTTTCTCTCTTGGTTCAGGTCCTATCAGTTGGTCTAGCAAGAAGTAGAATGCTATTGCTATATCATCCATAGAGGCAGAGTATAGGGGAGTTGTTAATGCAATTATTGAGGCTATTTGGATTTAGGGGATTCTTTCTGAGTTTGGAATTCCTATCAGGTAGCCCACCATCAATTATTATGACAACCAGAGTACCATTCAAATTTGCAAGAATCTAGTTCAGCACTAGCAGACCAAGCACATAGAGATTCACATGCATTTCATTCTGGAGCTTATTCATACTCAGGTCATTGACTTGATGTTTTGCCAGTCTTTAGAGTAGGTTGCAGACATCTTCACCAAACCTTTCATTGAGATCAAGTCCATTCATCTACGAGCTCTTCTTGGGGTGTGGTCTACATTTGCAGCAGCATCATCTTTAGGGGGCCTTCTAGCCTCTTCATTTCTTTTATGTCTCTCTTTTGGGGGGGGGGAGTTTTTTCCTACGGGTTTTCTCTTTTTCTTTATCTTATGGGAGATTGCATTTTTACATGGGTACCTCATCAGACCTAGTTGCTAGGACCCATTTTCTATTTCCACACTACCCACCTAAGATGCGCTTGTGGGGGTGTATTGGTGTAGGTTTTTATTTTTCCCTATTTATTAATTAGGGAAGTTGTATTTCTTGTGCATACATGAAGTTTTCCTACATTTGTGGGATAGGCTAGCTTATGTGGAGGTGTGTGTCATAAGTGTGTCATAGGTGTCATAAGAATGTCATAAGTAATTCCCTTGATGAGATTTACTTCTCTATTCTTTGCACCTTGTCACCACCTTTCATGGAGGAGTTACTATCTATTCTTGGGGTGCCTTGTCCACCTTTTGTGGAGGAGTTACTTGTGTACTCTCCTATATGTATTCCTCACTTTGGCCATCTCATGCTAATCAGATTTTGGTTTTCTCCATTTTATCTTGTGCAATTTATCTTCTTGTGTTATTTTTCAAATTGCTTTAGCATCTATGTGGTGTGCACTTGCTTCAACTTGTGTGATCACGTCTCCATTACACTCGCATTATCTAGATTCTGGCAACAACTTTGATACATTCTTATTTGGAAATGTTATATAAAGGTGGTCTTACTTTACATAAAACCACCGCACAATCTTGTATTACTTCTTCTACTAAGTTAAAATTAAGGTGTTTAAGAGCAATGTATATTCCTATAATGAGATATTATTTAGGTATGTTCATATGGGTAATAAAAAATCCTAATACTCTTTTTAATATGTTGAAAGAGGGATTATCTAATAAGTAGCATGAAAGATTAATAACTAATTTATTCTCATAGTTAGAAATAATGTTGTTGGTGTTTTGTGCCTTAGAACACAATTTTACTTTATTCTTGAATATAGATTGATTACTAGTGCACAAGCTATTATTTGACCCATAATTATATCTATTTCTCTTATCAATATCATTATTGTTATTATGTTTATCAATAATGTCATTAATAATAATAATAATAATAATAATAATAATAATAATATTATTATTATTATTATTATTATTATTATTGTGGTTATTGTGTTTATCAATAGTGTTATAAATATTATTATTATTATTATTACTACTACTATATGTATTAGCATTAATATTGGTATTATTATTGTTGTTTTTAATTTTATTAGTATTACTAATGTCTTCATCTATCTCATTATTAATAATACTATTATTTATATTAGAGTTAACATTAATATTGATATTATTATTATTATTATTTTATTCATATTATCACTATCATTCTCGTCTATCTTATTATTGACATTAAAAACAAAACCTAAATTCAAACATTATACAATATCATTACTTGAGTCTCAAAACATGACTCTAAGTTAGGTCTATAAACATTTGAAAAAATAGAAACCTTTTCTCCATGCATGTTGGTACTACAATCTAAACCATCTTTCCTAATGAAGGATCACAGTAGTGGATCCAATATGTTTCAATCTTTAAAACTAAACACAATTTATTCTATAAAATATTATTTGTTATTTTATGGACTATGTAAACACAAAATATTTGATAATCACCCTTCATAGGAGTGATATGTATTCAAAGGTTATGATTTTTGAAAAGCTTCAGATTAAACTTGCTAAGAGAATAATAGATCTAGCATTCCTAAAATGTTGTGGTGATAATAAAATTTTTCCTTATTGTGTTTGTATTAAGAATTACTTAAGAAATGATAGAGATAGGTATATTTTTGATAGAGCGAGCCTTTATTTTCTTAGATATGTGTTTGGAAAAACAAGGCATGACATGAGTAACATGTGTGATGAGTTGTACTAACTACACTTAGAAGTTTCCAACATTATGCAAGTAGAATTATGGAGGAATTTTGATAGTGTTTCACATTTAGTGGAATTGAGTTCTCTTCATAAGGTGGAAACCATATAAAATTAAAAAAATTCAATACTAGGGAGAAACAATCAGAACGTGCTTACATAAAACACTCTAATAGGTGAGTCTTCATCAGATAATAATTTTAAATTTAGTTTGATGAATGTTAATGGGGATTATGATATAAATGATTATTAATAATTTTATTCACACTCTTTTATGTCAGTGCTATATTAAATTAAAGGGTTGGAGGTATAAGTTATAGGTAGTGTTAGAAATGAAAGGTTAACTCATGGTGTCAATAGACAAAATTACACTTTTTTCTTGATATATTGTTTAGTTTCAAGTTCATGATGGACACATCAACTATTCATTGCATTATTATGGAATACATATGGAGTCATATCTTAATTAAACCTCATACCACTATACATAATATTGTGTCAATGATGGAGTCACTAGGTGGAGCTTCAAATAACTATCATATGCCTTGTTCATCCATGAATGTTGAGTCACTTTCCTAGAGTGAAGATCAACATAGAAATAAGTATTTATTGATTTGTTAGACCACTAAAGAGATCTCTATGAAGGTATCATACAGTTTAAGAAACATCATTAAAGAATAAGTTTTAAATTTTAGTATCAACGTGCATGGGGAGAAGGTTTATATTTTTTCATGTGTTTTTAACCCTAACTTAGAGTCATGTTATGAGACTCAAGTTAGTGTTGCTATAAAATGTTTGAATTTAGGTTTTAATTTTAATGTCAATAATATTATAGATGAGAATGATAGTGATAATATTAATAACAATAATAATAATAATAATAATATCAATACTAACATTAATTATAATATTAATAATAATAAGATAGATGAATATAGTAGTAATAATAATATTATTAAAAATAATAATAATACCAATATTAATGCTAATAATTATAATATTACTAATACTAATACTAGTTCTAATACTACTACTACTACTACTAATAATAATAATAATAATAATAATAATAATAATAATAATAATAATGGTGTCTTTTATTAATTAATTATCACATCGCACCAACTAAAAAATTAGGATGGAGAGAAAAAATTAGGGGAGATTCTAAATTTAACTCATGGGTGAGATTCATCCATATATAACCAGGGGGAAGTGATTATGATGCTCCTAATCCAAATCTAAAGTATGAACTATGGCGTGGGTCATCTAGACTCTACATTATTGGTAGTTATCTTGGGCCACCCCCACACAATGTGGCCTATGTTTTCATAACTCATATAGTGGACACCATGGGAAATAAAGAAGCCTTTGTCCTCATATAGATGGATAATAAAGTCTAAAAATTCCAATTGATGAAAAACCTATCAAGTTAGACTTGATCAATGGTAGCACTAAAAATTGTTAATGGATCCTGGTTGGCTCAGACCAAGTGTGAGGTCTTAGGAGAAAATCAAACTTTTACCAAAAACCCTCTTTTATTTGAATAGATTTCAAAAGGAGGTGAGATTGGTTTAAGAGAGATCCCCACTTGGAATCTATTAGAACCATTATTGATATGGGTGAATCTGTTCTATATTTGATTTGTATCATTTCCCATGAGAAATATTATGGTTTATGGAAGGTGAACAAAAGAATGATAATAGACACAAAATTGAAACATCATGTGTCCCTATTCTAAATATTCATCACAATGATATGTATAATTCATATCATATCCATTAGCTAGGAAATCAATGTCTTAATCTTCCAAAAGGCTTTTGAAAGAACCCCAAAAGGCTATGGGGGTTATGGTTAGTTTTTAATTTTATTGAGGGTTTTGATGGTAGAAGTTAGAGGATTACCCATTAAATATTTTAGATTTAGGGTGATTAATAAAGGACTACTTGAAGACTTGGCCAATTGGGTTACATTTGATTACTATGCTTGGTTGGAGGTTAGAGGAGTCTACCAAAATATGTGTCCATTTAGGAGTCATGCTATGTGGGATCATTACCTATCCTATACTCAAGATTCTAGGACATGGATTCAACCCTCAAGGTTTTTGTTTCACTAAAGATCAATAGTGCAAAGGTGCTTCTCCAAAAATACCATCCACTTTGGGGAGAAACTCCTATCCATCTAGTTTTTGGATTTTAAACTAGTGGGGATGATAGAGGAATCCTTACAAGGATTCATGGAACCAAATATAATATTACTAATCCCACTTGGTGGGTTGTGGTCTCATTCAGTGAATAACTAGGTTTACTTATTATTCTTGAGGTCTATAGAGGATGGATGAAAATTTTGATAAAAACTAGACCTATTAGGGATTGTATTGAGTCTTGGTCAATTTTGATTATGGTAGATAGAAGAAACCCAAACAAAAATTGGATTACTATAGTGGATGATAGATTATTATATTTTTGTCTTTTTTGGGTTCTCATATCTACCCAAGATTCTAAATTTACTATTCATACTTGGATGAAAAATGTTATTTTGTTTCAAGTTATAGCCAAATTGCTGAGGATGAGATGGATAGGTACTTGTGATTTTATATTAATGGGTCCAGTGGGAGGAAAATCCCACTTATTGTGTCTCAATTACGTGGAAGATGTGTAGAAGTCCTAGGAGGTAGAAGACATTATGATCCTAGTGAACTCTTGTTCTACAGTTTAAGGTTCAGGGAGGTTTTATTCAAGGGCGTCAGCCTTTCATGTTTTATTATTTTTTAGTATACTTATTTGTACCAAGGTTGTGGGATTTTTAAAACCCTCATTTTATGGTTGTGGGATCCTCTAAAACCCTCTTGTTCTTTGTTTCATCAGGGTTGTGAGATCCCCCAAACCCTTTTGTTATGCTTCTTATGATTGTGGGATCCTTAAAACCCTCTTATTGTGCCTTATAAAGGTTGGGGGAGACTCAAAACCCTCTTTTTTGTGGGTCCATCTAACAAAACCCTCTCTTTGATTATGGGTCCAATTATCAAAACATTCACTTGTTTGGTTCATAACTCTAGCTTCCAAAGTATTTACCTCATCAAATTAAAAAACAACAAAAATAATGATAATAATAATATTTTTATCAATAATAATATTAATATTTATAACACTATTTAAAAACATAATAACCTTAATAATGATAAATATATTAATATTAATAATAATAATATTAATGACACTATTGATAAACACAATAATGATGATAATATTGATAAGAATAATTGGAATAATTATGGGTCATATAAAAGCTTGTGTATTAGAAATCAACCTATATTCAAGAATAAAATAAACTTGTGTTCTAATTTTCAAAACACAAACAACATTATTCTTTATTGGGAGAACAAATTAGTTGACAATCTTGTAGACTACTTATTAGATAAACCCTCTTACAGCATATTCAAAGGGGGATTAGGATTTGATATTACCCTTAGGAACATACCTAAAGAATATTTCATTATAATAATAGATAGTTATTTTAAACATCTTCATTTTAACTTACCATAATAAGTAATACAAGATTATGAGGTGGCTTTATGTAAAGTAAGACCACCTTCCTACAACATTTCCAAAGAATAATGGGGTTCTCTTAAGTCACAAAAGAGTAACAATGATATTGTGAACCTCAAAGCCGATAAAAGGAAATATAAAATAGTCCTTAACCATAATGACTATGATACTAAAATGTTATATCACCTTTATAATAGTGAAATTTATAGAAACATTGAATGTAACCTAGTTTGCAAGATTATGAAAAATGTTACTAAAGTTATCAAATATTCTTCTTTTGATGATTAAAATAAAAAATATGTTGATTCCTAATAAAGAAGTTTCCCCTAGTTATATGGTTCTCCAAAAAACATAATAAAGTCGGAGTTCCATTAAGACCTATTGTACACACAACTAAGTATCTGACTTATAAGATTGCAACATTCATAGCCAATAAACATAAAAACCTTGTAGGTAATACCTCCTCTTTTTTTCATTACTCAGGTGACTTCATGGAATTTATTAAAGGTAAAAAGGTGGAAAATAATTACTTTTTAGTAATATTTTATGTGGTGTCACTCTATACCAAGGTTCCCATCAGTGAAGCAGTATAAGTAGTCTATAATCTCACTAACATGGAAACTATAAATATTATTGCTTTGTGTTTGAAATCTACATTTCACCATTAATGGTATCATTTTTGAATATTTTGAAGGCATGGCCATGGGATATCCTCTATCTCTTGTGGTTTCCAACCTCTTTATGGAAAAATTTGAGGATTTTATGTTTCATTATTTTTCATTGAGACCTAAATGGGAGAAAATATATGTTGATAACACTAGCTTATGTTGTCAAAATGGATTAGATAAATTGGAATATTTAAATTACCACCTCAAAAATATGTTTCTTAACATAAAATTCATCAAATAAATTGATATATATCACCAACTACATTTTGTAGATGTTGTCTTGCTTAATAAAGATAATGGTTCATTAGCTAGGAAGGTCTCTAGAAAAGGCGCACATAAAGACCTTTACCTACATGCCTCCTCCCATCATCATCCTTCTAAAAAAGTGTGGGTTGTAAAAACTTTTATCACCAAGACCTTAAAATTTTTTTGATGAGGAGAACATCGATCATGAAATCAAACACAGTTTTTTTAAGTTGAATGGATACTTGGGTAAAAAATAGATAAGGCTATCAAGAAAGTTAAATAAAATATTAGTATAATTAAATATAAAAAGTCTTTGGTATAAGGGCGTATATATTATCTACCTTATGTTGAATGCATTTCTAATAAACTAGCTAAAATTCTAAAATGCTAGAATATTTACTGCACTTTCCTTCCTATCAATTAGATGCACACAATGTTAGGGTCTACCAAAGACAAGTTAGACCCAAACCTTAGGAGTGTTACCTATAAGTTTGATTGTATTTATGGTATAAATTACATAGGTTAAATAATAATCTTAGTTAAAACTATAATCAATTAACATTCAACAAACATTCATCTTGAAAGGAAAGAAAAATCAGCCCTTACTAAACACTCATTCAAATCAAAACATGCTATCAATATTGAGGATTAAAAAAATTTAGTAGTTTAAGATCAATAACATAAGTATAAGTCAAGGTAATCCATATATATAAATATTAAAACACAATAAAATTTTGAACAAAGATGAGGAGCTAGAGATTAGTCATGTGTGGAAGTTGGTAGTTTATAAAAATTGATGGTTTTTTTCTCTCCTTTAGTGTAGGAGGGTAGCATTATTTTTGGGCTTGGTTTATATGGATCTCTTTATTTTTATATGAGTTAAATTTATTGTTTAAAATTTTATATTTTATCTTAAATTTTTCTATATTCATTTCTATAATATTAAAATCTAAAAAAGAGTAATAATAGGTCACCATTTTTGTAGATTCCTTTAATTATGCTTTATAGTAATGATAATGAAATCAATAATCATTAAAAATATTTTAGTAATAAATTTATTATTATTACATTTAAAATTTGACAAAAAATTAAAAATCTCAACTTTATTATTTTAATTGTTTTTTGTGTTTTGTTTTTAGAAACTAATTGTAACAACCATCTTTTTCTTTTTATGTAAAATTTTTGTAATCAATTTTCCTTAACTTTTTAAGATGAAAGGTTATGTTGTTATCATATATGTTTATTTCATAATTAAGGATCACATTAGTGGATCCAAAACATATCTTCAAAACTAAACAAAGTTTCTTCTAGAAAAGATTATTTGTTATCCTATAGTTTGTCTATAACAAATCAAAACCCTAGGTTTCACTTAGGGTTACATACTTATTTCAAAGTTTTTAAATTTTCATCTTAGTGTTTCATAACTTATTTATGATTCCCCCATATATTAAGGTAATTATTTCTTTTCATCTTTCCCTATAATTTTTCATATTTTCATGATTTCATTCTACGACATCTAAGAATTTTTGTTCCTTTGTCCCTAAATGGTAGAGTGGTAGAATATGTGGTGAAAATATTGAACATAATCAAATTATTTTGGTTCAATATAAAATGGATAAAATAAATTATATGAATTTATATTCTTTTTCCATTTTTTTATCCAAATATTTTTAATTAATACATACAAGTATATTGTTTATAATGAAATTCTTGATCTATATAAAGATAAATAAGATAATCATGAATACCAAGATATAATAAATATTAATGAATTTAATGGGTAAGATCCTATAAAATTTAAATTATTTTATAATTTTTAAAATAAAATTCATTAAAAACATTGTGAATTGGATAAGTTTTTTAAGTTAATCTTATAATATAAAGCTGTTAAAAATGTTAAGGTTGTCACATGTGAGGAATAAAACCATGAAATCTTAATTTATAATAATATACCTTTTGGAGGTATTTATTCCACCATAGGTGTTAAAACTAATAATAATACTATTATACCTATTTTAGACACTTAAAATTGGCCACAACTAGATTTTGATCAGACATCAGATTTATAGAAACATTGAATGTAACCTAGTTTGCAAAATTATTAAAAATGTTACTAAAGTTATCAAATATTATTATTTTGATGATTAAAATAGAAAATATGTTGATTCCTAATAAATAAGTTTCCCCTAGTTATATGGTGCTCCAAAAAACTTAATAAAGTAGGAGTTCCATTAAGACCTATTGTAGACACAACTAAGTATATGACTTATAAGATTGCAACATTCATAGCCAATAAACATAAAAACCTTGTAGGTAATACCTCTTCTTTTTTTCATTACTCAGGTGACTTCATGGAATTTTTTAAAGGTGAAAAGGTGGAAAATAATTATTTTTTAGTAAGATTTTATGTGGTGTCACTCTATACCAAGGTTCCCATCAATGAAGCAGTATAAGTAGTCTACAATCTCACTAACATGGAAACTATAAATATTATTACTTTGTGTTTGAAATCTACTTTTTAACCATTAATGGTATAATTTTTGAATATTGTGAAGGCATAGCCATGGGATATCCTCAATCTCTTGTGGTTTCCAACCTCTTTATGGAAAAAATTGAGGATTTTATGTTTCATTATTTTTCATTGAAACCTAAATGGGAGAAAATATATGTTGATAACACTAGCTTATGTTGTCAAAATGGATTATATAAATTGGAATATTTAAATTACCACATGAAAAATATGTTTCTTAACATAAAATCCATCAAATAAATTTATATATATCACCAACTACATTTTGTAGATGTTGTCTTGCTTAATAAAGAGGATGGTTCATTAGCTAGGAAGGTCTCTAGAAAAGGCACACATAAAGACCTTTACCTGCATGCCTCCTCCCAACATAATCCTTCTAAAAAATTATGGGTTATAAAAACTTTGATCACCAAGACCTTAAAATTTTTTGATGAGCAGAACATCGATCATGAAATCAAACACCTAGTATTTTTTAAGTTGAATGGATACTTGGGTAAAAAATAGATAATGCTATCAAGAAAGTTAAATAAAATATTAATATAATTACATATAAAAATTCTTTGGTATAAGGACCTATATATTATCTACCTTATGTTGAATGCATTTCTAATAAACTAGCTAAAATTCTAAAATGCTAGAATATTTACTGCACTTTCCTTCCTATCAATTAGTTGCACACAATGTTAGGGTCTACCAAAGACAAGTTAGACCCAAACCTTAGGAGTGTTATCTAAAATTTTTATTGTATTTATGATATAAATTACATAGGTTAAATAATAATCTTAGTTAAAACTATAATCAAATAACATTCAACAAACATTCATCTTGAAAGGAAAGAAAAATCAGCCCTTACTAAACACTCATTCAAGTCAAAACACACTATCAATATTGAGGATTCAAAAAAATTAGTAGTTTAAGATCACTAACATAAGTCTAAGTCAAGGGAATAAATATATATAAATATTAAAACACCCTAAAATTTTGAACAAAGATGAGGAGCTAGAGATTAGTCATGTGTGGAAGTTGGTAGTTTATAAAAATTGATGTTTTTTTTCTCTGCTTTAGTGTAGGAGGGTAGCATTATTTTTAGGTTTGGTTTAAATGGATCTATATTTTTTTATGAGTTAAATTTATTGTTTAAATTATTATATTTTATCTTAAATTGTTCTATCTTCATTTCTATAATATTAAAATCTAAAAAAGAGTAATAATAGGTTACCATTTTTGTAGATTCCTTTAATTATGCTTTATAGTAATGATAATGAAAACAATAATCATTAAAAATATTTTAGTAATAAATTTATTATTATTACATTTAAAATTTGACAAGAAATTGAAAATCTCAACTTTATTATTTTAATTTTTTTTTGTGTTTTCTTTTTAGAAACTAATTGTAACAACCATCTTTTTCTTTTTAGGTAAACTTTTTGTAATCAATTTTCCTTAACTTTTTAAGATGCAAGGTTATGTTGTTATCATATATGTTTCTTTACTAACTAAGGATCACATTAGTGGATCCAAAACATATCTTCAAAACTAAACAAAGTTTCTTCTAGAAAAGATTATTTGTTATCCAATAGTTTGTCTATAACAAATCAAAACCCTAGGTTTCACTTAGGGTTACATACTTATTTCAAGGTTTTTAAAGTTTTATCTTAGTGTTTCATAACTTATTTATGATTCCCCCATATATTAAGGTAATTATTTCTTTTCATCTTTCCCTAGAATTTTTCATATTTTCATGATTTCATTCTACGACATCTAAGAATTTTTGTTCCTTTGTCCCTAAATGGTAGAGTGGTAGATTATGTGGTGAAAATATTTAACATAATCAAATTACTTTGTTTCAATATCAAATGGATAAAATAAATTATATTAATTTATATTCTTGTTCCATTTTTTTATCCAAATATTTTTAATTAATACAAACAAGTATATTGTTTATAATGAAATTCTTGATCTATATAAAGATAATTAAGATAATCATGAATACCAAGATATAATAAATATTAATGAATTTAATGGGTAAGATCCTATAAAATTTAAATTATTTTATAATTTTTAAAATAAAATTCATTAAAAACATTGTGAATTGGATAAGGCTTTTAAGTTAATCCTATAATATAAAGTTGTAAAAAATGTTAAGGTTGTCACATGTGAGGAATAAAACCATGAAATCTTAATTTATAATAATATACCTTTTGGAGGTATTTATTCCACCATAGGTGTTCAAACTAATAATAATACTATTATACCTATTTTAGACACTTAAAAATGGCCACAACTAGATTCTGATCAGACATCAGATTGATTCCTACTAACCATTGTAAATTAAACCTAGGAATCATTGAACACCCTAAATTTGCTTGAGTATCATTCATAAAATATAAAAATCATGTTGATACATCCCTAATTAGTATATTATATCATATGAAATAATAAACTCTCATGGATTCATCCCTAATAACCTTACAACATCACAACATTCAATTTGGCATATGGACCTATAAAGTGGGGCACTTGAACAAATATCAAATCTTGAAAGAGCTAAAATGTTAATAAAAATAAATTAGAAATCTAAAAAAGATTAAATGTCTAGTTGAATTATCCATTTATAATTAATTAATATCTAAAAATGGAAATTTCAAAAATCAAAATGTCAAATCCCTTTGTCATTGCCTTTATGAGTTGCCAAGCTCTTTGAAAATATCTAATTTGAGAGCCATGCCTAATAATTGAAAATAATAATTACATGACAAATATTAACTCAATTAGAGTTATTTTTAACTCACCTAAATTTAATTTGAACCCATTCCAAGCCTAAACTCAACTTTAACTCACCTTCGGTGAGAGTTAATTCTTAAGGCTATAAATACAAGGCCATGCCTCTTAATTTAAAAAGATTGGATATTGTAGAGCTATTATGCAGGATTTGTTCTATAATACTCTTGAAATTATTGTTACCATGTTCAAATATTAACCCAAACAATCACAAACCAATGTTCCAAGGAGATATGTATCCAAGAAACACTATTATCAAAGACTTCTCGATGCACAAGTCGAGAAAGCCATTCAACAAAGCCATTTGGAGCTCCAAGGAAGGTAATAAAATTATATATTTTATGTTTTTATTGTGATTTCATTTAGTTTCTATTACCTAATATCTCCCTAGTGTATATTCTATAAGTGTTAGGATTCTAGTGTGTTTATTTCTTTTATTTTATGAGACTAACGCAAGACTAACCTCCCCTCTATTGTAAAATTCTTGTTCACATGTTGGCATGCTCGGTGGGACTCTCATACCACAAATTTGTTCCTACATACTTTAAGATCATTCCCCTAATGATTTTAATGTAAAAATTTAAGCTTGATAATAAAAATAAGTGAAAATTGAAGGCTAAGGGATATTTTTCTAGATTTCATGAAGTTACTCTATGTAGTTATGGCTTTTGTCTCTAGAATTGTGATATTATTGCAATATCATGATTTATGAAATAATAATTTTTTAATATTTATTGCAATTTTTGGCTAAATGTCAAGGTTTTTACTAATCATTTATGATTGTAACAAAAATTGTGATATCAAAATATTGCTACTTTGATAGTTGAGGTATTAGCTAAAGACTATTGATATTGCAATATCATTAGTTTGAGAGTTGAAATATTGATAGAAATTTTGTAGTTTTGTAAAAAAATTAAAGATATTACATTGAACCACTAGTGGTTAGGCTATTATTTTAGGTTAAACTAAAATATCATGAATCTCAGAGTAATGATATTGCCTTTATTTTAGTGATTTTATCATTAGAGTAGTGATATTATTTCATAGAGTCTATTTTCAAGAAAGTTATTGTATTGTGTTAATAGTCATGGTTTTGTAGAGAAAGTTTCATTATTGCTTTATGTTTCTATGGTTTTTCATTATGTGTAGAAAAAACTAGAAACCTGAGAGCAATATTCGAAAATTCATTTGTTCACTCATGATGTGCTTCTAAGCACAAGGACCCCTTAACATGTTTTTCAAGTCTAAAGGCTAAAAAGAGACATTTACAACACTTATAAACTTGAAAATTTCACATTTCAAATAATTTTTTTAATAATTGTTTTACTTAAGTCATTTTCATATTTTCAAATATTTTGACAAACAAATGCCAAGGCGATCAACCTTCAAATCACATTTCATTTTGGTACAATAATATGAACTTTCACATTAGTTAGATAACTCATAAATGTTTTATTTTATTATTGTTTTTTTAATTTATTTATTTTTAGCAAAATGAGTGATACATGTATGCTCTTCCCCATCATCTTTAGGGAACTCAGGTGATAAAAAATTCCCATTCTTTACCTTTTGTCATTTTGAAAAGAAATTTTCTAAGGCCCTCCCCATATCCATATGTTTTGGGTAACCCCAAAACAACCATAAAGTATTTTCACTTATCTTTATTTTTCATGCATTTTGGATTGTGAGCAAGAGTTCGTCACCTCTTCATGGGTTCATTAAGGAAGCATTGAACTAATAATTCATCTCTCAACATTGTTTTAACCCCACTCCATAATGGGGTATATAAATTGAGGATGACCCATTGGGATTCTTGTTTTGAGAAATTAAAACAAGCTTTGTTAATGGCACTCTACCTCAAAATGTAGGGACAACTCAAACATTGTACTACACTGAGTAAGTGATGGATGTAGTGGTTATGAAAATGACAAGAAATTTTCATAATAATATAGTTTATGTGTATCTAAATGACATGATTGCATCTCTAGTGTTATCCATACTTCGTACCATCTAAAAATGAGCAAACATTGATAGTTTAGAACAACCCCACTCGTCATAGAGATACAATTAATGCAGGGTGAGTAGTTTGAAGTTCCATGTCATAGTACAAACTCTTGAAAGAAGAGGGGGCCTAAAAACACAATTTTCATGTGCTTTAAATTTTTTGATTAGTAATTAAAATCCTCTCAAGAGTTATTATATTGATGGAATTCAATAATACTATGCAACCTTGTTAGTTTTAGGATTTAAGACATTACACTTAAGGGTTTATGTAATTTTGTATTTTATACTTGCTTGGTATTGAGTATAAACTATTTATTTTTCATACCACATCAAAAATGATTATTTTTTTACACATTACTCTTTTTTTTAAGGAGGCATTATGCTATCCATTTGACAACATGTATTTTCCTTAGTCTTTTGTTAAAACTTATTTATGTGTATCATTTAATTAAAATAGGCATCGTTACACTACCCAATTCATTCCAAGTTCTTATGCTATTGAGTCTTGAAACAAAAATTTATCATACCTTTAGAGCAAGACAATGTCATTATGCTACTCTAATTATTTCAAGGACTTATTGTCTTGAATCCAATTTTGATTTCAAAACCAAGCCATTTATGCCTTTTGGATATTTACCTAGTGTTGTTATGCCAATCATCTTTGTTGATTGTCTATTTTAAGAAGTCTAGTTTCCCAAGTTGAGTTCAAAATTTTCCTTGATAAGTTTAAATCCAAACATTGATTGGTTTATATCTAGGATTTATATAATTTTGGCTTAGAACATTTTCCTTTCACTTTTGGGTTATGTAACTTGGGTTAAATTCTTTAATCAAATTTTAAATTATTTTAGTGCCTAGATATGGGGAAGTATCCTACCTTCCATATGCCTAGAGTTTCATGTGTTTTACCAACTAGCCAAGTTCATGTTTAAATATGAATGCCGAGTTTATGCTGAAGTGTTTTAAATTTATTAGATCAAAATCTCTTACCTTGTTTTGTTTAAAATTATAAATTTTGTGCCTTTTCTAAAAGATATATCACATGCCTATTTTGAGCCTAGATTTTTTGCCTTTCCCAAAAGACCTATCAGCTTTTGTTTATATAGACCTAGTTTAGATTTGTTTGAAACACTTTCAACCTAGAGTTTGGCATTCTAGTTTTATTTCATCCAAATAAATTTTTTGTGTAAGAAATTTTATGTTAGAATATTTTAGACAAAGTTTTAGAATAGACCTTTGGAGATACAACTCCACTTTTTATCCAAGTTAGACCAAGTTAGAATCATTTATATTTTTGGACATTATTTATAAGATTTTATAGAACTCTAAGCCTATTTTAATGAAACATTCATCATTTTTTTGAATATGTCTTGCTATACTCATAGTGGATCCATGTAAAATATTAGATATGATGATGTGGCTGCACAAAATGACTTTGTTCAAGACCATTATGGTGACAATGTAATTTTTGAGGTAGATACCTATCCTCCTTACACTACTCAATCTAGGAAATAAATAAAAGATCCCTTAGCCCACTATTTAGTTAATATGCCTCCATACTCAAAGTAAGACCAAGAATAAATAGTGTAATGCCTAGCTAGTGCACCTTCGATTATGGACCAAGTTTAACAACAATTATATTACATTATGATGCCATTGACATATAATCCCTATTTGTTTGATCATTACTTGATTTAAAATAAGAAAAAAAAATTAATTAGAGCCATAGAGGTAGGGTCCAATTTTATATTAAACTTCCCCCATGAAAATTTACCAAGTCTAGTTAGAGTGCCTTCAACTATCCCTTATAACAAAACCATCAAACATTCTTTTTCTATAAATCCTCAAGCACTTATGTTAATGACATATCAAGACCCACATATGCTTGTCACAAGAAATTCCGTCATGGAGGACCACTTCATAAAAATATAAAGAACATATCAAACCTATTTGAACTAAGAGCACAACTTTAATAACATGACCATGTCAAATGCTCCATTCATCATGTTAACTCATTCAATAGGGGTGTTAATCATATTGGCAATCTAAGATGATTTAGGTATAGATCCATTTGTGTAAATCACTTTATTCAAAGACATGTTTAATGACCCAAATATTAAATAAGTGTCTATATATTTTATGCAAATGAATGTGCCAAACATAGTAGATAACACATAAATGTCATCCAACCTAAGCTAAAGTTGTTTAACTACACAAATAACTAATCCCAAAAAAGCACCTTTAGTAAAAACCATGAGTGGTTCACAATAGTAGGGGGTAGGAACTCCTATGATTAAACTAAAACAAGTTATATTTAATCTTCAACCAACTTATTCTTTAAGCACATAACTGCAAGGATTAATTAAACAAGCTCAAACCAATGCCTTGCCTAAATATGATGTGATTAATGTTACTCCACCTTAATAGGTGATGAATAACATTCCACAAAAATAGTAAAAATATGGTATACCAACCCAATAGAGGCATAACATTCTACCACCTTATTAGAGGGTAACCAATGTTTCACCTCATCAAGTAGTGATAAACATACATCTTCAATCATAGACTAACATGCCTTTGAAAATGTTGTTTATTCAATAATGTATGTTTATTGCTCAGTGATAAATGTTTAAAACTTTACAATCATCTAATTCAAAACAAGTGTTCATGAAACCATTAGGTACTAATGTTAAATAAGTACCAATTAGGAAACAACTACCTTTTGATCCAAAAATGTCATAAATTCAATAATAAGGCCTTATTTCATAACAAGCTCCCATTATTCATCCATGTTTAACTAGTCACCAATAAATCCCTACTCAACCACAATAGGCACAATAATTTACTCCTATCCATATCATTCCATCTCAACCACAATTCCCCTAGAGCCAGTCCTATATACCAAACCCAATACAAAATATTGCACCAAAATGCATGTAATTTTAGCAATCACATCCTAATCTACAAATATATATTCTTAGTAAATTCCCTAACTAAACCACCATTCCATAGCAAACCATGCTTCTATTATACCCTGGTCAATTTAATCCACCTTTGAACACCCAACCTCCACCTTCGGCCAATTTTCCATCTAGTTTTTTGGCACAAGAACTACAACAAATGAAGGATGAAATTATCACCATCCAAGCTAGGAAATAGAGCAAGAATTTTATGTTGGATGACATGTGTTCCTACTCATTCAACATGGATTATTTGTATATACCATTTCCTCTAGGGTGTGAACCACCAAATTTTAACAAATATAAGTTTAAAAGAGACCCAAAGGCCCATTTGATAGAATTTTTAGTTGCTTTCTAGCCAGTAGCTTATAGTGACATATACCTCCTAATTTTGTTTCCTTATATTCTAGTAGGAGAAGCTTTGGAGTGGTTCCTAAAATTGCTAAAGAATTCAATATCTAATTTTGATGACCTTTTAGAGAAATTTGTGTAGCATTTCTCCTATAATATCAAACATGATATTTCATTGGTATATTTCTCACCCATAGCTTACTAGATAAACATTTAGCTATTATATTTACCAAAAAATTTCATAGTGAGATATCTTACCATCTAGAGCTTCAGTGTGAACAAACTTTCAAGGAGATAATCAACAAAGGTATGCTAATTGAAAAGGCCCTTATCAATAAATGGATTATTAAGATTACATTATAAAATCAAAATCAAAACCAAAACCAAAACCAGGTCCAAATGTAAGCATTAGCACTAGCCCAAGTCAGTAATTATGAACAATAAAAGTAATTAAATCACAATAAGAATGTTGTTAGAAATAGAGAAACTAAGTCAAGACATGTCCAAATGGTACAAACACCATCTTCTCAATCAGTGCCCTAAATAAAAATTAATCCTCACTAGTAACCTATTAATCAAGCATAACTTTCATAATAACCTAGACCTTCTCAACAAATGTAACAACCATTACCTTTGAAAACCCCTCCTCCAAGGGGAAATGTGCTTATTCATCATGTCTTCAATGATCTTGGATATCCCATTGAAGTTATGTTCAAAATTTAACCATAACTAATATGATTAGTTAGCTAATAATGAAACACTATCTTGAAGGTATTCCTTATCTAGACTAGTATCGAGATAATGAGTTATGTGAATACCATTAGGTTAATGAACATAGTTTATTTTGTTATGTGCAAATAAAATATCTCATTGAAAACATATTATAAAATGGGGAGATAATATTGTGTAATAGAGCATCTACATCCATTCATAATGTAGGTTATCTCAACATCCATCTAAAACATAACAATACCAACCAATAATAGTAACAACAAAGTCCAAAACAACAACAAAAACAATATCAACAATCTTAAAAATAACAGCAATATCAGTAACAACAACAACGTCAACCAAATGGATGGAACCAAAGAGAAAATCATGCCAACAACCAATATACTTATTATGTATTTGTACCTTACTAAAATAAAGTTATAGGTCATATTATGGGAGTTTACATTTCCACCATCACCATTAATCTAAGACAAAATACTAACCAAATACGACTTTTACTAAATAATTCCCATTAACCAACCTATGCCAGTGATTCTTCCTTGACTTGGGACCAAATATAGGTGCACCAACATGAAAGAATTACTGTTTTTGAACATTATATTAATAACTCATCATTGCCTCATGACCACATACAAGTGCACTCACAACCAAGACATATCCTATTTAGACCCTCGCCACCATAATTTTCTATAAATAAAAGTCTCATATCTAGTCTTGATTATGAAATCACTACTTGGTGGTCAAATATTACCATTCCCAACCCAAATCTAGTTGTTGACAAACCCATCAAACCCACCATTTTGGCTAGGAACAAGCCATATACCACTATGAAGGAAAAAATGTTTGATATTATGGAATAACTTTAGAAGACACCTATACAAATTTCCATTTTGGATTTGTTGAAAACATCCACTATCCATAAAAACATATTAACAAAATTCTTAGGCCAATCCCAAGTTTCAAATGACATAAGCCTAAAAAATTCTAAAATTTTGTTAGACATATAACCCTAGGCCAACATTTAAACTTTGACAAAAGTGATATTTTGTCCCTTATCCCACTTCATAATAATTTTTTATACATTGAAGTTATCATATCATGACATAAATTTAAATGTGTCCTCATAAATAATGGATTGGGCCTAAATATTGTGTCTTTAAAGCTCATCAAGCATCTTAGATACACAATAGCTGATTTCTAGCCAGAAACAATTACTATCAAGGCATATGATAATGAATAATGAGAATCATAAGTCACCATTAGCTTGTTATTTGTCATCAAGCCCTTCAACTATGATATATTATTCTATGTCTTAGACCTCAATTTATCATATATTTTACTTTTGGGTAGACCTTTGATACATGAAATTATTGAAATCCTATCAATATTGCACCAATATCTCAAGTTCTCTCATTCAGGTATGGAGGTCACCATTCATGGAGATTTACATCCCTAAAATGATTGCAAACATTTAAAGGCCAAGTATGAAAGGTATAACTATCATTTTGGCCTAGATCTAGTTCCCAAAAAGAACAAGGGGAAATAAATAATTGTTGTTTTATCAGAGGCTAATTACATTAACCTGGATAGCCTTGATTCATCTTCCTATGTGCCACCTCCTAAAATATCTAATAATTTTACCATCTCAACTAATGGCCTAAGATAATATTTAACCCATGATACATTCCACATTGCCAAGATTCCATAAAACCCCAAGTCCTATGGAAGACATAAAACTAAGCCACCTTATAAATAATGACAACAAATTTGAAAAGACAAACTACATACTCTATTTCCTTTCATTTTTACACTGGCCATTAGCCAAGAGGAGGACCCACTTGAAAATGGTGAGACTTGGTTATACAACAACAAACTGGATGATTGTTATAAAAATGCCAAATAACCCATTCCTAATAGGATCATGGAGAATCAATATTATGAATGAGGAGGACTTGAGATAAATCAGTAGGGTACACTTAAGCCAATATCTATAACATGGTACAAAGGAACATATGCTCTTTGATTTAAGCTCCCTGGGGGTGGGCCCCCATATCTCTTTCATGTTCCAATGCTTATGACTAGTGACGATGATGATAGAAGTGTAGTAGAGTCTAATCATATAATTTATGAAGACCTTTACAATACCAATATGTTTGACACCCATTCCATTTGTACTCTTACCTCAATTAAATGGCATAATCCACTTCCTCTTTGTCATCCTTAACTTATATCCTAAGACCAATAAGAATCCACAGTGCCTATAGATGATTTTAAGAATGATGAGGCTTTTCTGAGGTTTTTTACACTTAGGAGATATTGTTACATTGGGATACCACAAATAATGGTCCTCAATCAAAGTAGACCCTATAGCCTATTTTTGAGAATGGGTGAACACACATAGCCACAAATAATTAAATACAACATTGAGGTCCCGAAGTGAAAACCTCTTTAAGGCACTTTTGAACTATGGTAAAAAGTAAAGAGAAAGTTTAATATTCAAGTTAAAATTTGTTTTAGGTGTAATTAGATGAGGTTGTTCACCTTTTCCCTAATACAACTCAAAAGACCACTAATGATGAACTTGTTTATGGTTCGATTTCAATTCTAAAAAGCAATGTGCATTTGACCAAATCATTCAATAGTTTCCAATAGTTTTTGTCACATGGGAATCCCTACCATTAGGATATTCCTATTCATCTTAACTAGTAGATCTTGAAGATCTAGTCTAAACAAAATATATTTCCTTTATAGGCCAATTTAAATCATTGCCAACCATTCTTGAAAATAGATTTACTTTCCTAGTATAAGATGCTATAGAAGTCAACAACATGACTCTAGATGATGTACAATGGATCAAATTAGGCACATCCATAATTAAGGATGAACATGACATCTTTATATCCCTTTTGAGGTATTTTTTTGATACATTTACTTGGACCTATTCAGACATGCTAGGTTTGGACCCTACCTTGGTTGTGCACCACCTTGTTGTACATCTCAATGCTAAAACCTCAAATTAGAAATTACATAATATGAATCCTCACATTATTTTATTAGTAAGTAAAGAGTTTTAAAATATCTTAGAAGTGAAATGTATTCAATTGATCCACTACTTAGAGTGGATCTCAAATGTTCTGCTAGTCAGTAAGAAGCTATAAGGAATCAAAATCTGCATTGATTTTAGATATATAAACAAATCCTACCCCAAGGATGAATTCAATTTGATAAATATTGATATGATATTTAAATCCATAATGGGGCACAAAATGCTTTTACTGATGGATGGATTCTCAAGATATAACTAGATCTGGATTGCACAAAAAGACCAACATAAGATAACATTCACCAATCTATGGGGAACATTATATTATCAACTTATGCCATTTGGTATCAATAATTTTGGGGAAACATACCAAATATCCATGACCATCATATTTCATGATATTATTCATGACATTTTTGAATATTATGTCGATGACATATTGGGAAAATCAAAGACCAGTGGTGATCATCCAGCTGCCCTAAGGAAAACATTTAAGAGGTTGTGTGTATATAATGTCAGAATTAATCCTAAAAAGTGAATTTTTGGTGTTAATTCAAAAAAATTATTAGGATTAATTATTTCTTGTTGAGTCATTGAGTGTGACACACCAAAGTAAAATCCATTACCAAGATGCCACCACCTTTTAATTTGAAGCAACTATACAATTTACAGGGCAAGATTCAATCTATCAAATGATTCATAGTATATTTAGCCTAAAAATTCCATCCATTTACACACTTATTTAATAAATGTGTCACATTTCATTGGGATAAATAATTCCAAGACTATTTTATCACCTTAAGGAATATCTTGGCAATTTGCCTATTTTGTTGCCACTTATGCTAGGAAAGTTTTTCCTATTATACATATTTTACATAAACCAATCCTTGGGGAAAGTTCTAGCTTAGTATGATGATAATATAAAGGAAAATTTCATGTAATTATAAGACATACATGGTTGTGTATGAACACAACTATATGTCTATTGAAAAATCTTGTTTAGATATGGTTTTTACCACCCAAAAACTATGGAGGTACATGTTAAATAATAATATCATAGTTATTTCCAAAGTAGATCTGATCAAGTTTTTACTATCCAAAACATATTTACAAGGTCACATGGCCAAATGAATCATGATTTTGAGCGAATTCAAGATAGAATACGTCAACCAAAAATCCATCAAGAGATAAGTTCTTGTAAGTCATCTTGTTGAAGCACCCCTTGTAGTTACCAAACCTCTCACATTCCAATTCCTAGATGAGTCCATTATGACCATCACTGAAACACCTCTTGAGGAATATCATTGTAAGTTTTATTTTGATGGTTCATTCACCTCACATGGATCAGGGGTAGGCCAATTATTTATTACACCATAGGGGGATCTTATCCCTAAATCATTTTGTATCATCTTTCCTTGTACCAACAACATGTCCAAATATGAAGCATTCCTTATAGGTATTTTCTAGGTATTACAATGGAATATTCAACATCTCAAGGTTTATGGTGATTCTTAATTAATCATCAATCAAGTTATAGACCACTTTTACACCAAAGATGACAAATTGGTACCATACAAGGCCATGATTGACACTCTCAAACAATATATTTCCAATGTATAGTTTAAACGCATCAAAGAATAATAATATAACTATAGATACCATAGCCACCATTGTCTCTTTGATCCATCATCCAAACAAGTCAATAAAATATCAATTCCTCTTTAAAAATATTCTAGTGCTTGCTCATGAACCTTCAACCATTGTAATTATCTATGATATTGTTGGTCCTATCTCTATATGGAATTCATACCTTTTCACCTATCATCATGACCATATTATGCCACCAAACCTATCCCATAATTATCAAAAGGCCTTTACCCACCAAACTATATGATAAACCTTACATGGACCAACCCTTTACCATTATAGTTTTGATGGAACTTTGCTTAATTATTTAAATTTGATAGAAGAAACATTAATGTTACAAAAATTTCATTAATGATTATGTGGAGCCCACACCTATGATATCATTGTATCTAAAAACATCCTATGTACTGGGTATTATTGGCCTACTATGGATGTAGATGCAACTGTGTATGTCAAAAGGTGAAAAAAGTGTTAATGGAATGACAATTTGATTTGTGCCTTAACTAAAACACTAAAACCAATACTTATAACATGGTAATTTACTAACTAGGGCCTTGATATCATTGGAAATATTAACCCAACCTCATATGATGGCCATAAACACATCCTTATCACTACCATATATTTCACTAAGTGGGTTGAAGATATACCCCTCACTTATGTGACTAGAAAAAAAATCCAAATTCCTCTTCAACCATCTCATTTTCTACTATGGTATCCCATCCAACATTAGATCTAATAATGGTGGATCATTTAAAAAACAAGGATGTCAAAATCTTGTGTGATGAGTACAACATTACTTAACATTTTTATATAGCCTATTACCCTCAAGGTAAAATCTAAGCTGAAGCATCAAACAAAACCATTATCAACATCCTTAAGAATATTGTCAATGATGTTGGCCACAATTGGCACCTCCAAATCTTCCTCTCCCTCTAGGCATACTGCATTAATTACCATACCCTAATACAAGCCACTCCATATTCCCTAGTTTATGATACTGAGGCCATTATTCCCATTGAGATCAAGCTACCTTCTCTATGAATCTCATTTAAGCATGTTATATATTATGAAGAATATTTAGTATCTCACTTGAAAGAGCTAGAATTACTTGATAAAAAACACAAGACTACTTTTAACAACCTTCAGGAATACAAGAACTGATTCCATAGTGGCTATAACTGGTGGGTTAAACATAAAGAATTTGATCTTGGTGATCTTGTTCTCAATGAAAACTAATTAAATACCATGGTTAAAAATAAAAAAGGGTATGTTCAAACTAAATTGGATAGGCCCCTATGTCATTATTGAAAATTATGGCTTGAGAGCATACAAGATCGCTACACCAAAGGAATATGAGCTTGATGAGCTAATGAACATTATACACCTCAAGCATTACTTCACTTGAAATATATAAAGCATTGTATATGAGGCCCATTTTTGTTGTATCATAAGATCAATGTTATTAATTGTATCATACCTTATACTATTCTACCCTACCTTTCTTATATACTAATTTTTTTCTACTCTTCCTCTTTAACCTCTTTGACCTTGGTTCCATTCCATTGGTTATTCTAGCACCTTTAGTGATGGTATTCATATCAAGTTTCAATAATTTATTCAATATTCTTGATAGAAGTTATATTTTGGACTAGTGTGATAGCAGTTTGGTAGTTACATCATTCATTTCCTATTTCATTTCATTTTGAGGGCTATTGATTATAACTACCTTTGGGCAAATTAGAATCCCATCATCATGCTACTAATTATAAACGCTTATGAAAAAATTTGTATCATTGACCTATATTATTATTTCTTAATTATAACTACCTATGGGCAAATTAATAATAATATATTTTATCATGCCTTAAAGTACCACCTTCACATTCTTATGTTGTATTGTGTCATTTGTCTATTTTATGTATTTTGAAAATTTTATGATACCAAGTCAATGTACTCCATTGTAAGGTAGAAATACAGTGACTTGAGGTCCTAATGGGACTATATAGGAAATGCTCAATTCACATTGAGGTCAGATCAGTCACCCTTTTCCATGCTTTTTCCATTTTGTGAGAAATTTAAGTTTAAATTCTCTCTCCATTTTACACAAAATTTAAGTTTGAATGCTCTCACTATTTTATGAGTTGGATAAATTAGTATCTCATCATTCTCAATTGAGTTGAGATGATTTAAAAATCCAAAAACATTTTAAAAATATCTAAAAAATCCCAAAAACATTCCAAACTAAACACTTCTTTACCTTAAGGATTATAGGACCCCTAACTAATTCACAAGAAACCACTTGTCATTTAGTTTCCTCATCCTTACAAGCCTCACATCCCATGCTCTCACCATTTTGTGAACCCATTCTTGTATTCCCTCTATAACACAATCATGTTTTCCTCATCATCATTTTTCTTCTATCCCATATCTAAGAAAAACTACATTTGGATTGAAGTTTATGTTAGACCTTGCATCCATAAAACTATGTAGGTAGTGTCCACTTTACTATTTCATCTAGAGTCAGTCCAACCACCCCTTTCATTTTCTTCTATTCCCCTCATTTTGTTTATTTGTTTTATTTTCTCCTATAACCTAAGGGAAATGATCATCATCTTGCTTATTCTTAGTTTGTGCTAACATTATGATTAACCATTGATGTATGTGTTTCCTTTTATTCTTATTATTTTATTTTATTTTGTGCCTTTTTGTTTCTTCTTATTTTTTCCTTCTATTTGTTTGTTTGTTTTCTTTCTTATTGTGTCTTGATTCAATCTATGTGTGTTCATTGGGTGATTCCTTGTGCATTATTCTTGAATCCATCCATATTCATTCATCATCATTATCATCATGGTTTTTATCATTGATACATCATTTTAATTTATTAATTAGATCATGTGTTAGTACTTATGCATATTTAAGCTAATTTATCATGGTTCTCTATCATGATTCATACCATCACATGTTATAGTAAAACTCATATTGACAAATATTACAAGTAATTAGGCTATTGTACTTCTCCTTGGCACCTAAAAAATTCCTGATCTACCCCAATCATTTCCCATGTATAAAGTAATTAAATCATGAAATAATTTTAATATTTGATAGTTAATATATTCATCTCTCTACTAGTAGGTGGACTATGTTCATCTTTCTCCTCTATACTAGATTACTCTTATTCTGTAAGTATATATTTACTTTGTAAGCCCCCTATTCTAGTTTTTCATATTACTCCACTCATTCAACCAATGATTATAACCACCTTTGGGCAAATAATTATGTCACATCACACTTATGATGCCAGTTATTTTAACTACCTTTGGAAGAATTATTGTGTATCATCCCACTCATAGAGCCAATGATTATAACAACCTTTGAGTAAATCATTATGTTTTAATCTATCTAGATGTTATAGGTTATAACTACCTATGATAAAATACTTATCATTCTCTTCCTAATGATGATACATTTTCATTTTGATAATGCTTATAACCACCTTTGGGAAAATCATTATCTATGTGTTCCTAACTAGGGCATGTTTTTATCCTACTAATGATTATAACTACCTATGGGAAAACCATTATTTTCATTTTTCATGATTTTAACTAACTTTTGGAAAATCATTCTCTTGTTACCATTATCCTTTTTTCAATGATTATAACCACTTGTGGGAAAATAATTATGTTTTTGTCCCACTTATGTTGATGATTATAACTACCTTTAGGAAAATCATCCTATTTATCTACCCAATTAGGCTAGCTCTCCATGTCACTGATTATAACCACTTATGGGAAAATCAATCTTTTCCACCCCATTTTACCTTTTGGTCCAATCATTTTCCTTATTTATATGGATTGATTTCCAACACTTTTTACCAATCACTCCCTTAAGGGGACATCAAAGGCTCATCCATTACCACTAAATTCATAAGCATATAAGACCTTTTCAACATTTGAGAATATGTTACTATGTCTTTAGCTTGAAATTCCTTCCTAAATAGGGGCAAGCTGTAGACACCTAAACTTAGACACAAATATATTCTAACTAGACTTCATACTAATTCCTATTGGCTATTACAAATTAAGCCTAATAATCACTAAACATCACAAATTTACTTGATCATCATTCCTCAAAGATCAAAATCATGTTGATACATCCCTAATTTAGATATTATATCATATGAAAAAATAAATTCTCATGGATTCGTCCCTAATCATCATACAACATCACAACTATCAATTTATCCTATATACCTATTAATTAGGGCACTTGAACAAGCATAAAATCTTAAAAGTGATAAAATGATAATAAAAATCATTTAAAAATTAAAAAAAAGAGTAAGTTCCTAGTTTAATTATCCATTTGTAATTAATAAATATCTAAAAGTGGAAATTCTAAAAATAAAAATATCAAAGCCCTTGATCATTGCCTTTATGAATCGTCAAGCTCTTTGAAAATATCTTAAAATATCTAATTTGAGAGCCATGATTAGTAATTGAAAATCATAATTACATGACAACTATTAAATCAACTAGAGTTATTTTTAACTCACCTAGGTTTATTTTTAACCCATTCTAAGGTTAAACTCAACCTTAACTCACCTTGAGTGAGAGTTAATTATTAAGGCTATAAATACAATGCCATACCTCTTCATTTAAAAATATTGGATATTATAGAGTTATTGTGCATCATTTTTTCCATAAGAGGTATGAAAGTAGTGTTACCATGTTCAAATCTTAAGCCAAGAAATCATGCCAAATTTTTAAGGAGAGAAGGAGCCAAGTAACCTCAGTTGTCAAAGACTTCTTGATCCACAATCTGAGCAATCAATTTAACAAATCCATTTGGATCTCTAATGAAGGTGAAAGAGTTATGTCTTTTATGTTTTTGTTGTACTTTCATTTAGTTTTTTTTACCTAAGCTCTCCCTAGTGTCTAGGCTAGAAGTGTTAGGATTTTATTGTGTTTATTTAAATTGTTTTATTAGACTAACACAAGACTAACCTTTCCTCTGTTTTAAAATCATATGTTCATACCTATTTATACACCTTTGGCTACAAATGTGGTGTATGCTCATGGTTTGGTCAAAACACAAGGTTTCCATTAGGTTATTATTTATTTTAATACACCTATGACCATTGCAAATCCTAAAAATACCTCTCATATGACGTAACAATACACACCTAATGCACAACCACTTGAGTATATTATTATATATATACATGTATATAAGTTAATGGGTTATAGTTAGAGCAATGTGCTTATACAGTAAGGCATTTAATAAATTATCATGCATTTCCTCATAATCAACTATCCCCAAAGATATCATCTTATTCTTTAAATATGTATTTTATGTATCCTAATCTTACATTATATGACGGTAAACATGATTTAGAGAAATAACTAAGATAATTTCACATGGCATGTTTTGATTATGCCTCTAATGACAAGTTGTTAACTAGCTTACTCCTATGAATCCTTAAGGAATATTTTTTACATTAGTTATATGACCTCCCATTTCAATCAGTTAAGGTATTAAATCATTTGGCTAATTATTTTCTATTACAATTTTCAATCAATATTAATGATAAATTGTATTATTCTCAAATTATAAAATGTCAACAAATAATTACTTAACTAATCAATGACTATGTGCTTCATTATAAGACCGTGATTTATAAGATGAAAAATTATATGGCCAAAAATGAGTTATAGTATATATTCAATAAAATTCTAATTTCCCCTTTCCGTGAGTCTATTATATTTAAGAGATTTAAATTATTTTAAAATTTATGCCATAGAGTTAGAGATTGAAAAGTTAATCGTATTTATTTGATAAATTTCAAATATGTGCTTAATGTTATATCTAATTTAGCTATAGAGTTTTAAATAAAACCAAGTTTCAAATTCAAAATTAGATATACTAAGAATGAGGTAACAATAATATTCAACACAGTGTCACATCCTATTAATTGGCTTATATTATCCCATCAACAAAGGAGGCAATTTTCATAATTCCCTGAACCTCCTCATCCATTTTATATACTAAGGATGTTGATATGAGTAATATTATACCTAAATGAAATGAAAATAATGTATATTATTAGCTATATATGCAATAAACATTCTAAAAATAGATGATTTGGACCAAGACATAAAATTCAGAATCTCATTGATGACAACATTATTGAGCTTAACACACATACAAATGATTCAAGACTATAACCAAATGAGAATGTAATTTTGAAAATATTTTATTATCCCTTAACAAATCATGAATAAAAATAAACTAATGACAATTTTGAGGTGAATATGAAATTTAATTCATGTACTCCTCCTTTTACATATAACTACCCATTGGATATTGTTATTGGTACACTTATGAACATATATGTATAATGACCTACAATTAAATTTTGTGATAGTGAGATTTTAGATGTTGATATTAATTATACATAACTATTTATACAAACATACTATGATTAAAAACCTATACACAGTATCATGGTAGGCAATGGTTCAAGTGAAAAAAAAATGTAACATGATAATTCTTCATACTTTTGGTTATACACATGAGGATTTGATAGATACAAAAAGTATAGTCAAAATATTTAATGGGAAGAAATATAACCCTCTTAGTGCATTGATCTACCACTAAAGGTAGGCCCTATAATATGTTATTATTTTTTAATAGACTTATCAAGTACAAGGGTATTTGACATGTTTTTAGGATGCCTTAGGTTGCATAATGTTTGTAAAATATCATCTTTAGTACATAATTTATCAAGTATATACATGGAAGTAACATAGTCATAGTTTTAGGTATTTCATATGTTTATCCTATTTATCTATAATAATTTACTCCTTCACCCTCACCATCATTACAATTTTTTATTCAATTTAATTAAGTTTTTTATAAGTAGTCATTTATTCAACTTATTTGAGTTCATTATATGAAGTTAGCTACTTCATCTTTTTAGGTTCATTTTACATAAATAATTTTGATGAAAATCATTAAATTTGCTAGACAACCTGTATTTCAATGCCCATTACATCAAAGAGTTGTTCAAGACTCAAAGTAGTAATTATCTAATTAATCACGCCATAAATTAGTGTTATAAACACCTAACCATGTTTCTCAGTGAGCATAATAACATGTTTATATTACTATTTAATAAAATCCACATGATAGTATGTTCCCTATAGTTAATCATAATATACTTTATCCTATAACTCATGAGGATGATTAAAATATAACATGTTTTTCATATTTAGATATAGATGCATATAAATATTATTGCTCATGATAAGTGACCTTTCATGTTTTTGATACATGACCTACATGTGACAATCCCATTGATTGGATAATTTGTTAGAATTCTATCATAAGAAAAATATTTAAAAATAAAATAAAACATATTAAAATAAAATTCAAGATCTAAGCATGACATGCTTAGTAGTTTACATTTTTGATATATATTATTTATCACATGTTTGTTGGATTGCATATCTTTTTTCATACACACATATATTTCATGGTATATATGATTTTTATGTAACACATACAAGTATTATATGATGCATGGTTATGAAGATTTAGTAAATTGAAATATTCGAGGGCCATGTGAATGCTAGGGGCATATCCTTTTATAAATTACATTGTTACATGTGTTTAATCTTATTTTAATTTGAATGAAATATGTACTAATATAACTAAACTATTTAAATATAAATGATATAAAATATCTATATGATAAATAAATATATTAAAATATAATATGCTAGAAAATGTTACAAAATTTAGAATGTATTAAAATTATTAAATGTGTCTAAGGATGTGAAAATCTCCCTAAAAATATTTAATTATAATTATGTAGGATTATTGTGACTATAAACTATGTGAAATTTCTTGGAGATAGTGTGACATCAAAAAATAATAATTATAAGTTTGTTGGGATAGTTCCACAAGAGGAATTAAGGGGTACACTATAATTTCATCTTAGTTGACTCTGTGCCTAATTTTTTGATTTTGGCACATGTGATAGTCTGGAAGGGATTGGTCATTAAAATTGTGGCCTACTTTTGGAAGACATGAAAAATATAAAAGCTTATGTTCTTCACAAGAAACATGATATAAATAAAATTTTAAAAGCGCTGGAATAGGGTTAATGGAATAGCTAAGCTAGCCTCCAAAACCCCTTATGAGTAAGCACTGCCTACATAACCCAAATGGGTCTTAGGTTGATTTGGTTTTCCCTCTTAGGGTGATTTTGTGATCTATGATTATAAAATCATATGATTATTGATATAATATTGATTTAAATTATTGATAATGGATGACCTCAAATTATGATATTAAATATTTAGAATTGGCCAAAGACTATTACAATGCAACAATATTGCAATTGGAATAAATAGTGCTCTTTTCCTCAATGTGTAGTATAGTTACCAAGTAGTTACTATGTGTGTCAAGTATTTTAATTTATGTGTTATTATAAGGGAATCCTTGGGATAATTTCCCTAACAAAATTTACAATATGAATGAGAGATATCTTATATAATGTCTCAATTTTAAAAAATAACCATTAGAGCCTGGGGGCAAGGTTACACTAGTGAACAATGATACAACCCAACCTAGCATGGAATTATCAAAAGAGACAAAAGACTATTAGTATAGGTCTGACAAGATTATGTAAGCTAAATAGGGATGAGTGTTTTAAAAATTATAATGTCTATATGAGGTTTCTATTATTTTTAAGATACTGAAGACTCTCTCATAGATTCCAAGCTAGTGAAATGTTGAATGGACCAAACAAGGTAAAGATGTCAAGAATAAACATTTTCAATCACTTAATGATTGAATTTATGCATTTAAATTTCCCTCCACTTTATGATAGTGATGAAACAAATTAAAATTATTAGATTAAATTATAATAAAACCTAATCTTGTATACACAATTTGTCTTTGAATGCAAATCTTGATTATGAAAAAAACTTCAAAATGCCATTGAAATTAGTTATTATTCACTTTTGAAAATTTTAAACTATAATTTGAAATTATTTAAAGAATATCAAGGAAATTATACACCTAATATAACAACCCCTTAGGGTTGACTAGAATTAGGATATTTTTTCTTAACTCAATAACAAATTACCTTAACTGACTACAAGAACTAATGATAGTTAACTAAATACATCATTTATGAAAAGTAATCTATTAACCAATAGGTTAACCATTATATAAAAAATTCAACTAGACAAATTCCATGGTTGATTCTCATTATGGCTTCAAAAAGACTAGAAAAAATAGTTTGAATCCCTAGATTCCTTTGAGTATGCCAAATCAAATAATCATGTTCACATTATAGTTTCAAAGATTGCCTGACCAAAACAAAAATAATCATATGCCTTTTTTAAAAACTACAACCTTCATCAAATCAAACATGGTCTAAGTTATCCATCAATACCTTACAAAACAATATGCCTAATAATAAATCAACCCTTTTACAAGCTATTGAATATATAACAATGCAACACATTTGTCATCCATGATTAAAAATAAAAAGATTTAAGACTTTTTATACATTTAAAAAATCAACATGCCACCTATAAACATTGATATTTTAATTACCATTTCATAACATGCCAAACATGGTATTAAAACCACATAACACCATTCTTAAGTTTAATCAGTCCCAAATTAATAGAATAAGATAGAGATATTGTTACATCATAAATTATAATATTTGAATTCATATTATAGTAAGATCATAAAAGGTAATCAATATACAAGCTACAATAATTAAATATGTAAATTTTAACTAAAAAAAAAGTTATAAACATGTAATCACACTTCAACAAGGGTTATTCAACAAGGGTTAAATAACTATTCATGAGTTATAATCAAGAATTATCAGTCAAGGAGACATGTTAGTATTATAATGCATACTACAAATAATAATATTAACAAATCAACAACCACATGCAAAAAATCTAATTTAAACAATGTGTTTAGGGTTTAGAATTCATTCTTTCATCCCCCACTCATCTCCATATTCTACATCCTCTTTGATGATACCCTCCCTCAATCTTGTGAGGATGGTGAATTCCATATTACATATACCTCATTACAATAAATAGTAGTTGTACCATATCCCAAAATAATCATAATATACTATTGTAATTTAATAAACTAAATAATCATAATCATAATTAACCATAATGGAATACAAACAATTAATAATTTAACAATCATAATCATAAGAAATCCATAACCATACATAAACTAACATATTATTAATCTAACCATTAAACATATTAAGTTAACCAATCATTAACAACAAAATCTAAAAATTAGCAAATTAATGAGTCTAGAGGAAAATAAGGATGTAACATCCTTTCCTCCTAAAGTTGCTCATCATCTTGATGACACTTATTTTAATAGAAGTTCTAAAATAGATCAATGTTTATCATAAAATAAACATAATATCAAGAAAAATACTAAGAAAATAAATGTGGAAATAACTTATGAAACTCTTCATAGTATTTCCAAGTGGCATTATCCTTATAATATTGGTCCTATTGGACCTTGCACTATGACACTTATTTGTCATGATAGTATAATATTGGTTCTAGTATGACCACCCTGGGATAAAGAACCTATAAAGAATTCTAATCTAATACATAAGAAGGATCAAAAATATACTTTTTAATATAGGACACATGAAAACCATTATGCACAAGTGATAAAGCTAGAGGAAAATCAAGCTTATATGCCATGAGATTGACAACTTCTAAGACCTCAAAGGGTCCCATATATCTATGAGATAATTTGACTAATTTTTCAAATTTAATTAGATTCTATGATTTAACTTATAGAAATAATTTTTCTCCCACTAAAAATTACCTTTTTATTCTTTTTAGATCAACAAATCTCTTTTGTGTATCATTGGCTTCTATCAACCTTTGCCTTATTAATTTAACTTGTTATTCCATTTCTAGAAGAATATCTAGACCAAAGACTACCCTATATTCTAACCTATCCTAATTTATTGGTGTTATACACCTTCTTCCATATAATGCCTCAAACTTAACCCATTTTAGAGCTAATTAATATGAGTTGTTGTAGGAAAACTCAAATAATGAAAGATATTATTCTCATATGTACTATTTTTCTATATAATACATTCTCAAAATATCTTCTACACTATAATTTACCCTTTTTTATTCATGAATTTATATATGGTATGTAGTACTAAAGTTCAACTATGTACCCAAAGCTAAATTGAGAGTCAACCAAAATTTAGAAGTCATTTTTAGGTCCCTATCTAAGATAATATTTTCCATAATCTTATGAAATATATACAATTCTTTCATGAATCAATTTTTAATCATAGGTACATCATATTAAATATTACCAAGAATGAAATGAGCTACCTTGGTGACTTTATCAGCAACTACCAAAATCATGTCATGTTGTTTCCAAGACATATGCAACCCTTTGAAAAATTCCATGCTAATGATTTGTCACTTCTATTCTAGTATGGTATGTTGGTATAAAAACTAATTAGGATGCACATGCTTATCCTTAACTTGTTAACATTCTAAACATCTTGAAAAAAAACTTACATAATTTTTATTTTTTTCCAAAAATATAATGGACTTAGCTCTATCAAGAGCTTGGTCATACCTAGATGGCCTAATTAAGGATCATTTTGAAATTATTTTAGTAGTACACTCCTCAAATTCTCCTTATATAGTACATAAATCATTTCTTTATACCTCAACAAAAAATCATTCTCAAACATGAAACCATCATACTTAGGATCCTAAGCATTTTGAGCCAATGCCAACTTTACCTATTTATAAAATTCATATCCTAAAGAGAATTTAACAACTTGATCTTGAAAGGTACTCCTGACATTATCCAAGTTTGATATATACCTTCAATGACTAAGGGAATCTATATTTTATTTGAGTTTTACGTAGTTAATATCAAAATCATAATCCAACAAGAAATCTAACCATCACCTATGATGTGTATTCAGATTAGGATGGGTGAAGATATACTTGAGTCTCAAGTTATCAATATTGAGCTCAAATAGTTTTCAAAATAGATAATGCATTCAAGCTTATAAGGTGCGAACTATTACAACCAAATCATAATCATGTGAGGCATAATTTTCCTTGTATGACTTCAACTTTTTGGACTTGTAAGCTACAACAAAACATTTTTGCATGAGAACTACTCCAAGACCATCTCTTGAAGCATCAATTATTATTAAGAATTGGCCATTTAGATTAGGAAATCCTAATATTAGTGCTAAGGTAATCCTTCTTTCTAGTTTTTAAAAATATTCTTCACACTTTCTTAACCACACAAATTTCTATTTTTTATGCTAAAGTGACATAATAGGATTTTTTATCTTAGAAAAGTTTGGAAGAAACTTCCTATAGTATCTAGATAAAAACATAAAAATACTAACTAAATGGACATTTTTAGGTGCTGACCACTCTATAATGGCTTTAATATTTTAATATTACATGGATATTCCTTTTTTATATATAATATTCCCAAGGTCTTGTACCTTTTTCTAAAAGAAAGCACACTTTGATATCTTCCCAAAAATTTATGTTTTCATAACCAGTGTAGAATCAAATTCAATGGTCTAGATGATCCTCTTAAAATTTTGAATACATGAGGATATCATCTAGAAATACCAACACAAAATGATCTAAATAATCCCTAAACACACTATTCATGATATTTATAAATGTTTATGCCACATTTATTACCCCAAAATGAATAACTATGAATTCATAGTGTTCATATCGAATCTTGAAAGTTGTTTTTAGAATGTCTTACTCATGAATACTTACCTAATGATATCTTTCTTGAAGATCAATCTTTGATAAAATTGTTGTTCCATGCATTTGATCAAATAGATCATCAATGTGAGGTAAAAGATACCTATTTTTATTGTTGCATTGTTAATCATCTTATAATCAATACATAGGTGAAGGTTTCTATCCTTATTTTTCACAAACACAAGTGTTGCACCCTATGGTGACACACTTGGTTAGATCAACCATTTGGGCAATAGCTCTTGCATTTGAGCCTTCAACTCTACCAATTTGGTTTTCATCATTCTATAGGGGGATTTAGACTATGGCTCAAACCCTAGAATGATGGCAATTGAGAAATAAAATTCTCTCTTTGGGGGTAAACCTGGTAGTTATTTAGTAAAAACATCTCAAAAATCTTAATTAAAATAAAAAAACTTTAATATAAGGTTCCTTTGATTCATCTATCTCATTTATCTTAACAATAAATGCTTGACACCCTTTTCTCTATGTTTTATTTGATTGAAATAATGAAATGTGTAAGTTTTAGCTCCCTAGATCTGGGTTTGTTTCCCTAAATCATCTAGACATTTAACCTTTTCAAGAAAATAATATACCTTAGCTTTATGTTGAGAAAACCATTTTACTCATAGGATCACATCATATGACCCTATTGGTGTTGAAAATAGATACATTACCATAGTGAATCTAGTTAGTTAATCTCAGCTTTGACCAAACATCTATTGACCTTGACCTTAGATTTATTTATGTATTGAACTAACCATGTATTTACCATAATTTCATCTTTTCAAGATAGCTTGCTAAGTATTTTAGGAGAAATAAAACATTTAGTATCTCCTATGTCAATAAAATTTAAAATTGGATGACCAAATAAAGTACCTTATAGGTTAATAAGAGAAACTTGAAACTTATCTTGATGGTTTTCAACAACTACATGAATTGTCTTCTATAAACGTACTTGTTGTAAAATGGTATTATTATTCTTACCACCTGATTTCCATTGAGTACATTCCCTAGCATAATTATCTCTTCCACAAATTTAGCATCAACCATATTGTCCTTTCTTATCAGATTGTTTATTTATATTGAAACCTCCCTTGAAACCATGTCCTATCTTCTTGTTCCCTGAATCATGCTAAACTTTGCATTTTGATTCTTGAATTGATATTTAGAGTTTCCACTACTTTTAAAATTCTTATTTTTGAAATTCATTTTGGGACATCCAAACTTTTTATTGAATTTCTCTTTGACTTGGGTAAGTGAATTCAATTTTTGCTCCTATTTTACTACCTTTTCAAAGAATTGATCCTTAGTAGATGGCCCATGCACATCGACCTCACATCTAATTTGGGTTTTTAATCCCATAATTAATTTCTTGATGAAAAACCTCTCGTACACCTGATATTGAGGAACATAATTTAGGATTTTGGTGAATTGATCCCAATATTCATTCTTTAAAAGCTCTCCTTACTTCAAATTCTAAAAATATATCAACTTCTAATTAAAATAGATTTGGGGAAACCATCATGATCTGAATAAGGTCACTAAATATTCCCACATGGTGGTAATACAATAAAGATTCATTTCCAATTTCTTGTTTTCCCAACATGTTTCTTCACTAGTTAACTAGTGAGCTTCCCAAACTAATTTTTCAACTTTAGAATAATTCCTTATCTTGAAATACTTTACCATCTCAGTTATCCACATCTCTCAAAATGGGTTTATTAAACTTTAATGGATTAAATTTATTCATATCTCATGTAAGCTTTGTATTTACATGTGTTCTCGCATCTTGAGGTACCTCCTCTTGCCTAGGTTCTTGAGGAACTTTTTGATCAACAAGATGATCTTCAGGTTCATTCTAATTATTTTCCTTTACATGGCTATGAAATTCATATTCAAGGGTAACTATTTGGTCCCTAGTCTCATTCATGGCTATGATAATATGATCAATCTTTATAACTTATTCAGTGGCAAACCGGTTTGAGTCAACTGGAGGGTTAACATTATTTGGATTAGATGTACCTTCACCAATTGTGCTTTGACCCAACATTATTATTTTTGATAATATAAGAATAAGAATATGTTATTAAAATCATTATGTCCAAGATTTTGATCCTCAACTCTAATACCACAATGTAATAACCCCTCAAGGTTAACTAGCATTAGATTAATTATTTTTAATTGAATAGAAAATTCCTTAGCTGAATACAAGAACTACTAATCTTTAACTATGTGAATCATTTATGAAAATTAATCTATTAACTAATAGGTTAAATATCATATAAAAAACATGTAACTAAATAAAGTCCATAGTTTATTCTCAATATGGATTCAAAAAGTCTAAAACAAATAGTTTGAATCCCTTGATTCCTTATAATATGCCAAATCAAATAATCATGTTCACATTGTAATTCAAAATATTGTCTTTGACCAAAACAAAAAAATGATCATCATGCCTTTTGTTTAAACTATAACCTTCATCAACTCAAGAATGGACTAATTTAGCCATCAATCCATTACAAAACAACATGCCTATTGTTAATAAATCAACCCTTTTAACAAGTTATTGGATAGATAATAATGCAACACATTTTTCATCCATGATTAAAACATAACAAAGATTTAAGATTTGTTATATATTTTAAACATCAACATGCCCCCTATAAACAATAATATTTTAATTAACATTTTATAACATGACAAACATGGTATTTAAAGAAGGTAACACCAGTCTTAAGTTTAATCAATGCCAGCATAATAGAATAAGATAGAGATAGTATTGCATCACAAATTATAGAATTTGAAATTATATTCTATCAAGATCATAAAAGGAAATCAATGCAAAAGTTATGACAATTAAATACATAAATTATAACCCAAAAATGTTATAAATATTCAAGAAAACTTCAACAATGGTTAAATTAATATGAATGAATGACAATCAATCATTACCAATCAAAGAAACATGTCATTATTATAATGCATGCTATAAAAAATAATATTAACCAATCAAAAAACATAATATAAATGATAAACTAAGTGGTGTGTGTAGGGTTTTAGATTCCTTATCTCATCCCCCACCCATTACTATTTGCTCCATCATCTTTGATGATATCCTCCCTTGATCATAGTCAGGATGGTGGAATCCATCCTACATCCAGCTCAATATAATAAACAATAGTTAGACCATATCAATAAATAAATATAATAAAATAATGTAAATGAATAAAGTAAATAAACATGATTGTAATGTACCATAATATAATATGAATATCTAACAACAAGTTAATGATCATGATCATAAGTAATAAATAACTATCCATAAACTAGTATATTACTAATTGAGCCACTTAACACATTAAGTTAAACAATAATTAACCATATAATCTATAAATTAATAGATTATTGAGTCTAGAGGAAAATTGGGATGTAACACCTAAAAGAGTATGTAAACTAATTGACTTCTAACTTAAAAATATATAAGTTTTTTCCCTCTTATTGAGGAAATTGGAGACATGTTAAAACTGTGGTAAATTGAGAGTAATAAAGTCTCAATTTGTAGACCTTTTAAGTCTCTTGAGTTATAAATAATTAATTTGATTTAACTCTCATTTTATTTTGTACATTAATCGATAGATGTTTGAAGTGGTGGAAACATAAACTATGTATAGATACATTTTGAAAAAGTGCAAACATATACATTGAGTGTCACTAGACTCTAACATGGCCCACTATAAAAATGAATAAAAACAATTTTTCTAAGACATCTAAATTCTATTTGAAACTTTTAAATTTTAGAAACTTTTTTACTTGATATATTTTTTTTAATTTCTATGTCGTTACTTAAATATGAATAAACATCGTGCCTCTTATATTATAATGAATTATTGTTTAATAACATTTTGAATTTCTCAACTATTAAAACCTATAATTGTAACTCTAGGAATGAGTGAACATGAATGTGACATTCCACCATAATCTAAAAATTATTAATCATTATATAATTTTTAAAACTCTATAGTGAAATAAATCTGAATGTTTTCTCATGAAGATTTGACTTCTCAATACAAGTCCATGGTGATTCCCCCTTTTGAGATGAGAGACATAGCTTGAAATTATGTTTGAGATTAACCATATTTGGGTTCATATTTGCTAAAATTTATAATCCTAATTCCCATTTAGTTTTACATGTATTATTAGAATAAATTTAATTTATCCAAAATTTATAAGGTTCCTCTAACCTTTTTTGTCTACTTGTAGGATTTGGGAGTTACTTGCACAAGTAACTCCTACCCCCACACATCACACACTTCCCTCCTCTTTATTTAAAAATAAGACATTGGGAACACTTTAAGGATGAATTCTCATTTCATGATGGGATTACTTGTAACTATGTTTCAAATATGAATTCTACAGTCATTATGGGATTTATTTTAACTCCCTATCCCTTCCTCTTCTCTACTTAAAGAGCCATCTCCTCCTATTTTCTACCGAGTCAGTATTGACTTGTCTTGTCACTTAAATATTTTTCCTCTTATTTATTATTATTGATCTAAATATTTTATTTTTAAGAATATTTTTGTTGAGGCTTCTTAATATATTGTGTGTTTTTTCTCCATTTGACTCTTTCTCCACTTGTCAATTATTATCTCTCTCATTTGTATTTTTATTGCTATTGAAATAATCTTATTTATTTATTCTCTCTTTTTATTTGTTATTTCAAATTTTATCTCTAATTATTGTAATAAATCATAATATGGTATTAGACAATTAGTCTCTTTTATCACTAAATCATGAGTTGGTATGATTTTAGAGGAGAAATTTGATTTTATACAAGGGTTTACACCCTTTCAAATATTGTTTTTAGTCTCCCTCTTTAATTTTGTCAAAAAATTTATGCATATTTTCCTTATAACATTTTTTTCATAATATTTTAACAAGTAATATTCAATTTTTTTTATTTTGTAATCTTAGTATTTTTGAGCCTTTATAAGTTTTATTTTATTTTGGTAAATATCTTTATAAGAATCATTTGAGAGAAAAACTATCATATTAGGATATATTTTGTTTTGGAGTTTTTTTTTTTAAATTTAAATTTAATGGGTTTATTATTTTTAAAACTAATATAATTATATCAAAATTTTAATAAAATCCAGATCATGGTATGAGAGAAATTGCCAAAACCACGACTGTGGTTTTTTTATAAAATGAGATATTTTTCTAAATTTTTATATAAAATTATTTTAATACATAATATTTATTTTGGTATTCTCTACCCAAGGTATTTCATAATAATTTTATTTCAAAACCTTTTGAATTTCAAACTACAATAAGCATTTTAAATGGAGTAAAACTTTTGTTTTTACTTTTCGTATGTGATGTCATTCAAATTTGAATCATTAACAAGTGGCTTGGTTTGGTTTTTTTAAACATTTGGTAATTTCAAATGAATAATTTTTAAATGATTTGTTAAATTCATACTTTTATAATGCACAAAGTAATTCAAGTTTATTTTTTATACTTTTTATGGGCCATTATCTCTTTATTAAAATAAGTTGATTTATTTTTCAAATAAACTATTTTTTTGTAATAAATAAAATTTTTCTAATAAGGGATTTAATAATTATTATATTTTATGTACCTAATTTGGTCTAATGGTGAATAACATGTGATCCCAAAAGTGACGTCATAGGTTCTAATCCTATAGGGGATAAGGTATGCACACCTTCATAAAAAGTATCCACATGTAATGGGCTAACCAGATCTATGTTTAATGCAATGGGGGTAAGTGGATTGAAACTTATATTGAGTGAAACAAGGTATTCCACAGTCCATGGTTAGGGATACTATTCACCACTAGTTTGGTAATTATGGTTATAAAAATGCATATACCTAAAATTTGTAAAAATACATTTAGCATAATTGATTTTAGCCAGAAAATCCTTTATTATAATATAATAAAATATACTAATAGTGAATATGGATAACAAAAAATGGGATTAGTTGGGTTGAGATTTGAATGTAGGCTTGAAGCTCTTATAGTTGCGATAGTGATGGATGAGAGGGAGCTATGAAATTTACCCAGTGAATCCACCCTTAGGGTATTCGATTTGGGGTTGGGACTATTTGTCACATAGGGGAAGAGAAACTTCTTGTGCATCTCAAACTAGTATGAGAAGTATGATTTAATGACATAAAAAGGGAGAATTTGAGACCAATCAACATATGATCTAATTCACTTAGGTTTGAATAACCCATTCAAACATCATGTTAGATCCATTCTCCTATTGAGACACCATTTGATGTATCCTTTCCCCAGATAGAGGAGGATGCATCAAAAATTGGTAAATAACCATAAAATTTATGGTAGAGAAGGGTCTCATATTTTTTATATTAATACCACATTTGGTAGTAGAGGTAACCAAGGTGATAGAAGCCATGTAGTTTTAAAAATTAGCTTTCAATGTGGAAGATGTTTCGAAGTCCCTACACTCTAAGTATAAGGTATATTAAGAGAGTGATGAGATGTATGACTTTTATCTAGGAAGTATATTAATAGATGTGGTATTTCACAAACCAATGCTCCTGAAGAATGGAGGTAAAGTGTTTAACAAAATGTATAAATAGGTTTCATGTCAAGTTTTTGATGAAATGCCTAAATGGATTATTGGGGAATGGTTTGAATTTAAATAATATTCAAATTAGGATAATATAAGGTTGATTAGATTTTAATAAAAATAATTTTCACTTGGGTAAAAGGGACTAATTTTATGAAGGATCTAAAGCTGAGTCTGGAGGTTTATATAGGTATCCTTTTGGAATATCAATGCCTAGTGTAATAGGTCAAATAAATGCAAGATCCTTTTTTTATAATTTGGGAAAATACTCAACTCATATTTATGACTTATAGACTATGGGTAAGGCCAAAATGATCAAATCAAGCTCCTCTTCATAAACTTGAAACTTTAAAAGAAGTGGTCAGAAACATCGCTTCCAACCTATCTTCTATGAAACATCATCCTCCACATCAATCTTATATTATTTAACAAGTGAAGGAGATCCCTTTTGTGGAGATTTAAAATGAGGAAGTGTATTATTATTTCAATTATTTAATTAATAATTTAGTTATCTATAGATTTAATAGCTTGTGGCCTTCATCGATTACCTTATATCAGTGGGTTTATGAGAACTAGTCAAATAAATGTGAGATATCTTTATGCTCTAAAGGTTTTTAGTTCTTAATTTTAGTGAAGAGGAGGATTATTATAAATGTCTCTCAAAAGGCCCTTGGTTTTGGGGTACTGTAGGATTTTTTATCACTCCTCAATTTTTAGAGTTGGATCTAAACATTCTCTCAGTATCAAAGATGCCATTGTGGATTTGGCTTCCAAACCTTCCCTTGAATTTTTTTCATTCTTATAAGGAAATAGGTAATGATTTGGGGAATTTATTAATATTTGATAGTGTGATAATTAATGTAGGCTTATGAAACTTTGATAGAATTTGTGTGGGGATTGATTTGAGCAAAGGGGTTCTAGAGAAAATTATTCTAAAATATGGAAAGTTTATGCATGCTCAAAATTTAGATTATGAGAGCATAACTTTTAGATTCTTTAATTTAAAATTACCTAGTCATCTTCATTCTTCCTATATCCAAGAGCATTTTAAAGTAGGAAATAAAAAGGGGGATAAGGTAACATCAATAAAATGGAGTGTTTTACATCTGGTAGTAGTTATTGAAGACTATTTTGAAGATTTAGATATTTAGGAAATGTATAATTGGGAACAAACAAGAATGAAGATCAAGTGTCCCCTATTAAATAGGATGAGTTAATATTTAGGGAAAATTAAAAATCCCAAAATGTTCCCTTGAATAAGACAATAGGGGGAGGAAAGAGAGGACATGAATTTAAAAATTCATATTCTGATAGATTTACTTGAAAACATAAACTGAAAAATTTAGAATCATGATATGCAAATTGTTGCGGTCAAATCCAATAAAATAATTTAGTAGGAGGTAAGAAATAAAAAGGGTGAAAAAGGAAAAGTAGTCAATCTCTTAGACTACTTTCCCACTCACTAATGACTTTGTTTTTGTAGTCAATTTTTAGATGGTTAAAATACCTATTGTTTAATTTGCCTATGTCTTATTGGCTATTTGGTGCCTTTTATTCTTGTTTGGTTATGGTAGGTAACCTTGGTTTTTCTATAATCTCATATCTAAGTTTCATTCCTTTTGTGGTTGTCTTTTTGTAAAACCTTTTATTTAGTTGTGGACCTATTGATGCCTGAAAGTATATCACAAAGGGCTTAATAAGTGTTTAAGAAACACTTCTCATTTTTTTATTCAAATAATCCATTGCATGAGTTATAGGTTGTGATATTCCTGAGATGTTTGTTGAAATATAAGAAAACCAATAACTATTTCACAAAAATGATAACATAGCTAGTTGTGGGGAGCAACCTTGGTATAAAATATTGCTTTTGAACATGAAATTAATATGAACTAAGTATAGTGAATTATGATCAAAACCTAAATTATAAATTGTAAGATACCATTTATATTTATAATGGAAACTAAACTAAAGTGAATTGATCAAAAAATGAGAAAAAATAAAGGTAGGTAGAGAAGAAAGATGTTACTGATCTTTAATTTATACATTATGACAAAGCTTAGATTGCATCCAAACATGCACTCAAACCAATATATGGCATGAAATAGCTAAAGCACAAATCCTATCACATATCGAGAAAACATCTAAGGATATTTGAAATAATGAAAATAAAAAACCAAATAAAATTTAAATATTTACTCCTACAATCAAATTGTATACACATTTACAAGAGAGAAGAAAATGAACTAACTTTAAGCTCTTTCAATCAATCTAGCATTATCACAAATTGATAACTTTGCATTTAAATAGGCACATCTAGAATTCATGAAAACAATTCAAATCTAAAAATTAGACCAGTTAATTGAGGAAGTAACCATGATAGTAAAATACACAAATAAAATGAGACAATCCTTTCAAAATTCTCCTGCTTGTATTAACTTTCTCCAGGTTTACACAATAGTTTATCTCCAAAAACTCCCTCCTTGTTTACAAATGATAATACCTATTTTATAGAAGATTAAGGAGGTATGTTAGTTAATCATGCCAAATGATAATTTTACTAGTGTCATAGACAACTATCCCTTTACAACCTTCTATAACTATACACTTTCTAAATGTATTGAACTATAAGCAATGTTCTTTATAATATGCATATGATTTTACAAAAATAATATTCCTTTTTAAAAATTAATTTAATTACAAAGGAATATCTTAAAGTCAACAAATTTGACTTTGAGAAGCACTTGTTATTACATCCCCTTGTCTCTATTATAAGATCTTCATTACTTCATTATGTTGTTCATTAGTCAGCCAGAGGTTGATGATGGGTTCCATAAAAAGATCATTTTATTGATCTCATAAGCCTTTGAGGTCCTCGTCAACCCTATCTAAAGCTTATTTTATGTTCCTTATATATATAACCTTCTCTTTGGCAAACAAGATCATGTTGAAAATCCTTTTATTATCTACCCCTATTTTACCTTGGATTTTGCTTTTCACCTTCGACATGAATTAAGTAGCTCCATGATTGAACTCCTCATTAGTGATCAAGACAATAGGACTGAGTGTATTTGTGTCTATAATTAGGCTCTCTAGTATGTGCATCATCATGTTTTCCAATTACTTGAGATCACTATAAGGATTCCCCATTTCCTTGGACCATTTATTCAAAGCTTTGATCTTCTCTATCAATATAGCCATATCCATATTAATGTGTGCCAAACTGACTATTTTAAAATTATGAATTTGATCCTTTGTCAAAATATTGATCAATTCCTTTGTCTTATTACTTGAAGTATGCCATTGGCTAACTTGGATTGAAACCAAAGTACCCTAATTTCTAACCATATCCTTCTTAGAATTTACTAACTTAAAGAAGCAGAATAGATCATACATGGTTGTTTCAAATTGGTTGACCATATCCCTTAGAATAGATAAAATATATTGTTCTTGTATGTTCTTTTTTTATTTCTTTAGCCCTTTGATATCAACTTGAAACTATTCTATCTATGCTTAAGTTATTTCAAGAACATCTTCCTAAAAAATAGGATCTTCACCAGACATCTATCCTTGTTTTTGAGTCAAATTATTCAGTGGCTCGACCTTTTGCTACAAAATTTCTTTGCCTCCTACCATGACTCTTTTCTCTATCACTCTTTGAAAGCCAACATTCTATAAATCAAACTTAATTCCAAATGAAGATTGGTTAACATGTGTAATAAGTATTTTAACTTATGGTTAGGCTAGTGACTGGCTTGGATTACCCAATATTCTTACCTCCTATTCCTATAAAGCAACTATCCATGGTTTCATTTATTTCTACATAGAGATATTAGTGGATTTCACCATAGTCCATGGGTGGTAGGTAGGTAGCTTCTCCAATCTAGGTTCATATAAGAACCACTCAGGAATAGGTGGACCATACAATATGTTCTCTTCACTGAATAAATTGACTTATTTTACAGGAAGAGTTATGGTCACCTTGGGCTTCTTAGCTTTTAGAATAAGGGAAGTCTTTGCTTTCCTCTTAGGAGGGTTAACAACTACTAAGCCCAAAGATTTCCCTTTATCATCCTTAGTTTCATCAACACTTATCTTCTCTTCTTCATATAAATATATGTACACACACACACACACACACAAACACACACACAATACATACATACATACATACATACAAACATATATATATATATACATATATATATATGTATATATATATATATATATGTATATGTATATATATATATATATATATATGTGTGTGTGTGTGTGTGTGTGTGTGTGTGTGTGTGTGTGTGTGTATATATATATAATTTTCAATACATTATCAATAGACTCTTGAGGATCTATGGCTATCATATGAACCTCCTCTTGATGTAATTCATGTTTTACCACCTTGGAAGGTTCTTGAGATGATGACGTAGAAGCAATATTACTTAGACTTCTTTCCTCTAGACTATTCTCTTCAAGCTTATGTTTTATTTGTGTCTCTACTTATTCACTAACTAATGGAAGTCTAGAAGATTCATCACTGACCAAATGATACTACCTAGGTCCTAGTTGCCATCTATCATCCATTTTTTGATTTCTCTATAGTCTAAACTCAGGATTTATGTTGTACTCTTTTAATTTTCTAGTGACTTCAAAATAAGAGCATGCTTTGGTGTAAATATGATAAAATTTATTGGGATCATATTCATAGGGTAAATGTAGAATAATTTTGAGATTCAAATATTATTTAACTCTTCCATAAGCATCCCATTGCTTAAGATCATCAATATACAAGTTAAAAGATGACCTATGTTTTCATGTAGTATCAATATGATCCTACTACCTAAATGTAGTCTTTCCAATTGTCATCGGGAAATTGTGAAGAAGACCATTTATCTTGGTTTTTCAAAGGCCATCTATGCCATGGAACAAATAGTACATAACAACTTGTTTAGCTAATTTTTTAGGGACATGGACTAGCAACTTGAGAGGAGAATTTTGAGTCCCCTTAATCTTTATGATAGTGTAGTTAGGGAAAAACCATATGTATCCCATTGTTTCAATATATTTATTGATTAGAGAGATTACTCTCTCCATGATAATGCTAATTATCACTTCACTCAAGGTAGGGTAGACACAATCACAAATAAATTGAATGTGGTCTCTATATTTGAAAATTTACAACTTGGAATAATATTGAGAAATAGTCTAGGTTCCTTTTGCAGACCATTATCTCTAATTGGGGATTTTTGTTGTTGCACATAGGGCATCAAGGAGATAAGACATCATGTAAAACTCTTGATTTTTCTTATGCTTTATTGCATATATTTGTCTATTTAGGCCAATACTAATTATTTCACATAATGGAGGGAAAATTACCCTTTCAACAATGAATTAGACCATGGGCATCCACAACGGATCTACATATACTATGATTTCACACCCACACAACTTGTTAAAAATTGTCATTATCATATTAATTCTAGGTCTAAATTGACTTATAAGGATGTTCTCATTAAGATATAAAAATACTTGGTTACTAAATCTTAACCACTTTTCTACGGTATCCATCAAATTGTGCTCTTTAGTCTAGGATATGATAGAGGCTAGGTCAATTTGGGGCTTGGGTATTTTATAATAAGACTAAAATTTAATAGCATAAATGTAATCCACTTTCTTGATGTTGTGTTCATTAATTAACATGCCCTTATCTATCTTATCTTCCTTAAAAATATGAGTAAGAATATAAATGAAATGGAATACCTCTAGTTTTGTAGCTGCATAGTGTAAAATAGTCATCTAGATTGCTACAATGTCATCATATAGTCTCCTTGTAGAGAGTATCTTTTTTTCTTCCCTAGTAATAGATGGATGGTTCTCAATTGTCTAGAAAAAATTATACCAATTATTATCCCCTATGTTCAAATCATTAAAAACAAAATCTATGTCCTTAAACACATGACCTTTTACATCTATTGTCATATATAAATCAACATCTTCCTTTAAAACATGCTTTTGGATCTCCATTACTACAATGTTGACTAAATTATCCAATTAGGGAGGATAATCTAACTATTTTGGTTTAATTAAAGTGATTCTCAAGATAATTTAGAGCAATTTGTGTACTCTATAGTTTTTTAATAGTTTATGTAGAGCTTCAATGGTCATGATCTAGTTTGAATGTGAGCTTTAGTGCCTTAGATTTCATTTGGATTGCACATTTATACCTTTCATGTGTTTCATTCCACATGACATCTAATTTGATATGTTTTACCTATATGTCATTTCCATTTCATGATACTATTTTATTTGAAATATGATCATTTGTCACTTTTGGACACATGTCAATACTTTGTGTAATATTGAAGATTGATCCATTAACATCATTGATCTCTTAAAACGTCCCCCTAGCCTTGACCTCATTATAGACTATTGATCTTATATTCAAGTTCCCAAGAGTGTGTTACTTGGTAGATATGTGGGCTCCCCATGTACCTTTAAAACACACTCCATCATTTAATTCCCTTTTTCCATGTTGGGGCCTCTTGTTAGATCTAGGTTCTTTAAATTGTTGGCCTACTCTGCACCATTGATCTTGATTTATATTCTTGAATGTTATTCATTGATCTCCATCAAATTCATTGATGTTGTGATATGTTTCACCACCATGTTTGGTTTGGGCCCTTTTAAATATATACCTCCATTTGCACCATCGATCTGAGGAGTAAAAATGAATGCATATCATTGATTCCTTTCTTTATAACCAAGATTGAACTTGGGCTAGTGATCTATGGGATCACTTTCTGAGATTATGATACTTGTCCTTCTCACATCCTTTAATAGGATCTTTGACAATTTGAATCTTCACTCACCATTGGATCTTTGATCTACCTCTAAGATCATGCCACTTATCACTCTCACAATTCTTCCCAAGAGATTTGACAATTTGACTTGGGTGGACACCCACATACCATTGATCTTCTACCCGAGCTCCAAGATCATGCCACTTCATATCTTCACATTTAGTCCATACCTACAAATATAAAATTAACGACATAAGATCTCAGGATATATGTATATAATTAGTATAAAACTTTAGAATCATGTTTTATTCATGTTAATAGATACAATGAGGACTTAGGATAAAATTTTAAACTAGGTTTAAAATAAAATTTTCCCACATAAATATGAATCCCACATAAATTTGAATTCATTTAAAAATGTACTTAGGATAAAACATTTAGACTAAGGGTTTTAACACTATTTATACATAGATTAAATTAATTGATTAAAATACCAAAGGCTTAATCAAAGAAGGTTAAATTGGAATTTAAAGCATGAAACCCTTAACACTATTTATTCAAATAGACCCCATTAAACTTTTAACATGGAAACAAAATCAAACATTAGCAATATTAGATAAATTCAAACAAATATTAAATGCTAACATGTCAAATGTAAACTAGATCAAAACATGATGCCCAAATAATGCAATCTAATCAAATTGATTGTTCAATCTATAACACAAATTTGTAGATGTTAAACAAGGTTCTTTAATTTTTAAAAATAGGCATATGTTGACCTACACAAGGCCTTAAATAAAACCCCACATTTATCAAAAAAAAATTATTATATTTCTTTTATATTTCAACATTTGTCTTAATATTATAAATACTTTTTTTTCAAAATTATGTGGCCCTACAAAACAAAAAATATGGTGGTGAATTATTATAAGAAATAAATTGTGAAAAATTAAAATTTTATTATTTTATTAAAATGTCAACTCGAATGTAAAAATTAAACCATTATTATTGTACAAACATAGAATGATGAGAAAATTTATGAATTCTAAACTCTTGTTGACTCCTTCACCATTCAAATTGATAATTTTGAAAATGTGTACACCTCTAATGTATCTTGTTCATCTCTTATATTTATTCACAACATTTTATTTCTAACCATTTTTTAAAAAAACATGCAATCTATGGGTTATTTTGGCAATGGTCTTGGAAAATACAAAAATGGCACTGTTGAGCCCTTCTCGATTAAATCTAATTTGAATTATGTAGGTTCAAATCTAATTCTTCTTAAGGTAAATTAAATTCATGTTGTCTCCCTCATTCAGGGAATTTGTATGATAATGCTCTCAATATCATATGCCTTTTTTTCATTATAATGTTTTTCATGATCATTCTTTGGTTAAAAAAATGTAAAACCTATGAGCATTGTGGTAAACATGGGAATCTTATCTCTATATGTTAGAAATTTCATCTATGCAAATATTGTGATAAGTTAACTCATGACACTTTAAATTATTTTAAGACCAATCCAAAAACTAATTATAAAGTTTAAAGTATTTGGATCCCTAAATATAATGTATCCTATAGAGACTTTGATGTGTGTTCTTTTGATAATTCCTTAATCACTTCACATATGATATATTTTTAAAATGACACATCTTCTTTGTCTCACTTTTGATACATTCTTTGATTTTATGCTTACTTCTTATTGTAGGTTATCAATGAAATATGCCTATGTTGGAGCTAATTAGTTTTTAGAATAACTTATTTTTCATATAGGATTACACACTTTGTTATGGAAGTTGTATTTTGCTCCTTTTGCCTTGTTTTACATCTACTTTGATTAATTATATGTAGATCATATTTTGATGGCATATTATTTTATTAACATGAATATTTTTGTTAACTTGTTTTTTTTTAAGGTATAGTGAATCATATTTTCTATGTATCCTTCTTGTTGGTCATTGTATATTAGCCATATTATTTGAATAGGCTTATTAGAGATTATTGATGATCATAGCTTCATCCTTACAACTTTTGGTGACACCTTATAGTCTTCTTTATTTATAAAATTATTGTAATTCCTATTGAAGTACATTTATATTAGGGGGAGTATTATGTAATTTCAACTCCTTTCATTATTTTTAAAAGGTATTCTCCACCTTTTAAACCCTAAATTAGTATTAAGGGGGAGTGTTGGAAATTAGATTTATTTGGGTTAACCTTTTCTAAGTCATTTAGTCTATCTAGATTATCCTAAGTCTATTTTAGGTGTACATTATTATTATAATAAATTCTCTTTATCCTTGATTTATGAGGTATATCTCACCTCTTTTGTCCACTTATAGGATTTTGGAGTTACTTACGCAACTCCTCCCCCATATGTCACATACTTCCCTCCTCTTTATTGGGAATAAGACATTTGACACACACTAAGGAGGAATTTTAAGGTCATGATTAAATTCCTTGTAACTCCCTTTCACTTCCTCTTGCTCTACTAAAATACCCCTCTCCTCCTCTCTTCCACCTAGTCATTATTGACTTGTATTGTCACTTGAAGATTTTTCCTCTTTTTATTATTATTCCTCTTAAGCTTGTATTTTTAGGATTATTGTCAAAAATGCTTCTTAATATATTGTGGATTTTTCCTCCATTTAATGGTTTGTCCACTTGTAAATTATTATCTCTCTCATTTATGGTTCTCTTGCTATTGAGGTAATCTTGTTTTTGTATGCACCCTTTTGCTTTGTGATTTAAATATTTATCTTTTGTTCTTGGAATAAATACTAATAAAGTCACTTATCTAAAAATAAGAATTGTATAATATGTTAAAGATGTAATTATTTAGTATCACTTTGAAATATTGAATTTATTTATATAATAGTTTTGTACATATCATTAAATTTACATATGAGCATGTATTATTAATAAGTATCATTGAGTCACATAAGTAGGATATGCATGATATGCATCATGACACAAAAATAATATAATATATAATTAATTTATGATGTGGATAATATAAATATAGTAATATACAAGTGCATATAATAAATTTCATATAATGTCAAATAATTTTCATATGATATCACACATAAAGTCCCAAAGATCACACAAAAATGGTATAATTATGCCATAAAAGTAAGAATTTTAAAATGCAAGGACAAGGGCCACACACTATAAGAAATAGATTTTTAATCTATCATGGAGTAAAGTGATAAATAATCATAAAGCAAATGAGACTAGTCTACATCCACCATATGGATCCATGTTAATGTTTGTAAATAACATAGTTCAAGTAACACATGTATAGTATGAGTGAGTAGAAAAACATTATTAAAATGTTTATCTCAAAATGGTATAAATGTTATGGATGAATACAACTTATTAAAATTTTCATAGAGAACAAAAATATGCCCCAACTTAGCAAGGTTATTGGTTAATGAGAGAAACCCAACATCAAAACCATGTAAAATTTTGTTTTTTACCAGTCTCAAATACCTGTTAAAAAGTAATGTGTATCTTAAAATGGAAATATTGTATATTCATAACATATAATAAATAACACATGGAAATAACTAAGATAACAGTAATTTAAGAAAGATTCTTAGGTCTTAATTTTGATTTTTTCTTGATTTTTTTTTTTGAAATTTTAAATTATTGGAATTGAAAATTGTTTTAAGGAGCAATGTTTAAAAAATAGAGGAAGAGGGAAGTATTAAAATTATCATAAATAAGTATATTAAAGTATTATATAATAATAAGGAAGCAAAGACACGCGCCCCCAATGTATGTAAAATGAGTCATATCCATGTAGTTTGGATGATTAAGATGGATAAAAATGTACATGATACACATGGACAAAATAAATATATGATTATTTAAGTGTAATTAAATCCATAATATGATAATTATTCAATAGTGAGAAATAATGAGCATTGAAAATATTTGTAAGGTATTTTGATTTGGATTATTTGAATCAGTTTTTAAAAAGTAAGAGGGCAAGCATAGAAAGTAAAAAATAAAATAAGCAACTAGAAGAAAACTTATATAAGGGGTATAATAATTATAATTTTTTGATGTTTCATTAAAAATGTCTCACCAGCATTAGGCTCTTAGAGAACTTAAGCTCGTTCAACCTTTTCTTAAAAGTAGTCCCATGATGCAGGTCTCCCTAAGGTCTATATCTACCAGGTCACAACACACTAATATTTGTTTAGTTATGTGTTGTGTAATAATATAGTCAATGGGAATATTGGTAGAGAAATATTCTAATGTCATATATTGTTTATAAAATTAGATGGTAATTATAGATTTAGGTTCTAGTTGAAAATTGAAAATAACAAAGCATGCACATATATTTTCCCAAATGAAAAAATTAGGATTTGAGGTAAAATAGTTAAAAACACTAATTTTAGGTGTTTATTCATTTCAACAAATACATTAAACAATGTGGTGGATGAAACTTAACTTTTATAGAGCCTCTAAAAGTAACCCGAGTAATGTTAGGGAAGGGGGTATCATCAAGGATCATGAAGATAAGGTATTATCTACATGTTCTGGACCACTAGGTCACCAAAAAAAATATGATATTTAATATATGCTATCCCTCTAGGGTATTTAACTACCCTCATAATTCGACATTCCCAAATTAATAATGGAGGGTAACTCCCTTTATAGTTTGAATGATTTTCTGAACAAAACCATCCCATCCCACATTATAAAATATATTATTGACGATTCCCAAAGCATTAGGTCCACCATCAAGGAGTCTTCCATTACTCATATCTTCCATTATGGTAACACTATCACCAATTACCTTAGTAAATTTAGGGTCAAAATTAAACATATGTCCATGTGGGATAATGCCAACTCAATCCCAACCCAAATTTTAAAAATCATTACCAATGATGATGTAGCCAAGCCTCAAATGCAAATAATATAATTCACACATGGGAAATTAATCTCAAGGTGTAAAAAATTTCATACCCTTGTAGTTTTCTAATTGGAAAATAAATAATTTTAGATCCTACACTAACAACATTAATCACTACCTTCAAAGTTGACTATTATAGTATTAATCCAAAATTTCCCTTCACATTACTCAAAGTGGGAGAAACAACAACCATTCTCATTATTAGTAATAATTTTAACCAGAGGTGGAAATTGTTAGTAAGATTTGTCCCTTATGAAAGACTAGAATGATTTGAAGGTGGAAATTGTTAATCTCAAGTAAGAGATAGATAGGGGGAAAAAGAATGTTTCTTAGTATGATAAATATTAGAATAATAGAGCATGGTAGGATCTTATATAAGACATTCAACCTTCCTTGAAGTTAAAAAAATATATAAATTCTTTGTCTAAAGGTTAGATATAATACCCTAAAGGGCCCTTCCAAACATAACCAAGGTTATACCATTCTAATTCTCCATTCACTTCATTTCCAGCCAAAATCCATCCTTCACTTTTCCAATCCCACCACTTTCCCTTTTTGTTCCACTTTAACCTATAAAAAGATTAAAAAACAAGTTAATTTTTTCAATTAAAATCTCCACAGGAAAATTATAAACTTAAAACATTAAAATCCCATTACCAAGAGTAATTTTAATAAATTGGATGCATCAAGATGTTAGTGTTAGATTCATCTTTCTAACAACTTTGATGGTTTCAAAAATTAGGTTATAGGGACCAAGTTATGGCTAAATAACTGCCAAGAGGTCTAAAAAGGAGCCTAGTAGACCTATTTAGGTTCAGTAAAGTACAAAAATAAATTATGAGAATATTTTTAGTCAAGACAAATTGGGTGAAATTTATGGTACCAAAACCTTTATAGCAAAAAGATATTTTTGGTGGTGTAGGTGGTCTTTAAAACTAACTTGTAGGTTAAGGTTATTCCCTGAAAGTGAAGTAATTTAGGTGATTTGACAAGGAAAAATTGACCCTAAGATTCTAATTTTGTGATAACATGTGACTTTTATACAATTTAAAAACCTACTTATAATTAGGGTTTAGAAGCCTAAATAAAATTAAGGATCATAATCTGGATACATTAAGACCTAATCAAGTCTTTCATTCTAGTTTGAATTATAATTTTTTGGTAGGAAATTTTGAAATCAAATTTTGGTGTGGGTCTAAGAACTAATTGGGGTTTGGACCCTTGATTTGTACTGTTAAGATTTGGTTTGGATTTTTATTGATGTAGTTGATATTTTTGACCCAAATAGCACTATGATTAGAATGTGGGGGACCCATAGACCAGGTTGAGTTTGTAGGCCCTAATAGAACTCATTTGATACTTCATCCAAGGACCAAGACCAAGTTGGGGTTTTAACCCTAACTAACACTATGATGCTCCCCAATGGAGACCCCTAACCTAATCAAGTAAAATCTTCAAAATACACTATGTGTTCCCTAAACCCTTACCTAGATATAATCAAAGTAAAAAACCCTAATTAGAACTAATTATAGACTAATAGACCAACTATGACATAATTGGGGTTGAAAACCCTAAAAATAATAATGATTATAGACCATTAGAAACCTATATTTAAATGGATTAATATCTCCAAATAACACTCATACCCAATCCTAGAACTAGTCGAGTCTTAAGTCTTGTATAACACTATGATGCCCACCTAAGACCTATTCAAGCTGAAAAAACTAATTATAACTAAAACTATGATTAATAATAGTCACTATACCTAATCATATTTTCTACTTTTATTAGCAAAGTGACTCATGGAATTAATCATAAAGAGCTAATTAGACATTTTCCTTGATTAGTTTTACACTTTAAACAAAGATCCTCCTAGACCTATTTAGAATTTGAAAGATTTATTGGGTCTAGGGTCTTAAAAAATTTGAAAATAAATAAAAAACCATCTTATAAAAGATTGATTAGGACTAGTTCCTACCAATTTTGAAAAGGTAGACTAATAGTAGAATATAGTAAATTTTACTCATAACAAAGCATGATTTTATAGCTATAATCTGAAGATCAAAGAGTCATCAAAAGATTAGGTGCTAAATATGAAAATTAATCACATGAGCTCAGTGGATAAGATTGAGTAGTTTTTGGATGCCAAGATTACATGGAAACCAAAATTACCCCCTAAAGTAGACTAGAAGAGCTAAGCAAGCTAGAGAATACTTGTACTAGAGACCCTACAAATGGGATAAGTGCCTTTAAAACACATGTCCACTAAAAGAGTAAAAATTAAAATTATCCACACGAGTTTGGTTAATAGGATGGGTTAGAAATTAGAGGCCCAACATTCATGTAAATCAATATGACCCCCCAAAGTAGTTTTAGGGATCTAAGAGAGCAAGCAGATTGTCAAGTGTGGGATAAGTACAACCAGACCTCATTTTAAGGTGAAGTGATTTATATGAAACTTTAATGTTCAAACTTGGTCATCAAAATGGGAAATGTTTTAGGAGTTATAATGGCATGGAAATTAATATGACCTCTTAGAGTAGGATAATAGAGTTAGACAATCCATATTTCAAATTTCAAATTAGGAGTTCAAAACTCCACTTTCATGCTAAGTGTTATATATGATATTTTATCATATGGATGTGGTATTTATAATGATGGTTGAAAGAAATAATTGGAAATGCAATAAATATTGACCACCAAGGTAAATTGATAATGTTGTAACTAAATATCCATGATCACATATGGCAGTGTCTATAAAATTAAAAAAAAGGTTCCCTGATTCTTGGAAGAATTATAGCATATTGTGCAAGCAAAAATAAATATAAATTCTAATAGAAAATAATATTGAACATTTTATAATAATATAAATGTGTTTGAAAATCTATAATATCTATCTATGAATAAACATGAAATGTGATTTAAGTTGAGAGAGGAGAAGATGAGAGCTACTAAAGGACCAAACTAAACATTATCATTAACTTGGTGTGTGTAAATTATTTTATTTACTACTTCTTAGAACATGTAAGGACTATAACTATGGATCCAATCACTAGGTTAGTGAATCCTACCTTGATAATCCTTGCCTAAAAATTTCTATACTATTTGATAGGTTTCCATAACCTTGATAGAATTATTTCTAATCCCACTCAAGGCATTTCTTCATCTTCTAATGGACATCTATATCCCCAATAAAGGCTACTTGAATCACCCAGGATTGAGTTTTTTTTTTAATTGATTTTTCTTTTCTTATTCTTGATTTATATTTTATCTTTAATTTTTTAGCATCTTAATTCTAGGTTGGGGACCACTATGGTAAGCAAAATAAAGAATTACATATTTTTCACTCTAGATATTTACCATAATATGTTCATTCAGGTAAACTAGAAACCATTGAGATGTGATTTTTGTGATTGGTTTTGAGGGAATGTATTCATAGACCAAATATTTTTACCTAATCTTAACCTAACACAAATAAATTTATATCACACACAATATCTCAACATTTTTAAATTTATTTGAAAATAGGATCTAACATGGTAAACTACTCAAAGTACTCAAGCACTAGAATGTCATTCAAGTTACCTATGTATAAACCTTTTATTCTTAATTATTTAACTAATGGGAGAAACTATAGGGTAAAATAAATGGCCACAAACAAAAATAAACAAGAATTGAGTTTGGAATGACAATAAAATATGGTAAAAGGAAGAAAAGTAAACTAAACTAATAATGTCAACCAAATTTGACCCTGCAAGTCAAATTGGGACACCTGTATGTAAAAACTTGATCTTTAGATGTTTATATGGGCTATAATATTTGTTAATGGTGTGTATTATAATTATTTTACATAATTTAATGCCTTATTAGCTTTGGTATTGGTATAATTAGTCAATATGTCATTTTGAGTCATTTAATAGCCATTTAGGGGTCATAAATGCAAGTGGCATGGTTTTAAAGGTGTCCAAGTGACCTTATTTCCTTTCAAACATCTATGAATGCAAATTCCCTATCAATACTGTCATTTCATCTAAAAACTGTAGGTTATCTAACTGAAAATCAAGAATTTAATTGTAAAAGGAAGAGTTTGGCACTTGTACAACCGATAAGATAGAATGACATGTAGGAGAAGGTCATGAAATGGATCTTCAACTTTACCAAACTAATTTACATTATTTAAGTACCTTTGAAGTGATAAAAAGTCACAAAACCATTTCCTTCTAAACACATAGAACTAATCAACAGGTTTGTGATTAGTACAGACAAGTTGAAGAGGTTTCAGGTCAAATGAATTTGGGAGATGAAATTCAACTCAAATAGATACATTTACATAAAATTATCTTTAATATTTGTCAACTTTGATTTATGAACATTCTCTAACAAGTTGACTATTTTTTTTACTTGCTAATCTATACACCTTATAGGTTTTGCTTTGGTTTGGATGATTCTATACAATCCAACTATTGGGATTGATTTAAAATAATGTTGAATCAATCCTATAATTCTTTCCATGTTTTTTTATAATTTTAAAGTGTTTTATGGGATAAATATCTAAAGTTGTAAGAGAAAACATCATTCTATGTTGTAGGTAGATTTTCATCATTTTTATAATCTTCATGCTTTGATGGTGACTTAACTAAGTTTTGATAAGTTTATAATGTCTTATTGGTCCAATTTTCATTCCAATATCTTTCTCAAAACAATACTCCATGCGGTTTTAGTCATAAGGATCATGCAGTCATTTTATTCTACAACTATCATGTACAGGTGCTCTCATGGAGGAATTGACATTGAGAAGGAGGCATTAACATTGTTTCAAATCATTGGTAATGTTAATATGCATTTTGATGCATTAATATAGGATTAAAATTCATTTATGGTTAAGATAATGCACACTATTGAACCTTATACTCACTACTTTTCTATATGCAACTTGGATTGTGCACATACATGTGCTTGAAAAGGAAAATCATGTTGAAATCAAGCTATCTTGACTTTATCTAAGTATTACTATGTTGGAAGAAATCCTATTTAACATTTTATGGAGATAAAATGACTATTTAAGTTTCATACATTAGGTGTATGATTCATAATTTTGCTCACTACTTGCAAGCAACTTAATATGCACCTACAAGTGCCCTCTTAGAAACCAAGCATGTTGAAAATGATTATTTGAGATGATAAGGGTTATTGATAACTAATAAAGTATATTTTTTAATGTTTGATATTGTTTAAAAACTCATTAAATTCTAAACACAATCTATACTACCCAAGTTTGTACCCACTACCTACATATGAAGATGACCACCTATAGGTGGCACTAGCAAAAAAGTGAGAATGTTGATTAGAGAAGTTGTGGCATGCTTTGGATTTTACATGAGGTTTGTAGTATTAATTATTAGTGTGAAAAATATTCTTGAATATTTAGATTAATAGGTGAGGTTGGGAACCATGCTCAAATAAATAATGACTGTATTTAGGGACATTTTCCCTAAAAGAGTAAAATATAGGACCTCACCATTTTATGGATGACATAAAACAAGGTTTCCAATGATATTTTTTCATATTGATGATATTATATTAAATAATATAAAAATTAGGTAATACATTAAAAATACGGAGGGTAGGAAGTTAGTGGAAGATAGAATTTGGAGGTCTCCAAGTTACACTTTTATGCACTATTTCTAGTTAATAACATCTACAAGGTTTGAAGATACGAAGTGGTCTTAGCATCTTAAAGTGTGAATAAAGAATATTATAATGTTTTAAAGATATTTTCAAGAGTAAATACATAACATGAAAAAAATATCTTCAAAATATTCTCTTATATTGTGTTTTAATCCCCCATATACACCTACAGGTGTCTACTTTTTGAACTATGCACCTACAACCAAGGGTCATTTTCTACATCATCTATAGCAAGGGATTAGACATGGAATAATAAATATTAGTTAATGGGATATGGCTTAATATGATTAAAAATACATAATAGTGATGTATAACCTTTCAAAATATGAATCCTCATCTACAAGGTTGGACCTTTCCCAACACAATTGATTATGTTTGACCATAGTAGGCAGTAGGCTGAGGAGTGAAGTGTGAGGGTTACCAATGCTTATAAATGATTAAAAATGGGCCAAAAAAATATATAGTTATAATAATATGATGTAATTTTATCATTATACTATATATCAAGTTGAAGGAATCACGAACACCTACACATGTACCTCCATAATATGAAACATAGTTAGGAAAGTTACACTCAATCTTGACTAAGCAAGGTATGGGGAGGGGTATGTAGGATTTTTAAAGTGATGATAATACCTAAATCACATTAATTATGATAATTAAAACATATATATTCTATTTTAAGTGTAAAAAATCAAATAAATGACCTTGATCATACAACATACAACCTATACTCTAAACACTATATACAATCCTTTTTCTAAGAAGTATTCTTAGAATTTGAAGATTTTAAAGGGTAAAATGACCCAACAAAGCGATTATTTTTTTTGAAAATGGTCTCTATGTATTTTTTAATCAAATAAAATATTCACTTGGTTTTAGGGAATAGGTTAAATACCCTCTATTTTGTCTTAGATAGAGGGTACTTCCCTTTAGCATAAATTGCTAGGTTTGAGAAGCGGTGACAAAAGAGTGGACCAAAAGCTAAAATAAAATTTTATGAATGTGTGTAATGTTTTAATATACATAAAAAACCATGATTAAAAACTAAAATAAGGAGGTAACCTAATAAGATGGTTTAGGTGGCTAAGTTTGCAAGCAGGCCTAAAAGGTAGGGTTTTGTCCAAGTGTCCAAATGGGAGGTCAATGTTACTTACAGCCTTAGGTATGATTTATAACTAATTTTTAAATTATTATTGGGTTATGAAATATGTTTAAATACTTACACCTTATATATAAGGCATTAATAATCCATTATTGGGCTCAGAATCAACTTAGGCCTACAGGAAATGGAGAAGAAAGTTTGAGTGGACAAATTTGAAAGCTTGTATCTACCTTGACACCTTACATGGAGATCCAAGACATTTATAGGTGTTATATATGGTCCTAAAAAACCTTTTTGGAATTAAATTAAGATTTGAATGTGAAATATCTATGAATAATGGCTGAGGGTAAAATAGGTCTAAACCCTTACTAAACCCTTGAAAAACTTGATTGGGAAGATGAGGTCAGAGGGATATCCAAGTGAGGTATAATGAATATGAAAGTGATTTAAAATTTTATAAGACTCTCTTAGTCTCCCTATCATCAGGATGAGTTGTATGGAATTGTGTGGATGGAGTATAAAACAAAGTGTTTTTGACTATTTTGTGCATTGTTTAGGTTATAGGAAGTTTCAAGAGATAAAAAAAATTTGGAAGGAATATTTATAATTATTATAACTCCCCATTTGCATTTAATTCCTTGGAAAAACTCCTAAATTTTCAAACAATATCTCTCATCTTAGCTAGTCAAAACAGACATAGTGAACATGGTAGTGAGAAGGGTGAAAAGCTTCAAGTGGGTTACTTTTGAGGTGTTTCTAATTAATATAAGGAAATATATTGTATTTAAAAATGTAATTAACCTAATTTTAAATATTTTAATTTTAAATTAAATCAAAAATTGAGGATAAGTGTGCAAGGTGTTTGAAAGAGGAGTTTTCTTAGAGTAAAGGCAGTGATGGTTCACTTTCAAAGGAATCCATGTGATCAAGACTACAACCAATTTATGGAGAGGCATGTTTGAAATAATTCCCTATTATAAAAATAATTATACCTATCCATAATCAGTTTTGTGACATTAAAATAGGGATAAATCATGAAGGTATTTTTTTAAGCCAATAAATGGAATTCCATGCCACATTTCAAGAGTTTCATGCCTTGTATTGAAACTTATTCTTCTTAAATTTGAATGATTAGTTTCAAAATATCTTCCCATGTACACTTATTTCATTATATTATCATGAAAAGTGTCCTTGTAACCTTTGGGCTTCTCTCTTCTCTCTCTCTCAAGTTATATAAGAACTAACCATTTTGGCCTTTGTAAATCATGCTCCACCTAAGTATACCAAATCCCTAATCATTTGAATACCTTGTATCAATAAATATTAATAATTTTTACCTCTTCCATAAATATTAATAGTGTTTTCACTTATATGATTGATCTTTATTAGTGATGACTATGGTTTCCTTAGCATTGTTGTCTCATTTTCTCACCTATTTGTAGCTGGAAATCTTCTTCTTGGAGGTCATGTGAAGTGTTCTATTGATGTGTCAAGGTTTAGTGAGTCATTATATTAAAATAGTTCCATTATATGCCTCTTTTTTATTCCTCCTACCTTAAACATTCATCACAACCTAATAATGAGATATTGATGCAGGAAGATTCATATTGGAGAAGTGTATGTTTAGTTCATCTCTTGGTCTCATGTGTGACATGTAGTTGGTTAGTATTCATCAACTAATTTAGTGTATCACCTAATTTATGATATTTTACTTTTATTTTTCTCTACCTTTTCCCTCATAATCCTAGGTGTATTAGTGATCTACAAGTGGTATATCAAGGGATCTATCCCAATCTAGATATTCACCTCATTCTTTGGCTACCCATAGCCTAGAGGTGTTTAAATTGTGCCACTTGGATGAGGAGAGCTGAAACATCCCCTAAAATTTTTAAAATCCAAGTGACATGATTTTTTGGGATGCTTGATGGGACTATTAGTCTAAGAAGTTGAAATATTTTTGGTGTTATCTTTCAACACATCAATCTTTGGAGGTATCTATCTAAACATCAATGACAACTCTAAGATTAATAAGCTAGTCAATAAACCTAGGTACTCTTTTTTAATATTTTTTATAATCATTCCTTGTATTCTTGCTTCCTAATGAATTTCCATGGCTAAATTTGGTGTTAATTACTATTTTATACAAGTTGGTGAGGTTCATCAAGCTTATAGAATTCCCTATCAGCATTTTCATGATCCTTACCATCTCCAATATGATCTTTAACAGCTCCAACATGATCCTTACCATCATTTTCATGAGTTTTATCAGTCCTATAACCAACCTTCTCAATACCTTGCTTCTCTTATTTAACCTAGTCACTTGTCAAACTAGTCCATTTCCACTTTAAAGCAAACTCTCTTAGGATATGAAAGGTACATGATATATCTTAACACACAAAGGTAACATAGTCTAAATATTCCTAATAATTTCATTCATAAGGTGAGATATGAATTAGATCTAGTTAAAAGAGTGTGGGCACTTATTGAGAGAGTAAATTGGCAAAGGCTTACAAGTAAGATGCTTAATGTGGGTGGTCCGATTGTAACCTTAAAAGATAGGCTAAGAATTCATGAGGAGTAGCCTCACCAATTCTATTATCCCTAATATCCACCTCCCCATGATTTTTATTAGTCTTACTTGACCCCTACTCATGAGCCCAATCAAGCTTATCAAAGTCATCTTTTCCCCAATTATATAGAAGAGAGAGTTTGAAAGACCAACTTGGTTTTGAAGTAAATATTGATAGGTAGGTTGAATTAGCCAATAGGAAAATGTAGTAGTCCATATCATTATCAAAATAAGTTGAATTTAAGCCCTCATTTCCCTCTCCCATTACATCCCCACCTCAAGAAGAGACCTTTAAATATGAAATCCCAAGTTGGAGACAAGGTGGAAAATCTAAGCCTAAGGAGATCTTAAGTTTCTTAAACACTTCATCCACTCCTTAAAGTGCATAACCACATCAATAATATAATCCTAATCCTAACATCGTAAGATAGAATAAGATAGTGTAATCATGGGGAAATAAAGAGTATATAAGCCTTGATAAGGAAGTGTGAAGTTGAGAAAGAGCTTGATCTTATGAAAATCCCTCCCACCCTTCCTCAAGAGGCCTCTTTTATTATATGTCATCCCTCTTGTAATCCTTATCCTCATTAATATTCCTATCAAATTCAAGATATACTTTTCAAAGAGAACCTAGCCAAGTAAATTTAAGAGTTAGAGTCAAGTATGAAATTGCTATGTCAAGGTGTGATAGAAGGTTTAGACCCAAAAGAAGATCCTATGCCTAAACACACCATATATAACCTTCCTCAAGAGAGTGATCAAGATAAGTTAGATTAAAATGAATTTATTTTCAAATGAAAGGAATAAAAATAATCTATTTTATCCTAAGGTCTACCTCCCCTTAAGAGCTTCCAAAAGGATCCCCTATAGTTCATGCTCAATCTAATTTTGTGTCCTATATTCCACTTCCATAAAATAGTTCATCTTGTCCTCACCCCATCACCCTTTTCATTGATGTAAATGTTATATATAAACCTAAATAGGAGCATTTGTTGTAGGAAAATTCAAAAATCTTGCTTGAAGAAAGTGTAGCTCCTTGGCAGCTTCATTGGGTTAAGTCACCTGATTTCAAGATGCCTAGTCTCAGCATCAATAAGAAGGAGAAGGAGATTGAAGATATTAAATCCCTTGAGAAAAAAAATTCATGTTAGGATAGTTGAGATATAAATTTATATCCCTTAATATTTTCTAAATGTTGAAGAAGAGGTTATTTCTTATGTTGAATCTTCAGATTGTGTTGATATTGAAGAATGCTTTCCTTTTGACAAAGAAGAGGAAATCATCATTGGTCCTCCTACTAGTATACAATATATTATAGATGGGAAATAAAATGTGTTCTCTAATCATCCTTGTGATTAATTGTTTACAATCATTGGAGCAGGTTATACTCCTTTTCAAGGAGGTTATGATCTAATCAAGAATAGAAAAGGCAACCTTGACACTAAAGTGAGTATGTAAAGAAAAAAAAATTCTCAAATTTGTCCTTTCAATAGATGACATGTTTGAAATCATATAAATGGGATATCATCCTCTCAACCATTTGGGATAAATACATAAACTCTTGAATAATTGAACAAGCTTCAATTGGCCTCAGTCTTCCAAAGAACATGAAATTACTCCTCTTGAATCCATGCTTGTTAAGAAGATACGAGTTGGTCATGAGATGAAGAGTGGGAAGAAGTATGAGGTATGTATACAAATTAAAAATTAATACATTTAAATTGGATACCTATTTAAAGATGATCTACTAAACACCCATATATAAGTAAAGTACCAAGGAATAGGTTTGATCTACTAAGCATCCTGTCCAAGGAGCAACATGCTTGGCACTATGACTCATCTCATAAAATAGAAGATTAAATAAAATTTCCTTTTGATCCTATAAATTAGTTATGCTTATTTTATAGTTGTGCATAGTTCAATTTTCCCCCCTAAGATCTTTAATCACATGTGTATCATGTTACTATGTTTTCTTTGCTTTATGTGTGCCCTTTGTTTTGTGTGGTTAAGGTTATTAGTTGTCTTGTCTTGGTCAAATATTTTTATCAATTTTCAAATTCCTACTATTTTTTTTTAGACTTCATATGACTCCCTAGGCCCAATGGACTGATAAGGTTACTTATCTTTAGCATAACAGGCATGATACCCCTATGGTCACCAATTTGTTGACCAAGTTTGACCCTATAGGTCAAATTAGGACCGCTATAGGTAAAAAAATGATCTTTAGAGGTTTATAGGGGGTATAATATTTTTTCATGGGGTGTATTATAATTATTTTATGTCATTTAGTGCCTTATTAGCTTTGGTCTTAGTCTAATTAGTCGATATGTCATTTTGAGTCATTTAATAGCCATTTAGGGTCATAAATACAAGTGGCATGATTTTCAAGGTGTTAAAGTATCATAATTTCCATTAAAACATGCAATAAGTTAGATTCCCTATCAATAATGTCAGTTCATCTAAAACTTGTAGGTTATCTAACTAAAAATCAAGAAATCAACTAAAAAGGGAAGAGTTTGGCACTTGTACAACACATGAGAAAGAATGACACATGGGAGATGGTCATAAAACGGATATTTAGATTATTAAAACTCATTTACATGACTTAATTACTCTAGAAGTAATAAAAGAGGCCCAAACCATTATACACCTTCTTCATCCTTTTAAACACACATAACCAGTTAGCAGGTTTGTGCTTAGTAAAGATAATTGAAGATGTTTTAGGTAAAATGCAATTAGGAGGTGAAATTAAACTCATATATCCATTTACATAACAATATATTTAGTAATGGTCAACTATACTTTATGAACCATCTCTAACAAGATGACTATGTTTTTCAACTTGCTAATCTATATACCCTATATATTTTCCTTTGATTTGGATGATTCTATACAATATAGCTATTAGGATTGATTATAGAGGATGTATAATCCTTCATATAATTATATTCATGGTTTTTTTTTATCATTTTAAAGTGTTTTTATAGGCTAAGTATCTTAGGTTGAAAGAGAAGACATCATTCTATGTTACAGGTAGATTTCCATGATTTTCAAAATATTCATACTTTGAGGGTGACTAAGTTTTGATAAATTAATCCTTATGTTTATAATGTGTTCTTGGTCCCATTTTCCTTACAATATCTTTATCCAAGCAATAATCTATGAGGTTTTAGTGACAATAATTTTGCAGTCAGTTTACTCTATAACTTTCATGTACAGGTGTTCTCATAGAGGAATTCACATTGAGAAGGATGTATTGACACTATTTCAGATATTTGAAGTGTGAATATTAATTTGGAGGTGTTAATATAGGATTAAAAATCATTTATGGTCAAGAAAATGCACACTTTCAAACCTCATACTCATTTCCTATCTATATGCAACTTAAAATGTGCATATATAGGTGCTTGAAAGGGGAAATCACATTGAAATCAGGATATCTAGACTTGATCTAAGTCTTCATAGGTTGGAAGGAATCATTTTTAATATTTTATGGAGATGAAATTATTTTTTAAGTTTTATATACCAAGTGAATGACTCATAATTTTGCTTACTACGTGCAAGCAACTTAATATGCACCTATAGGTGCCCTCTTAGAAACCAAGCATGTTGAAAATGATCATTTGAGCTTATCAGGGTCCTTGATAACTAAAATATTCTATTTTTTAATGCTTGAGATTCTTATATAACTCATTAAATTCTAAACACAATGCATGCTTCCTAAGTTTTTACCCATTACCTGTATATGAAGATGACCACCTATAGGTGGCACTAGCAAAAAATTGACAATGTTGATTAGAGACATTCATGATTAAGAGATTACATGAGGTTTTTGGGATTTATTATTAGTATAAAAAATATTATTGAATCATGAAGTTAATAGGTGAGGGTGGTGTTGACCATTTTGGCCCTATAGGGCAAATCGGTCTCCTTCTTCCCCTGTTGTTTTGAGCTAGTTTATTTTTTGGTTTGCACAAGTCTTTCAGCAAGAGGATGAACCAGTTTAACAACATAAACTTTGAACCATCACTTGGTTAAATCACTTGGTTCAATCACTTGGTTCAATCTCTTGGTTTAATTGCTTGGTTCAATTGCTTGGTTCAACTGCTTGGTTCAATTGCTTGGTTCAGTCACTTAGTTTAATCACTTGGTTTAATCACTAGGTTCAATCTCTTGGTTTAATCACTTAGTTCAATCACTTTGAAATTGGAAATATTGAACCATTAAACCATTGAATTGTTGAACCATTATTGGTTCAAGTGGTTGGTTCAAGTAGTTGCTTCAAGTGGTTGCTTCAAGCAGTTGGTTCAAGTGGTTAGTTCAAGTGGTTGGTTCAAGTGATTGGTTCAAGTGGTTGGTTCAAGTGGTTAGTTCAAGAGGTTGGTTTGAGTGGTTGGTTTAAGTAATTGGTTCAAGCAGTTGGTTTAAGTAATTGGTTTAAGTAGTTAGTTTAAGTGGTTGGTTCAATTAGTTGGTTCAAGCAAATAGTTCAATCAGTTGGTTCAAAAAAATGGTTCAATCAGTCAGTTCAATCAGTTGGTTTAAAGCAGTTAGTTCAAGTGGTCAAATGAATGAACTGAACATAGTATTGAACCATTGAACTATTAAACCATTGAACCAATTTTTTATTCAATCGCTCAATTCAATCGAAAGGCTCAAGGGAGTCTCCCAAAGCCTAAAGGACAAGTGCCCTTGTAGAGGGTAGGGAACACTTACAAAGGGATCAAGGAAAAGGCCGAAGGAATTAACCAAATGGAGATGGGCATGCAAATGTCAACTTTACAGCAATGAAATAGCCATTGATCTTTAAATAAAAGGTGCAAACCCAAAGGAATTCAAAGGCTTAAATCTAGAAGGAAGAAATCATCAAAGAGGGAGTTCAAAGAGCTGAAGAATTCACAAAAGATGGCCCTTAAAGGATGAAGGAACCAAACAAAACAAAGTCAAGAAGAGGCAAAAGAGCCAACTACATAAATAGACAAAATAGTCCAAATGGCAAAGGAAGGTGTCGACTCAAGGAGTTACTCCAGTGGTTGACATGATATCTACCAAGTGGTCATCAAGGGGTGAAAATAGTTAATGGTGTGACCCATTTTTATTCACTTTGAAATGATGAGTAGACAAAATGCATGAATGCCTTCAAGGAGTGGCCTTATTTGGAGACAAATGGTGTGGCCCATAATTTCACATATGATGTTTAATATATTAAATGCCCAAAATCAAAATAGGAGCTGACACAACATTATCTATCAAGTGGCTTCCTCTTCCCAATGCTCAGAACACACATGGGCCATTTGTAAAAGGGTGCCAAAAGGCCTCTTTCTTCCTCTATATATTGAAAACTTCTCATTTTGAGAAAGGGATCTCTCTGTTTGTAAGGCAGAGCCCTACCAAAATTTACCTTGAATCAAAGACAACATTTTTACCTCCATTTGAGATTGCACTTTTGCATATGTCTATGGCTTTGTTTTGTGTTAAGTCATTTTTATTTTATGATTTCAAAGAATGATTCTAGCATGTCTAGTGTATTGTGAAGTTTCTTCTTTTTTAGGTTAGCTAGAAGTGTCTAGAATAGAGTATAGGCATATGTGAATAGGCTTCCATAGTGTGTCTCAGAACACCTCTGGTAGTTTTTCCTCCCTGTATCTCTAGAGGACCCCTAGCTCACTAATGTAGAAGAGTTTCTCATATCAAATGAAGTGTATATCATCTTGTTCTTGGTGGAAAGTGTATGTTTAAGCTAAGTAGATCAACTTTTTTGGTGTATCACCATTTAGTTTAGGTTCTATTTTCAGCATCCTTTTTTTTCACCCCCCCATTGTTAGCAGTAGAAAATCCAAGACCACAGAGATACATCAAAGGGAGCTAGCCCTTATCTTGAGACTCTCCCCTTAGTTTTTATGGACCCATAGTCAAGAGAGGAGTTTCCATTGTGATGTGTGGAAGATAGGATATTATCCTCCTATTAAGGGTGTAATCCACTATGTCAATAGTTTTTAGCATGCCCAGTGGGACCATGTTTTGACACTCAAAAAAGTTCCAAGATTGGTGCTAGTCCTATTACAATAGAAAAAACCATTAATATAGCGTTTGAACTTTAATTAGGCAATTGTGGGAAAAGTTTTGTCTAAAAAGTTGAAGAATTTTGATGTGTTCTTAACCAACCAACCTTTAGAGGCTTTTTCATCAACACCAATGGTGACTCTGAGTTAAATCAGCTAGTTAAGCAGTCTTGGTGCCATCAAAAAATCATATTTTGAGATGTATAATTCCATTGCTCATAACCATGGGTCTTGTGTTCCTTCATATAGTTCCGATCAAGCTCAGATTGTTCATGAAGTCACCTCAAGCAACAAGGATGCATACAGTTATGAGTTTTGCCCTTTGCAGGTTGGAAAAACATTTTAGGCTTTGCCTCTTCCTCCTTAATTTGAGAAAGTCTTTAGCTAGCCTAGCTATGATCCTTACCAACCTTGTGTTGATCCTTATTAGGTCTAATATGACCAGTCTCAACCTTGTCATGAACTATATCAGTCTTATGCCCTATCTTCAAAATGTGTCACTTCTACTCAACCTAATCTCTTTGTCAATCAACCCATTTCCACCTTCAAACAAGCACTACTGGGATATGAAAAGTATGTAGTAGAGATTGACACCATAAGGGGATGTGCCCAAGAAATCCCTAATCATGTCATCCATCAAGTGAGAAATGCACTAGATCTAGTTAAGAGTGAATGGACTCCCATTGAAAGAGCCAATTGGCAAAGGCTTACAAATGAGATGCTGGATATGAGTGGTTTGATTGCATATTTGGAAGGAAGGCTAAGTATTCATGAGAGGTAGCCTTACCAAGTATATCAACTTGCATACCCACTACCCTAAGTTTCATATTAGTCATACACAACCCCTACTCATGAGCCAAGTCAAGCCTATCAAAGTCCTTTCCCTAATCATGTTGAGGAGAGTCCTGAAATAGTAAATCTTGTTTTTAAGGCCAATCTTGAAAAGTAGATTGAATTAGAAAATCTCTAAATGTAGAATTCTATATTAGTATCAAGGGAAGTGGAATCCAAACCCTCAGTACCCTCTCACATTATAACCCCATCACCCCAAAAGGAGATGTCTAGTCTTAATATCATGAGCTAGAGTAAAGTAGTTGAGTCATGGAACAAGAAGGAGGAGAAAGACATTGTCCAAGAGTGTGAGGTACAAAATGAGGCTAGTAATTTTCAAGTCACCCCCACCCTTCCTCAAGAAGCTTCTTGTACTCCATGGTAGCCTTCATACACTCCCCATTTCCATGATGATTCCTATGAGCTCCAAGAAAGACTTTTTCAAGAAAATCTAGCTAGGCAAATTAAGGAATTAGAGGCAAAGGTGAGATTGCTTAGTGAAAGAGAGATGGAGGTTTTGAAGCTTAGAGAGTTGCCTATGCCAAAAGACAGCCCTTATAACAATCCTCAAGTCTCTCAACATGATGTCAAGATTCGAAGTTGGAGGAGTGCCTATCATGAACCAACTCGAGACCTTGAAGAAGATAAAGATATTCCTACTCATCATGATGATGCTTGTGACCTCTAGGAAAGGCTCTTCCAAGAAAATATAGCTAGGAAAATTGTAGAATTGAGATCCAAAATGAGATCCCTTAGCTAGGGTGTGATGGATGGTCTAGACCAAATAGAAACTCCTATATCTGAACACACCCCGTCTACACTCCTTCAAGACAACTATCAAGCCACATCTAATATAGATGAAGTGTCTGTCAAATGGGAGGAGAATCTTTTGATTCTAGCTTAAGGACTACCTCCTCTCCCACATGAGTTCATCCATTAGCTTTCCAATTCATCCCTTCTCAAGGAGGAACATGTTTTAAAATAGGTGAGTGAAGAGGAATATACTCAGTTCATGACTGATCAGGGAGTCTCCATGAATGTAGATGAGAAGGAGATCACCATAGACATCATGGAGGAGCATGGACAGTCTCTTGTTCATGTTTTGAATGATTTGTTTAAAGTCATTAGGGTAGGTTACACTCTTCTTCAAGGAGGCTTTGAGCTGGCTAAGGGTGGAGAAGGCATCATTGGGACACAAATAAGTATGAAAACGAGCTGCAAGCTTTTATATTTACCCTTTTAAGAGGTTGGTGAACCTAAAGATGATATTTTAAAAGTCATCAAGGAGGAACCTATTTTGAAAAATTCAAGTGAAGAAGAGAGGATCCAATTTGTAGCTAATAAAGAAGCCCTCATGGATGTCAATGAGGAAAAAATCCTCATGGATGCTCCCTTTGAAGACATCATCAACAATGGAGAAGACACAGATCATGCATACATGTGGATGTTCCAGCAATATGAAGAGGAAAGTAAGTATGGTGTGCTCTCTCCTCCCTTGTTTGATGAAATTCCTTGTTATTTTGATGAGGAGGATGACCATGCCATGGAGCCCATGTTGGAAGAGGATTCGGAGGATGTCTTTGAACAACTAGAGACTCTATTTTTTGAGAAAGAAAAGGAGAGGCTTGTACATCTTGAGGAAAGCTTTGAAGAAGAGAGCCTTGAACAAGATTGTGATGTTCTTTAGGATGAGCAATCAGTCTGTGATCTAATTTTAGACATCACAATAGTCACCCTTCTTCAAGCAAGCCATGATCAAGCAGAAGATGAGTTTGGCAATGTCTTCAATAAGGTATAAGGAGACAAGCCAATTTATGATGCATATCAAAGGGTTTATGGTGATAAGCTAGAAGCCATTGATTTCTTGATGAAACACACCAAAATAAAGAATTACTAGGATGAAAGCTTCCAATAACAAGATGAATACATATATGTTGGAAACATGTTTTCCCTTGATTCACTCAGATACGAGCCAATCAAGGTGGTAGGAAAGAAGAGCAAGTTTATAGATCTCCATTTTGTTAAACCACTTGTCTGGCACCATAAGTTTTCTTGCCATAAAGGTGACTTAAGAAGTTTCCCCTTTGATCTAGGAGGGAGACAAATATAACTTGTTAGTTGTACAAAATAGTTTGCTTTCATTTTTTCTTTCCCTATTTTCCCTAAGTGTTGTTTGCACAAGTAGTGTTTTTAGCCTTGTATGTGTTTTACTTTGTGTTTGGGGTAAAACCTTCATGATTGTTTCTTGGATATCAAAAGGCTATTTCTGACTCTTTCTAAGCTGCATCTTGACTCTGTGCCCAATGGAAATTGAGGCTACTAGTTTTTAAGCATAGAAGGAATGCTTCCCTTGAGAATCACCATTTTGTTGACCATTTTGGCCCTGAAGGACAAAATTAGTCTCTGTCTTCCCCTACTATTTTGAGCCAATTTAATTTCTAGTTTGCACAAGTATTTCAAAAAGAGGATGAACCAGTTCAACAACATGAACTTTGAACTTGAACTTTGAACCATCACTTGGTTCAATCACTTGGTTTAATCGCTTGGTTCAATCACTTGGTTCAATCACTTAGTTCAATCACTTGGTTCAATCACTTAGTTCAATCGCTTGGTTCAATCACTTAGTTTAATCACTTGGTTTAATCGCTTGGTTTAATCACTTGGTTTAATCACTTGGTTTAATCACTTGATTCAATCACTTTAAACTTAGAAATATTAAACCATTGAATTGTTCAAGTGGTTGGTTTAAGTGGTTGGTTCAAGAAATTGGTTCAAGTGGTTGGTTTAAGTGGTTGGTTCAAGTGGTTGGTTCAAGTGGTTGGTTCAAGTGATTGGTTTAAGTGGTTGGTTTAAGTGATTGGTTCAAGAAGTTGGTTCAAGTAGTTGGTTCAAGCAATTGGTTCAAACAATTAGTTCAAGTGGTTGGTTCAAGTGGTTGGTTTAAGTAGTTGGTTCAAGCAAACAGTTTAATTAGTTGGTTTAAAGAAATGGTTTAATCACATGGTTTAATTGGTTAGTTCAATCAAAGGGTTCAATCAGTTGGTTTAAAGTGGATGGTTCAAGTAGTCAAATGAATGAGTAGAACACATTATTGAACCATTGAACCATTGAACTAATTATTGGTTCAATCAGTCAGTTCAATTGGAAGGTTCAAGGGAGTCTCCCAAAGCCTGAAGGACAAGTGCCCTTGTAGAGGGTAGGGAACACATACAAAGGGATCAAATAAAATGCTGAAGGAATTGACCAAATGGTGATGAGTGTGTGAATGTCAACTTTAAGGAAATGAAATAGCCATTGATCTTTAAATAAAAGGTACAAACTCGAAGGAATTCAAAGGCTTAAAGCTAGAAGGAAGAAATCATCAAGGAGGGAGTCCAAAGAGTTGAAGAATTAACAGAAGATAGCCCTCGAAAGATGAAGGAACCAGAAAAGACAAAGTCGGGAAGAGGTGAAAGAGCCAAGTGCAAAAATAGACAAAATAGTCTAAGTGGCAAAAGAAGGTGTCAAATCAAGGAGTTACTCTAGTGGTTGACATAGTATCTACCAAGTGGTCAATATTGACATAGTATCTACCAAGGAGTTACTCTAGTGGTTGACACAGTATCTACCCCTAGCTCACTGATGTAGAAGAGTTTCTCACATCAAATGAAGTGTATATCAACTTGTTCTTGGTGGAAAGTGTATGTTTAACATAAGTAGATCAAATTTTTTGGTGTATCACCATTTATTTTATGTTCTATTTTCAGCATCCTTCTCTCTTTTCACCCCCTATTGTTAGTAGTAGAAAATCTAGGACCACAAAGATACATCAAAGGGAGCTAGCCCTTATCTAGAGACTCTCCCCTCAGTTTTGCCAGACCCACATGCAAGAGAGGAATTTCCATTGTGATGCATGGAAGACATGAGATTATCCTCTTATCAAGGGTGCAAACCACTATTTCAATAGGTGGGAACCATTCTCAAAGAAAAAATTACTATATTTAGGGACAGTTTCCCTAAAAGAGTAAAACAAAGGAGCTCACCATTTTGTGGATGACATAAAAAAAGGTTGATAATGCCCTTTTTACATCTTTATGACATTATTTTTAATCCTAACATATTAGGGAAGCCATGAAAAATATGGAGGTTTGGAAGTTATTGGAAGATAGAATTTGGAGGTCTCCAAGTTGCACTTTTATGCACTATTCCCAGTCAATAACATCTATAGGGTTTGAAGATACAAAGTGGCCTTATCATATTAAAGTGTGAATATAGAATATTATCATGTTTCAAGTATATTATCAAGAAGAAATACCTACCATTAGAAAAACTATCTTTAGAAGAGTCTCTTATACTATGTTTTAAGCCGCCATATACACCTACAAGTGTCTACTTCTTAAACTATGCAACTACAACGAAGGGTCACTTTCTACATCATCTATAATGAGGTATTAGACATGGAATAATAAATATTTGTTGATGGCATATGGTTTAATATAATATAAAACATTTATTAGTGTTGTATAACCTTTCAAATGAGGAATCCTCATCTTCAGGTTTTTACCTTTCCCAATATAGTTGACTGTGTTTAACCATAGCAGACAATGTACTAATGAGTGAAGTGTGAGGGTTACTAGTGCATAAAAATGATTAAAAATGGGAGAAAACAAAAATTAAATGATACTAATAGTATATAAAATTATCTAAATATTTTATCTCAAGCTTAAGGTATCATGAACACCTATAGGTGTAACTCCATAACATGAAACATAGTCAAGAAAGTTGTACTCAGTCTTAAATAAACCAAGAATGGGGAGGGGTATGTATGAGTTTTAATTGATGATAATACCTAAATATAATTAATTAGGATCATTAAAACCTCTATATTCTCTTTTAATTGCAAAATAATCAAAGAAATGACCCTGAGCTTACAACATACAACCTATACTCCAAACACTGTATACAATCCTTTCTCTAAGAAGTTTATCTTCGAATTAGAAGCTTTTAGAGGGTCAAATAACATGACTATGGGATAATTTTTTGTTTATATGGTATCTATGGTTATATTATCCCATAAAATATTCACTTGGTCTTAGGGAATAGGGGAAGTACCCTCGATTTTGTCTCAGATAGAGGGTACTTCCATTTATGCCTAAATTAGTAGGTTTGAGAAGGGGTGAAAAAAGAGTGGACCAAAATATAAATAACATTTTAATAAGGTGTTTAAAGTGTTAATACATCTAAAAAAACATGATTAACACCTCATAGAAGGAGGAAACCCAATAGGACGGTCTAGGTGGCTAAGTTTGCAAGTAGGCCTAAAAGGTAGGGTTTTGTCCTAATGTCCAAATAGGAGGTAAATGTTACTTAAAAACTTAGGTATGATTTATAACTCATTTATACATGTTTATTTGGTAATGAAATATGTTTAAAAACTTCCACCTTATAGACAAGGCATCCAGAATCCATTTTTGGGCTTAGAAGCTACTCAAGCCTAGAGGAAATGGAGAAGAGAGTTTGAGTGGACAAATTTGGAAGCTTGTATCTACCTTGACACATTTTATGGATATATAAGACATTTGGAGGTGTTATATAGGGACTTAAACAACATTTTTTTGGTAGTTAATTTGGAGTTGAACATGAAATATTTATGAATAATGACTAAGAGTGTAAAATAGGCTTAAAACATTGTTAAACCCTTGAAAAGACCCAATTGGGAAGATGAGGTTGGATGTTTATCCAAGTGAGGTGGAATGACTATGAAAGTGTTTGAAAATTTTATAATACTCTCTTAGGATCCTCACCATTAGGATTAATTATACGTAATTATATAGATGGAGTGCAAAATAGAGTATTTTTAACTATTTTGTGCATTCTGTAGGTTATAGGAGGTTTCAAGAGATGAAATAAACTTTGGAAGGAAGATTGAGACTTAAGATAACTCCAAATTTCCATTTAATTCCTTGTAAAATATCCTAAATTTTCAAACAGTAGCTCTCATCTTAGTCATTCAAAACTAACCTAGTGAACATGGTAGTGAGAAGGGTAAACAGATTTAAATGGGTTGCTTTTAAGGTGTACTTGATGCCTATAAGGACATTAATGGTATTAAAACATGTAATTTACTTATTTTTATGTATTTTAATGGTAAAATGAATCCAAATTTGAGTCCAAGTGTGAAAAGTGTGTGAAAGAGGAGTTTTCTTTGAGTACAGGTAGTGATGGATTACTTTTAGAGGAATCCAGGTGATCATGACTACAACCAATGCATGGAGAGACATGTTTGAAAAAACTACCTCTTATTCCAATAATTATATATTTCTGTAATCAGTTTTGGGATGTTCAAATAGGGCTAAATCATGAAGACAATTTTTTGAGCCAGCAAAGGGAATTCCATGACACATTTCAAGAGTTACATGCCTTTAGATTGACACTTTTGCTTCCTAACTTTGAATGATCAGTTTCACACTCTCTTCCCATGAAAATTTAACTCCTTCTCTCATCATGACAAGTTTCCTTGTGATTTTTGGGCATCTCTCTTCTCCTCTTTCTCTCAAGTTCTATAAGAACTAGCCATTTTGTCCTTTTTAAATCATGTTCCACTTGATTATGGTGAATCCCTTATCATTTGGATAGCATGGATCAATAAATAATACTAATTTTTACCTATTATATGACTATTCATATTTTTCTCAATTTTATGATTGATCTTTCTTAGTGATGACTATGGTTTCTTTAACATTGTTCTCTCATTTTGTCACCTATTTGTAGTTGGAAAGCTTCTTCTTGTAGGCCATGTGAAGTGTTATATTTATGTGTGAAGGTTGATTGAGTTAAACAATTCAAAAATTGAGATTTAGGCCTCTTTTTTAGTTCTCCTATCCTAAAATTCATCACAACTTCATAATGAAATATTGATGTAGGAAGATTAAGATTTGAGAAGTGTATCTTTAGTTAGTCTCTTGGTCTCATGTGTGACATGCAGCTAGTTGGTATTCATCAACTAATTTATTTTCTCACCTCCTTTAGGATATTTTAATTTCATTTTTCTCTACCTTTTACATCACAAACATAATTGTAGTAGTGCTCTATAAGTGGTACATCAAGGGATATATCCCTATCTAGAGATTCATCTCATTCTTACGCTACCCACAACCTAGAGGTATTTTAATTGGGCCACTTGGATGAGATAATTTGATAAATCTACTAAAATGGTACAAATCCAAGTGAAAACAAAAAAAAATTATGAAATAAAGAGAAAAATTAGGAAATGGAAAGAGAAAGTAATTATATTAATTTATAAATCTAATTCAAGCTTGGAGGTAATGTTTAAGAATGGTCCATTGACATGAAATGGAACTATTGTTACTCAACTTTTCACCCTTTGGTAAGTGCTTTATGTCATCTTCAAATTTAGTGAAACTTTATATTACCTCTATGCCTATGGGTTACCTAAAATAAAGGCAAACCTCTAGATTGAAAGGGTTAGCTCCCTCGATTTATCTTTGATAGCTTATCACCAATTCTACTTGATTGATTGGAGAAAAAGAGATAAAATGAAACATGAAAATGACCTATTATAATAAGGTGATATAAAAACAATTATCTATAGTAGACTACCATTAACCATCACTATGAAAGATGACTCACAAAACTAGCTTAAACATCCTAGATTACTCTAATATAACTATTTCAAACATGAAGGTGATATACACTGCACTTCTCTAAGTTAATGGATAAAGTTCATGATAGTAGAAACTAATGATATTATTCACACTTAGAGACAAAGCAGGACACTAAATACCCTTTATGTGACATGTTAGAGAGTGAACTATTTTCACACAACATGAGAGAGTAAGGTGAATACAAAGATAAATGATTATCACTTGTCATTTAGCTTTGCACTACTTCACACACTTAGACAAGGAATTATGGAATAAAAACTAGATCCAAATATTTATTCAAAGGCAAAAATAATTATTCAAACTATAATGGATTCACCATACTATAAAAGGATTATACATAAACTCCAAAATGGATTGCATATATAGAGCAGAAGAGAGAAAAGAGAAGAAGTGAAGTTCAAGAGTCACAAGATGAAATGTCAGTATTTGAAAAATAGTTATAAAATGACATAAGTAGTTATAAAATAGTATATTAAGGTCTTATTAGACAATTTTCCACCTTATGTTCATCATTCTCCCTCAATTTGGCATAGAGATCTCAATTAACCTTCTTAAAACTAATTTTCTCAATGAGGAGTCATTTTATAGTCTATAAGTACTTTTGAAAGTTATTTAAACATGTTTCCTAACTTTGGAAGTTTGAAACAATAAGTTGATATCATTTATACACCCCTTAATTCATGAACTTATCTACACCACTTGTCACTCAGTACCTCGTAACTACTCACTAGCCCTTCTAGGCTTGTCTTCACACTTTCACTTAAGTGACCTAAAATTATTCAATAAAGTTAATTTAATGTGTTATAAAACTATTCAGACCCTATTTTCCCTCTATTTCATTAGGTCAAGATAACTTTAAACAACACTTATCATTTTCCAACTAGGTGATCACCCTCATTCTCAATGTCTTGTTTAGGATTGCCTACAATGACCAAATGAGTAGAGGAGTTTTCATGAATAACTAAGGTGAGAAATAGGTATGGATAGTTTAAATACATATATACACACCTACCACAATTTTTTTAATCTATTTATTCCCTTTTTCACCTATATATAAACTCAAATCATGTAAGAAACATTGAATCAGGTTTGCCTATACAAGTGATAGTAAGGATGAATTGGATGGAAAGGAGCTTGAATAAGTTCAAGAAATGTCCACAATACTTTAATTAAAAATTGACAAATTTTTTATTCATTTCAATTCATCTTTTATCCATTGATTTCATATGAGGGTTTTAGGAAGGTTTTAGGTCACTTGGTTGTTAATGATGATTCATAAAGATTAGACATTCAACATTTGAACCAATTCCACAAAGTATAAGTTAATAACCATCATAAACTACTCTTATCTTATTTATTCATAATCAATATCATGTGTATATATATGAGAGAAGGAAATTGAACTCTCAAGCTCTTGATTGCATTCTAGGTAAGCCCAAGAGGAAATTAGGGCAAATTAACTAGTCTTAGATTATTATATACTAATTTATGATTCTTATGGATCATAAAATTTCCTAATAAGTCTCCCGAATTGTATATAAATATTTCATGTTGTTATGAGTAAATTTTGACACCATTAGGGTTCACACCTACTTTTAGACCTAGTCTACAAATATTGTGTATTTGACTATGTGGTCAATTTTGAGTGATCCCAATGGATGTGGGTTCTTATCTAAGATTTTTTTACATCCAATTAAACTATAAAAATCACCTTAAATTCATTCAAGTCTCTCAAATTCATCCTTTTTACCATTCACATATTAGGTTTGTAGATTGAATGATTGTAAAGTACCCCTATTTGAGACAAAATAGAGGATACTTCCCCTATCGGTTTGGATCAAATGAGACCATAGTGATATTTTTTAGGTTACGAGGAAATTTTTTCCAATTTAAAAATCTTTTTTATACCAATATATCCTTTTAAAATCTCAAACTCTCACTACTATATTTTTTAAACAGTGATTATTTGTAGGGTTTTTGCTTGAGCCTAAGAACTCTAAGTCATGATTGTCTCTATTCATCCCTTATTTTGAGGATATCCTATAAGTGTAATGACATCACTCTAATAATCAATTATATGTGATCATATTCAACCTATGTCTTTGTCTATTAGCCAAACTTTCATTCTTTATTAGCATGAGATTGGTCTATATATAAGCTAAATTGTAGATATTCATTAGGTGCATCAAGGGATGTCTTTAGTTGTGTATTTTTGTTTAATAACTATGTTTCATTATTTTTGTTCCATATTAGGACACTAGTACCATTTAATATCTTAAATATATTCATAAACCAACATCTATCTTTTATTAGCTTAGACTAGTCTATATACCAAGTCTAAACTCTAGGTATGCATATGAGGGAAACCAAAAGAATTCCTAAATGTGTTGATTCATGCTTTGAGAACTATGTTTCCACTCCTTTTAATCTCTCTTTAGGTCATTAGGATAATTTCATACATGAATGCATCCATTTTTGACTTGAAATTAGGCTCTTATTGATTTTCCATGAATGCACTGTAGGTGATAATGTGGTCTAAGGTTTATTTTGGCCCAAAAGGAAATTTATTACCATGAATATCCACATAAGAATTTTGAATGAGATATAACCTCTCAACCATATTTCTCCCTTGACTAAATAATCTCATCCTATGTTTAGATGTTACATATTCATTTAGGCTAGAAACTAGGATTGTTAGGTTTGTTTTGACTTCAAAAACACTCACTAATAGATGGCGCTGACTTGTTCAAAATTTCCTTTCAAATAAGTTAAGGTAACACTTCTATTTTACAACCTTTTTTCAATCTGAGACTTTGGAATCAAGTGTGCATGTTGATAATGGTCTCACCACTCACACATTGATCTATTCTTGATCTATGAACCTATTTGAGATGTCAAAATAGGCTCAAATGATTCTAGATATGTCTTGATCCCTCTTTCAAGTTTGAGCATGAAATTTGTAGATGCTTGATTCAAGGCTACTTGACTATATAAGTTTTAATAAGCCTTACATCCCATTAATGATCCTCTTGAGACTAGAAATTCAATGAATAATATGATAAAAAATACTCTATGAGATTGAAAACAAACATATTAGCTTTGAACTGAAGCCATCTACAAGAGAATAAGCTCTGTAATCAAAAAAATATTATTCACAATCCTCAACAGTGTTCACTCTTAGCATAAGATAGTGAGCCCACTTATTCATTCATATCCACACATGAAAAATAAATTAAATTAAACATGAAAAGGATTAATGTGGTCTAAAATTCCACACAAACCAAATAAATTTGATGAGAAAATCAAAGCCTTTAGGGTTATGTAGGTAATTTAGAGGTGTTGACAGTCTTAGTGTTTGTTCATACCATATAGACCATAAATCTAAAGACCATGACCATGAAATTTAAGTTCATAAGGACTAATTTCATCCACCAAGTACACTCAGTTAAACTCTTCTTCTCCTATTCATACATAAGGAAAACTATTGACCTCTTTTATTTTGTCTAAGAGAGTGATGAGAGTGAGACATGTTTTTACAATTTTTGGACTTATTGAAGTTATTGAACCTAGAAAAGACTTATTGGGATATAAATATACTCTCCAAAAACCTTCACACATGCTAGATGTGTAATATATTTCATATAACTTGCTTGAAACTCCCTTTTTATAGTGATTTTATTATTTATATGTTGGACCTACAACATGTCAATTTTAAAACTATTCCCTGGCATTCCCTAACATGGTATACATTATCTTAAGTCTTGACATTTGTCTTTTAGCTAAAATATACATACAACTTCATTAAATGACTAAAAGATGGCATAAAATGACATTTAAAAAAAAAGACAAATGTGATAAAGATAAAATCATACTATATGACCTCATTAATGGACATTGTATTATTCTAAGAGAGTTACTTATTGATTTATATCATCCTATATTATTTCTTATTGACACATCTAAGTTAGTTGGCTCTTGGGATAGGGATAGCCTAGCTTTTTCCCCATAAACAAGAATAAAAGTAGAGATGCCTATTGACCTTTTAGGTGTGATTCTATCAGCCCATAGGGACATCTTCAACTTAGTGTGCCAAGCTCTTTGATTTATCTCCAAATTCTTATTTTTAATTTTTATTAGGTTCTTATTAGTAGACTCATCCAACCCATTACCTTGAGGGTAATATTTGGATGATGTACTCAAATATATACCATTAATACTTGAACAATTAGTTTCCTTCATACTCATGAAAGTAATTACATTATCTAAATTGATGGTAGGATTTATAAACCTTGTATTAATTCTCTCATATAACTCTAAGACAAAAATCTCATTTTCCTCCTTCAATTCGAACACCTCAACCCATATTTTAAAGTAATCAGTTGATGTGAGGATCTATTTGTGGCTAGAACTTGATAGAACATTTATCATGATAATGAAGTCAAGACCCCATTATATGAAAGGTTGATATAATTTAATAGGCCTCAAAGGGAGAGCTAAAAACTTGTGTTTACTTATAAAAAAGAACATTTGACACACCTTATTACCCAAGCATATAATTCTTTGAAGAAGTTAGCCCAATGGTATCCTCTCCCCATGATATTTTTAGCTATGTTTATTTGAGATAAATGACCTCCTATTTTTCCATCATAAAACTTTTCAAGCAACACTCCAAACTAGTCATTGTTAATGCATCTCAATAATACATAATTTTTATCTCATCTAAAAAGTATGCCATATACAAGATGACAAGGAATATTTTATAATATGACATACCTTATCTTGGATCTACTCAAATATTTAGGACACTTACCATTTTAGAGGAATCCAATAATTTATTATGTCCAAATTTGTAGAGGTGTGGAATCAACTGATTAAGGGTAATCTTGGTTAACCAAAGATTCCTCTTTTGGTTCATGGATTCTAAATCCAAGTGTTCACAAAGACCCTTACCTCTTACCAACATGGTCACCTTGATGTCAAAATCATACTCCATTAAATTTGTAATCAACCATGCCCTCTTTTGATTGATTTATTTACTCAAAAGGAACTCCTTGGTGCTAGGATGAGAAACCATAATGTTCATCCTATATACACATAATATTTTCAAACTTTTATCAATTACTAGCACTCTCTATCTTACAAAAACCTATCAAGTCTCAATCTCTCTAAGTGAATGCCTTAAAGGGTACATTTGGAAAGGGGTGGGCATACCATTGGTGCTTTATAGGATCATTTTCCCTTTTTCCAATTGTCATCTACATACTTTTCTCTTGAAAACCCTTCCCCTAAGTCTTTTATTATCTCTTGTACACTCTTCTAGTCATTTACCACTTTTAGCACCCATTCTCCTAACCTAAAATCCCTTTTAATAGTTTACATGATTAGGTAAACTAGGTTGACCTTGTACTCTTATTGTTAAAACTCATTTAGGGTCTAGGTCAGCTCTTGGTTCACTTGGCTTGTAACCTAGTGAGTTTTTGTCAATAATGATAATAGGTTGATTGGGTCAACCCTGTCAGCCACAACTTTTAGAAGGGATTAGGGTTAAATATACCTATATATACAAGATAATTTTTCCATTACTTAGTGAAGAGAGGTAAGAGCTATTACAATTTGCTTATTGACCATTAAACTTGAAGAACAAGCTTAGGGTTTCATACTTTATTTGGAGATAAGAATATTAGCTTATGGAGAAGTATTTTAAATGAATTGATAGGTTTTGTATCCAAGAGCTGATTTTTCCTTGTCATCCTTACATACCACAATAAAATCTTATGAAGCACCTTGGCCAAGGGAGATATTGAGGCTTAGTGAGTTCATCTTCAAAGGTAAGTATTCCTAACTACATTTCTTCTTTGTAAGAGTAGATAGATATGCATTTTCACTTATCTTACATGCATTAAGATTAATTATAAATTGATGTGATTATATGTTTTATATTCATGTTTACATTTAGTGTTAATTACCCCCACTTTGTGCCATAAGCTTTGGTGAGAACTAGATTAGATTTCTTTGCTTTACTTGTTATTAGTATAGTGAATATGAAAACATAATACTTAGTTAGGATTATTATGTGTTTTTTATTGGAGGCTATGGAACCCTCCCTAGTGATATTATTTATTATAATATATCCCATAATTTCATCTATCAGATCCACATATTGGTCATATTCCTGATTATCTAATGTATCCCCAATCAGAAGTGTATGTATAATCTATCATATCAGAGATAGGATTGATTTATAGATATAATGTATTTCTAATTGCATACATTATGGTGAACTTGATTTGAATCTAACCCTTTTAGGTTTTATTTCATGTTTTTCATTTCTATTATTTTATTTATTATTTTTATATATTTTCAATACTAGGTCAATAGGGATAGTATAGTTTATAACTTCTATGCATAGGTTTAACACATAGTCACATAAAAAATGAATCTATTTTATTAATTCAAGTCTTCATCAAATATAGGTTACTAGATAAAATAAGTCAACATAATACTCTTATTTAGCTCTAGAAAAATAAACTAGTTCAAACATGTCAACATAATATTCCAAACAACTTCCAAATAAACATACAAGGTCGACCAGGCTAGCATAATCATCTTCACAAGTTTTAGCAAATAGACAATTATATAAGTAGGTCAAGCTAATCAACACAGTTGGAATAATTTTCAAGCAACATTTAAGTCACTTTAATAGAAATCTCACAATCCTCAACATCTTCCAACCCATTGAGGTTCCTTTCTTTCTCTCTCTTTCAATTTAGTTCTTCCTTTAAATCCTATTTTTAAAAATTTGTAATCTTTAAATTTATAATCATATAACAAACTAGGTTGACTTGGTAAACCTAGTTCTATATTTTGTATTGTATCTAAAATACTAGGTTGACTTGGTCAAATTAATTCTTAAGGACTCTTACTTTAGCAGTGTAGTAGTGACGCTATCAACCTTATTCCATAATGTTTGCATACATTATTATCTAAAATGACTCTATACTATGTTTTAAATTGGAAATTAATAATTACATGCTATTAATTACTTCACACTTTTAATTTTATTTATTTTCATGCTTAGATTATATCACATAGTCTAATTAGGTGGTTTTTAAATATACTAGTTAGTTGCACTATTTTACTCTTTCTTACACACACTATCGAATCACATAGTTTATAAATACATCTAAACATTTTTCTACCCAAGGCCTACCTACTTGGATTTCATCACCAAAGGGGAAGAAAACTTGGTTTTATGTCCAAGTATAAATATGTGGTTAATGGTATATATTTTAAAATCACTTGACACCCTTATCACTATAGGATTGTGAAGTGAAGGGGTAGGTCCTAATACCAAGCTAGTATCATTAAGAACACAAAACCCTTTCAACCTAAACATCTTGAAACCATCCATAGATTGATTTATAGTTACCTAATTTTATCTAACTTCCCTATCACACTTAAAATAATACTTTATAACAATCTAACAACATTCAAGTTAACCACTTAGTTAGCATTTACTTTCTAGTTGACTGCTTGCTCTTTGCTCATTGTGTGATGTATTGCAAAAACTTGCATTGGCTAGTATTGGTGTAAGGTTTTGTGTTGTGTGACTTAATTGGGATTATTCTCATTGACCAAATTTATTATGTGTGTGATTTCATTTCTTGATTCAAAGTACATTACAAAATGTTCCACTATTTTCAATACATTGTCATTATGTTTCACAAAGTTTCTTATAGACTGTCTGTTTCCCTTGCCTTCGTACTAAGTTAAATTGGTCAACCAAGTTTTCATTTCTACCTCTTAGGTTAAAATACTAGGTTAACCTTTTTAAATTTTTATCCTTATCAATTTTTTCATTATATCATGTTACATTATTAGGACTATGTATCCTTATTAACTCATCTTTTAGACCCTTTTTCCAATACTAGGTCAACCCAATGAAATATATAATCTTATTTGTCCCTTTTTATCTCCTTAAATTTTCATCAAATTTGCCTTACCTAATGTTTATCATTAATCATGACATTATTATTTGAAGATAATAATGAGATGAATTCAATAGATATGATGAGTCTTACTAACCCTAATAGGTTCTCCCATAAGTAGCTTGTGGCTCTTATCCTAGATGAAATTAATGTTCATATAGCCATTCATACTACAAAATATGGTACCTCACCACATTATTATTTATTTCACAATCCTCTCTTCTTTCTTTAATATCAACCCAGATTAGTATACACTAGAAATGTTCTTCTTTATCAATGAGTTTCTTTAGCATCAGGGAAAGGATCCTTTTACTATCTACTATCTCATGATAAGTGGTCAAGTTACGAAACCTCATTCACATTCTCCCACATTCTCACATGGATTTGTGGATACTATATATTTTCTTCTTAGCTTCTTCCCTCTAATTTCACCCCTTCTCATACCATGAATTCTTATTCTTTAACTTTTCTACCTCCATGGCTAATTCTACATCTAGTGAGCCTTTTCTAAGACCCACACTTCTCAATTATTCCACTAGTGAATAATTTTATACCCATGGTAATCATGATGCTAGTTATATTCCTTCTCATCCATCTACTAATCCATCTTTTACCATACAATCAAATTATGCCACTAGTTCCTCGCTTACTAATAGTTCTTCTCAAGCTCCTACCAACACTCATAGTGGTAGCCAATCTACTAACACCAATTCTAATACTTTAAATAATTCTAATAATTATAATAATTCAACTCAATCCCACCAACTCCTATTACAAAATATTAATTAAATGAATGCTTTTTAAGCTAACAATGCAAATGAGATAATGTAAATGCAAAATCACCTTATCCATATTTAAACCCACCCTCAAAAGATGCCATGGGGCATGCATAATCAAAATTTCCCCCCACCTCCTCTTTGGGATTCCCATAGTAATATTATCCCTCAACCTCCCCTTGTTAATAAGAAATCAATCATCTTTAAAATGATCCTCTTACATCTCAAATTGCTAATATCAATATAAGAGGTATCACCCCTATCATTTCTGCAATAGGTCAACTAATCTTATTATTCATTTTTATAACATTTATAAATATATATAAATATTGGATCAAATTAAATAATTTTTTTTATACCAAAATATTAGCAAAAAATCTCGTAGGTGATGTTTTAGATTGCTACAACCAACTCAAAACTCATTCTATTACTAGTTTGGAAGATTTAGTTAATGCTCTAGTCCAAGATTTCTAAACTAGTGATCTCCTTGAGAATACCTTGGCCCATTTTATCAATTGTAAGCAACTTGAGACTTAAAATACATAATATTTCATTAAATGATGGAATACCTTGTCTAATAAATGTGAACATAATATGGTAGATGATAATCTTTTCCATGTTTTTACCAATGATATTTTTCCTAAGTTGTAATATTGGATCTAGAATCTCTCTTTATGTACTTTGGAAGAGGGTATTGACAAAACTAAGTGTTAATATTTCCTTATGAATCAATTTTATCCATCTAAACCTTCCATAGGTACTCGTATATTCCTCAATAATAATTATATTCATGCTACCAATGATGGTGTGATGGACTCATATGATACCATTCACACTATTCAAGGTGTTATTTCAAACCAAACTTTAGAATAAGCTTCCTCTCCTAACCACATCACAAATACTCATTTATCTATATTCAATAACATCAATGTTCATAAACATTTATCCCTAGAAAAATTATTTAACCATCTACTAAGGCCTCTCCTAAGATATTTTGATCCCACTCATCTTAGTATGATCCCAACAATTTTTGATGGTTTCATGCCAGTTGGGGTCATTCTGATGATACCTATAGGTAGCTTTATAATTTGACTATGGATTTCCTTCTTTATCCAAATTTTGACCATAATTCTATCATTCCTCAATGCCAACAAGCCAATGACATTATTTTCAAATCCCATGAAACACAAACTAAATCTCAACATTTGAATCAAGATAATGATAATTTAGCCATATATAAATATCCTCTTCCAAATCAGCAAGATAACCAAGAAAATCCTACCCCTTCTACCAATAATGTTGATAGTATTATTGACCTAACTCCTAAATATAATTTGGTCAATATGAATAACATGTGGTCCTCAACCCATCTACATACCTCCATTGTATCATACATTTTATGTTATCCAATATTCTTATCCAACTCACTTAAATGAGTTGGGGAAAGATGACCTTATATCTTTTGATGAACCAATTCAAACACCTAATTTGGATAACAATTCTCATACTATTTCTACCATATTTTCAACTTATTACCTATCATCAATGATAATTAAAATTTTATCAACACTTATTCTAACAATTCTCAAACCATACCTACATCAGCTATTCCATATTCTCAACAAAATCTACAAACTTGTCCTCCTATTAAACCTATTACTTCTTATCAACATAAGTTCATATGTACTTTGGATCCTCTTCTTATGAACCTCCTTCAATACTATGAACCTATTTCCAACAATCTTCTTATGGGTTATGATGAAAGGGATCCTATTATGGAACTCACTAATCTCCCATCTCAAATCCCATTTCTCAAACTTTTGAGGACCTCTTTGTGTCATCGTAATCATCTTATGTAGTTGTTGGTAAATTTTAGCTTACATAAAAAAAAATCTTGGATGGATCTATATTATGGAAGTCCTAGTGTGAAGGAGGAATATTTTGTGTCATTTTCAAGCTTTTGATACACTTTAAGCAATCTTAAAAGTGTAATTTGATGATTCTTAGGAAGCAAGATTGGAAGCGAGTATAGAAGTGAAAGTGAAAGGATTCAATAGATTCCCATGGTATTAATGGAATTCAAGGGGCATGAGGTAGGTTTTTTCAATGCCTCAAATATTTATTAGAGTTTTTATGGATCCAAAGATTATTAGCACAATCTTTGGGAACCAAACCATCACAGTAATTCCTATAGAAATGAAAATTTTAGTTTGGTTTTGTATTTAATAAATGTGTTTAGAAAAAATCTCAAAACTAAAGTATCAAATTATGATGATGATTTTTGTTCCTTGAATAAAATCTAAAAATTTTGTGTCTTGATGCATTTTCTATCTCAAGATACAAGCTTTCAAAATTCAACTACCAAAGTGAGATGTATGTGAGGATGTCAAATAAAATATAAATAAATAATCATTTGAATTCAAAAGATTCAAAGGATATTGAGAATAAATGTGAGGCTGATAAGTGTCAAAATATCTCTTATTCAAATGACATACTAATGGCACGTGGATGATAGCTCTAGTCAGTGGAACCATTACTATCAATGGTGTGAGTTAAATCATATGAATCAAGATTAATGGAAAGATTGAGGTCAAAAGGTTAGAGGATCCTAAGATTAGATATGTGATTAATAAGTGGTAAGATTATGATAAGTTAAAGTATCAATGTTGCATGTTTAATTAAGCACAACAACATCGAATAGCATGCATTCAATCATGCTAAGGAAATTAATGGTGCACATAGGGTCAAAAAGTCAATGGGTTAGATTGAATATGAGGCCACCATGTGGTGTAAGTGAATTAACTAGATGAAACTAATAGTAGGATCCTAAGGATAAATGTGGGGCTACCAAGTGCTAAGATCTAGAATGCAAATCATAGATCAATGGAAATGATGAAGGTCATAGCTAGGAGACTTATAAGTAAATCAATATAGATATATTGATCAATTCACAAAAGGAAAAAAGTGATGAAATGTGTCCAAATCAACAAAAATTCATTTTAAAATATGATAAATATCATGTAAAGGATGCCACATAGGTAGACACATTAGATCAAAGGGCTTTGTGAACCTAGGTAGGTGAACTCATGGAACCGAGATTAGATATGATCTAGGTTAAACCAAAGTGGATATTTTAGGGTTAAACATCACCATTAAATCTTAGTAGAGGTAGGATAGGCCTTTTAGGACCTAATATAGATCAAAGGTTGGTAACTAGTTGTTAGGAAGAGATCAAGCACCTAGTGGATCTTCATTGATATTAAGACTATAGGAAAACCAATAGATGGGATTGGTTTTCATGTATAGTAAACCTATGATCATGTTTGGAATAGGGATAAATTTATAATGTGGAGTGTCTCATCTTTAGACATAGTCATACCCTTGACAAAATAGGTACCTACAGCCACTCAATATAAATATAGTCATGGCTTTATTAGTCTAAAGATATGAAGATTTGTCCTTATAATGAAGCCAAGTGGAAGATGGTGTAGAGTTACAAAATAAAGATTTGAGGATTGGAAAATGTAGGTGGATAATTAAATTATTTTCAAATGATTTAAAGAATTTCATTTCTTGGTAAGACCATGACTCATCATCTTCAAAATAGATTCTTAGCTTCTAGTATATTTCTCAACTAATAAGAGGGTTAATAGGCTATTGGGACAAATAAAAGTTAATTTATCAATGGAGGATTAGTCTTGATTTGATCAGAAAGTGGTTGATAATTAATTTAAATATGTTTTCAACATTTTATTGATAGTGATGATGTGATCCCCTTCTCTCTTTGCCTCTTATTTATATCTCCCATTTTCTTGACCATGGTAGCTCTCTCTCTAATTTTAGATAGATTCTTTTATTTTGGATACAAGAGAAAGAGGCCTTAAATTGATAAGGATAGACCCTATCAAAAAAAAATTAAGAACTACCTCTTGATGCCATAACATGATTCTTTACCTATCTCTTGCCTCTGAACTATGTTTGTTAAGTTTGTGCATGATGGCATTGTGATGGAGAATCTTCCATGTCCATTATCCTTCTTCTTTTTCCTATTTTAATGTGTTTTTAAAGTTATTTTCAGATTTATACTTGTGTTTCTTTCTACCATTAATAGATTCCTAGTGTGATTCTTATAATTCCTCTTCACTCCTTTGATTACTTGGTGAGCCTGGTTCATTAAATACTTATGTAATTAGCTAGTTTGTGAGATTGTGTGAGTAAATGTTGTGTTATGTTGATTTAGTGTTGGTTTCAATAATATGTGATTCTCATTTAAATTTGGTGGATCACCTTTTTATCTCTTTTAGTAACCCTATTCTCCCTTTCTAACCCTTTTCTAAGTAGAATCTTTAGTTTAGGAGATCCATCAAGAAGAATCTGGCCTTATCTAGAGGTTCAATCTCACCATAAGATACCCACATCCTAAGGTTGTTCCCATTATATAGCGTATTTGGGAATAACTTGAATAATACTCCCTAAGGGTTCAAAATTTTCCTACAATAGTTTATAACTTTCCTTATGGGACCCTTTTAAAGGATATTGATTAAGTTTGATGTTGTTTTGATCAATTTTTACCAGTTATAGCTTTCATGATCTTCAAAATAGATTCTTAGCTTCTAGTATATTTCTCAACCAATAAGAGGGCTAATATGATATTGGGACAAATAAAAGTTAATTTATCAATAGAGAATTAGTCTTGATTTGATCAAAAAGTGGTTGATAATTAATTTGAAGATGTTTTCAACTCATTTATTGATAGTGTTGATGTGATCCCCTTCTCTCTTTGCCTCTTATTTATATCTCCCATTTTCTTGGCCATGGTAGCTCTCTCTCTAATTTTAGATAGATTCTTTTATTTTGGATACAAGAGAAAGAGGTCTTAAATTGATAAGGATAGACCCTATCAAAAAAAATTTACGAAGTATCTCTTGATGCCATAACATGATTCTTTACCTATCTCTTGCCTCTGAACTATGTTTGTTAAGTTTGTGCGTGATGGCATTGTGATCGAGAATCTTCCATGTCCATTATACTTCTTTCTTCCCTATTTTAATGTTTTTTTAAAGTTATTTTCAGATTTATACTTGTGTTTCTTTCTACCATTAATAGATTCCTAGTGTGATTCTTATAATTCCTGTTCACTCCTTTGATTACTTGGTGAGCCTGGTTCATGAAATACTTATGTAATTAGCTAGTTTGTGAGATTGTGTGAGTAAATGTTGTCTTATGCTGATTTAGTGTTGGTTTCAATAATATGTGATTCTCATTTAAATTTGGTGGATCACCTTTTTATCTCTTTTAGTAACCCTATTCTCCCTTTCTAACCCTTTTCTCAGTAGAATCTTTAGTTTAAGATATCCATCAAGAAGAATTTGGCCTTATCTAGAGGTTCAATCTCACCATAAGATACCCACATCCTAAGGTTGTTCCCATTATATAGCGTATTTGGGAAAAACTTGAATAACACACCCTAAGGGTTCAAAATTTTCCTACAATAGTTTATAACATTCCTTATGGGACCCTTTTAAAGGATATTGATTAAGTTTGATGTTGTTTTGATCAATTTTTACCAGTTATAGATTTCATGCAGTAGTATATGGTGATTTTAAGCAACACTTAACATTTTGGTGTAGATTAGTAGCTATATTTCATGCTAAAAGTGACTAAAAGATCAACTTCTAGAGGTATTTATTTTGAATTTTTTGAACTACCTTTGAACTCATAAGAAAGGTTAAGATTTACTAACACACATCCATATATAGGGAACTTCCTTCCTAAATAAATTTCAAAATCTACATCTATAATAAGACCTTTGTTAGTTTCTTTCTTTGCCATGAAAACCCCTAGAGATTTCCCTTTTGTGGCTAATTTAACTTTTTTAGGAATAATGGATTTTTATTCATATTTTAGTTAAGGGTCTAAATTAAAAAATCAATATATAATATAATAATAATTATAGTCCTTATTGGTGTAATTGTTTATTTTTTTCACATTTATAAAATTAGTAGTAAATATAAAGAAATATAACTTAGCTATAAATAGATTGAGATTATTGATATAAAGGCTAAAAATTGTTATGTAGGATTGGAATAGTGTCATAACCCTAAATCTAGCTTTTATTTGGTGAAAGGTTAGGAGCACCAAAAAGTGGATAATTTAGTGTCAAATTCTATTATTTATTCCTACTACTAATGTATAATCTAATAAAAGAGACCTAAAACTTTTTGGGTAGTTACGTTGTGCCTGTGTGATCCTACCTATGAAAAATTGAGTGCTAATTATCGATAGAACTCACTGTAGATTTCATTTTGTCTTAAAACCCTAATCCTCCATCATGATTGATAAAAAAATATTTGAATCACTTGATAAAGATGGGGGAGGTTAGTGTATAATATGTACTAAACATGTAATCCATACCCCTTGTGTGGGTACACTACTTATATACCAATAATTTGAAGAGGGATAGAGCCATATGTAGTTCTCCCACCTAGTATGCTTTGTGAAATAGTGTGATGCACATAAAAAATGAAAATTAGATAGTGTTTTAGGTGGCTAGGGATTGGTATGATATTTTGAGTATGCTTTCATTTGTGTTGGGTTATTTTATGTAGAGAATAAGGAAGTTTTCCTTAGTGCTTTGTTTGTATTCTTGCTTGTTTTGTAAGTTTTGTCACCTCTCTTATAAATGAACTTTGAGTGGGATTTTATAGGGAAATATTGGTTATGGGTTATATGTATTCATGCTAGGAAAACATAATTAAGGATAAATATCAGATGGAAATTACCATTAAGGCTCAAAGTGAAAATGGATAGGAAAGTTAAAAATGGGACACTTTGGGGTTTGATGTTGTAGTCAAAATTTGGTACTCCTATCCTATAGGCTAATAACAAAGGGAAAAAAGATTGGTACAATAAATGCTATCTAGCTAAGGTGGAATTAGGGTTTAGAAGGTTTTAGATGACTGATAATGAGTAAAAAGGTGTCTAGAAAGGTCACAAAAGTTTGTAAAAAAGGACCTATGGATGGGGTCTTGTAATCCACACTCAAACTACCAATTTGGACATTTTATACGACTATATTTCCCCCCTTTATTATATTGATGCAACAAAGAAAAATACTAGAATAAAGGAAAAATAGAAAGCATACCTAAACATACCTATAAGATGAAGCCCATGAAGATGTGTGATGTTGAGTGATGTTAAGTGATATTGGGTATGTACTATACCAAGAGTAATATTGAGAATAGAGCTAAGTGTTCAATTTCTTGAGGCTAAAGAATACAAAGGCTATCCCCTTAGCTCCATCATCACCCACTATGTAGTGAAGTTATGTGATCATTAATGTGTTAATTGATGTTTGGACTCTACATTTAATCCCTTTGAGTAAGTGGGTTAAGAATACAAAGGCTAACTAGTCCTTTAGCTCCATCATTCCCAATTATGTTAAACTATGAATTGATACTTATATGAATGTATGTCATATGAGATAGCTCATGAAGCCCATGAATGATCTATAATTTGATAGTGTGGTATGGATAGGTGAATGTGTACTAAGAACTAGGCCAATCTTGTCCACTCTAAAAGGTGGAAATTAGGCTTGTATGAAAGCCACTCCAAAACTAAGAACTAGGTTTATATGAGAACCACTCTAAAATGATGCCAACCACCTAAGATGGAATAAGTCATGCAACTGCTAAGAATACCTAGGTAATATAATGAACTTATAAATAAAAGAAGGTAAATGTAAGGTGTAAATTACCCTTAATCATGGGTGTCTATAAAATGGATTTTGATTTGGAAGTTGTACCAACTACCCAATCTAAAATTAGAAGTGAGAGCCATCATGTCACACATGATGCCCCCTATATCTAGATACTCTAGGTAAAATTATACTAAAACTATCCAATCTAAATTAAACTATAGTTGGAAAAACTATAATTGACCTTACCTTTCTATCTGTTATTGAAATTTTGGGGTTTTGGTTGTTTATACAAGAGCACCAAAAAGTGGACACTTTGGTGTTTGCCACTATTGTCCAATTCCAATGCTCTTGTCCTTTACTATTTTTGATGATTATTCTATATTCATCACTAGTTTTCTAGTCAATTATACATGTTTTGAACTTTAATTATTATTTTGAGTGTTTGAAACTAATTTTTGACTGGTAGAAGGCTCTGATCTTTGTGACAAAACCCTTGTTTATAGCCCCCTCTTCTAAGGGTAGGAGTGAAGATCCTAAAAATGACTTCCCTTAGAATAAAGAGCTCTATAAGTGTGTTATTCTATGAAATATATCATATATTAATGATAATCCAAAACATGTATCAATATATAACATAGTTTGTTTTGGAGATTATTATATCAATAGGGGTATGCCCAGATAGACATAACAATGTAATCGCATGTACAATATACTAAACAAAAACTATAAATCTAGTTTTTTGTTAGGTTTTAGTTTTTAAGGAGGGATGGAACATGATTTCCATCATGGCATCCAATAAGACAAGATAATGCATGATGTGGACCATGGCATTGTAAAAAATTGAAAAGCAAACCAACAAACAAGCACATAAAGCAAGAAGCATACAAAAGAGGCCAAGGGGCTGAGCAAATAAGTGACATGGGCACATATCACTAAAATTTGGAAACCAAGCATACAATTCATGTCCCACATATACATATAATTTCAAACAAGGAATATTAACATGAAGGCCACAAGCACATACATGAGTACAAGTAAAGGACATTGGCAAATGTTTTAAGGCACACACAAGTAACAAACTAAGAACTAAGAAATGAAATCACATCTAGCTACTCAAATAAATAAAGGCATGCAACTACTAGAGATACCATCATATTTGACTTATCAAAAAAAGAATTGAAAACATGCAAAACATGTAGTACAAGACTAGGTAGATGTTAAGAAATACACTAGTGCTATATAATAATGAGTGTCGATAGAATAATCTATATAAGCTAGTAAGTAATGTACATAAAAATGATAACTAGAGTGTGTGGTGTAGGAATTGCATAACTTAGATGGTTTAGTCTTGTAGAAGATGCCCATGGTGGGTAAATATGTCAATGTATGTCTCGAATGTAGAAGTAAGATGCCCCCTCAATGGGCAGAGTGAAGAAATCAAGGACATGGGTTTCACTACACACACTCAAATAATATCAAGTGAAGAATGGTGATGTAAATAAATTGATAAACAATATCATAGAAAAACAAAATATAAGTCTAACATGGTAGTAGAAATGTAAAGCATGGATAATGCATACAATTGAATTTTTTTTTTGGTGTTGTAAATTATTTGAATGTTTTTGTATTTCAAAAAAATCTATGTACAAGTAAGATAAGAAATTATGTACAATTAAGAATAAATAACTATGTAAAATTAAGATGAGAAAAAATGATACTAACTAATGAGTCTTAGAGGAGACTCCTTGTCATGGTATCCTATATCAAATAAAGGAATTATGTGTGATTGTGAAGTATGAGGGAATGTCTATGAATATGACTATGAATATTGTGATTCATTATTAGTATCTTGGAAATAATAATAATAACTTGTATTATTCCACTCATCATTATCATCTTGATTTTGAACCAATGGAATGTTAGTGTTGACTTTTGTTGTATCTAGATCTTTTCCTTTGATAAATTATGTCTATGAATGATTTGCCTTAGGATGTTCAATAAATCCCAAACCTTGGTGACAAACATTATCATCTAATAGAACAGGAGTAGTGATGCCTTGAGCATGCTTGTCCAACCCTTGACCTTGATAATCAAACTATTTTAGATATTTTTGACCAAAACAATACTACTTTGAAAGTTAAGACTCATTTTAGATAGGTATATTTACATCTTTTTCATGCATTGTCTATGCTTGTGGTACTGTTTCTTTCTCTAATTTTGATTTTTGATCCCTTTATTGTTCTAAGTTATGATTTTATAACCACTTTTATACAATTTCTAAATTTGACCCTTTATTAATGTGTTGCTATGTCATAATGGATTGATTGACTAATTTACCTTGTATAGGATTCTCATTAGCAATTTTTTGTTGTATATATTTTTTTAATGCCAAACATGAATCTGTGTTATGCCCATGCATTCTATGATATGCACAATAATATCTAGATCTTCTCACTAGATGTAGAGGAGGTAGTTTGATCAACTTAGACTTAATCATTTCCCTTAGTACCTCACTTGAAATATTATTTGATCTTTGAGTTATTTTTGAATCACTAATTGTAGATTTAATTTATTGTGATTTTTTTCAATATATAAAAGTTTTTGCAACTAATTAACTAGGTGAAGGTGCATATACATGATTGAAATTAAGGTGTATTTGAGGCTTTTATATTATAATCTAATTTTCCAATGTTGTGATATTTTCATGTAATATATGATTTTGTGTTTGTAAATCTGAAATTAACTTACTCATATTGGTGATTTGATCCCTTAAAGTCTCACAAGTGCAAATCCTAGTAGCTTTCGATTAAACATGTAATCACATATGTTAAAGAGGGTTTGAAGAAGATATAGGCTAAGTGAATTCATTAGGAACAATAATATAAGCTTCCTCACCTTTTGGAGAGGTTATAACATGGACTTGGTTAGAGGGAAAGTAGATATCACCCTCTTGGGGGGAGAGAAGGAGAAGGAAATTCTTTCTTATACATAAGATACAACATTAAAACTTGATAGGTGGTTGTTAGCTTATGTAATGGATCTTCTAAGTATGTAAGGATTTTATTCCTAATTGAATTATAGATAATACAGAGATGGAATTTAAATAAGTAATGAAATATGACATATATTTGAATTGGTCTTACAATAGCATGTACATATGTATTTATGTCATCTTTGAATTCATGCCAAATGAAAGGAAATAAGCATGCAAAAGAATCTATAAAATGTTGAATAAGTAAATCATTATTAATAAAATTGGAATATTTAGCCCAATGTGCAAAAGTTAGAATTTTAATTTGAAAACCCTAGGCTAAGGTTTGAAAATACTAGGACCTAGTATAGGCAACTAGGGTTTGAAAGAAACAGTTATTAAAATTAATATGGTAAATTTTAAAAATTAAATATGAAAAACTTATTTATATATGTAGGAAAAATTAGAAGAATATTTATAAAACCAGCAAGAAATTTTCCCTATGGTTTCTAGGGTTTTTGTGCACAAATAAAGTAAGTCAGGCTCACCAAAATGATTTAAATTTTTTAGTAACAATATATTTTTATTCCTATTTTAGTTCAGGGTCTGGATTAATAAATCAGTATAGAATATATCAATAATTATAGTCATAATTTATGAATTTATTTATCTTTTTACATTTCTAAAAATATCACTAAATAGGAAGACATAAATTATTTTGAAATAGATTGAGATGGTTGATACAAAGGTTAAAAATGGTTGTGTAAAACTGGGATAGTGTCAAAAAACTAAATCATGGTTTCATTCAATAAAAGGATAGGAACACTAAAAAGTGGATGTTTTAGTGTTTGATGTTACTGTCCATTCCTACTAATATTTTCCAAATTTATCATAGAGACCTAAAACTTTTTGTGTAGTTACAATGTGCTTGTGTGATCTTGCTTGTGAAAAATTGAGCACTGGTTATCAATAGAACTCATTGTAGAACTAATTTTGTCTTCAAACCCTAATCCTCCATCATGATTGATAAAACAATATTTGAATCACTTGAGAAATAGGGAGGGTTAGTGTGTAAGATGCAATGAACATGTAATCCACACCCCTTATGTGGGAATGATTCCTACATACCAATAATATAAAGAGGGATTAAGCCATATGTAGTTCTCCCACCTAATGTGCTTTGTGTAATAGTGTGATTCATATGCAAAATGCCAATTAGATAGTGTTTGAGGTGGCTAAGGATTGGTATTAGATTTTGAGTATTTTTATATCTATGTTGGGTGAATGTTTGCAAAGAATAGGGAAGTTTGCCTTAGGGGTTTTTTTAATTCTTGTTTGCTTTGTAAGTTTTGTCACATCTCTTGTAAATGAACTTTGAGTAGGCTTTTATAGGGAACTATTGGTCATGGATCAAATGTATTCACTCTAGGTTGACATAATTAAGGATAAGGACTTAATTAAAATGACCATTAGGGTTCAAAGTGTAAATGGATAGGATTTCCAAAATGGGACACTTTGGGGTTTGGTGTTGTGGTCTTAATTTAGTGCTCCTATCCTATAAGCTCGAGTCTTGGGGGAACATGATTGGTATAGGAATACTATCTTTGTATACACCCTAAATTGATCAAGAAACCACACATATCATATATTTTCATATTCCTCTTCATAAGAGACTATTATTGGAGAATAAGAGCCTTGTTCATACTAGCCATGCCTTTTATTTTTCCTGTCTTGGTCTTGTTTCTCACTTTTGTCACATATATTCTAATTACCAGTCATCCAAAGCTTTTTGAACAGTCATCCCACCTCAACTAAAAATTATTCCCCATGTCAATTCTATTCCTCTAAGTCTTTATCCTATAGGATAGGATCATCAAAATCAGACAATATCATCAGACATAGAAATGTCTCATTTTTGATGATCTTGTACATTTGCATTTTGAGCCCCAATGGTGATTTTTCTTCACTTAACAGGTCCCAATTCCTTCTTATCCCATCTCTTAAGTTTTCTTTATCTTTTTTAAATTGGTTAATGTGAATAAATATCCCAAATTCAAAATACAAAGCCTCTTATATAGAGGAATTCACAAGGCATTTTATATCTATAACTTACTACTTTAACACTCTAAATGATTAAAATTAGTTACTATTATAGCTTAGAATTTTGCATCACACATAGATTTGAATGATTGATCAAGGAAGGTCCTAGGAAAAAGTTCATTATTTCATCTAATGTGCATGTTGATTATGCATGTTCCCTAAAGGAGAACTGCATTTGATTTGAGACCCTAGCTTGAGGGTTAATGTAGGCAATGATTAGGATAGTAGAGATTACAGATCATGAAATCATACTTGCCCTAACTTATTTTTTTTCCCTTTTATAATTTTATATATTTTTTATTTTATGTGTGTAGATAGACCTAGGTTTAGAGAATTAAAATGTCATATAATGTCATAGACATGTGATCATAGAGAAACAAATACACCTACAACACCCATAAACTAAACCACACTAGAATCTAGAACAAAAAATTGAAACAGATAACAACATTGGAATTGGACCATAGCACATCACACCAAAGTGTCCACTTTTTAGTGATCCTATCATCTAACTTAATGAAATCTAGATTTAGGTTTATGACACTATCCCAATCTTTCAAAACCATTTTTTGCCTTTGTATCAACCATGTCAGTTTGTTTTTAGCTAAGTCATATTTCTCCTTATTTATTACTATTTTTAGAAAGGTCAAAAAGATAAATAGTTAAACAAATTAGGACTATATTTATTAATATATTTTATACTAATTTATTAATCTAAATAGGAATAAAACTCCATTATTCCCAAAAAAATTAAATCAATTGGTGAACCTAACTTATTTCTAACAAATCTCAAATGCTAGGTACTCATACGATTTTTTTCATATTTTTGTGCAAAAATTCAATTTCAAAATTTTGATTTTTGTATAAATTTTTATATGTTGGTTTTATTTAATATTAATTTATAATTCAAATTATTTCAATAATGTTAAAATTCTAAAACTCCAACATAAAACCCTAGATTTCTAAACTAGGTCCTCAAACCCCAAGCCTTCCTCACAATTTTAAAATAATTTTTTTGGAAATTTTGAAAATTGTTTGGCGTGTCAAAAATATTTTCAAAATCTCTATGTTATTAGTATTTCTTTCATTTATTTTCTTAATAGTAATTTTACATATTATCTTTGGTGAAATCAATAAAATAGCCACTAAGGCACTTCTTCCCTCTCATCCTATATATAAATTTATAATTTTTTCTCATAATTATGACAATGAATGGACAAATTTGCAAAATTGCACATTAGCCAAAAATTAGGAAAATGATCTCATTAACAATGAATAAAGTTAATATTTTTGTAATGAGGAATATGATGATGCATATGAAAGTGATAGTGAAGAAAAAGTAGATGCATCTTCTTCTCTCAAAACTATCTCTTTTCTTCTTTATTTCAAAGAAAATAATTTTGATAAATGAGAGAGTTAATTTTCACCTCATTCTCCCAATACATCAAATGCACAAAATAGTCATTCAGTTCTAAGTAAACCTCTCATTGGTGATATTTTTCTTGCATTTGAACCTAGTTTCTCCCTCTCCTTTTCTAATTCTATGTTCAAATTATGACAATATAAATGAAATAGAGTCAAATTTCTAATGCATAATTAAAATGATCCATCTCATGTTCTTAACTCTACTTTTTCCTCTCAAACAATGATAAAATAATGTTTAAATGATAACTCTTTTACTCCTACTTCTCATATTAAAAATGAAAATAATTCATGCACTCCATTCAAAGATAACATAGATGCACATAGTATTCCAATTTCACATGACAATTTATTACATATTAGAGAATAATTAACATCTTCTCTTACCCCTCTTCCTAGTGATAATGAAAGTGATAATGAGTATGATAGTGAACATGAAAATGAATATGACAATGAGAGTGAATATGAAAATGATACTTCTACTTCTCCTCTTTCAAATGAAAAAAACTTAGTTTGTGATAATGCATGGAATAATGATGAATATTATGCATATGTGAATAATAAAATACATCTCATGATTCTAATTCTTCTCTTAATCCTCTCGAACATAATGCATTAAAAAATGTTTCTTCTACTTCTATGCATGATTATATTTCAAATGAAACACATGTCAATGATGATAACATCACATACTCTATTTAGTTATAATGTGATTCACTAAATACTATAGATATAAATCAATCTCCCAAACCACCCCCTACTACAGTAGCACCCATTTCTCACTCTTCACCCAAAGAAAATGGTAGCCCACATCCCTATACTAAAGTCCAAGTTACCATTCCTCCAAAGGTTCTAGTGAGCACACCCCCTCTCTATGATCTAATTGCTAAATGTAGCATTCCCATGGATAAAATACATGATCAAATTCAACATTTAAATGAACCACTTAAAGATACTAATATACCATCATAAGGGATTATTTATTTGATGCATGCAGTTGGTGAATTACAACACCAAATACATCTCCTTACTTTGGAAAAAAAACAAGTCTTATAAGTCTTGGATAGATGCCAATGACTTACATGGTAACCCTCTTCTAAATATATTTTTAAAAGTTTCATTTCCTAAGCATTTATAAATACCATCATTTCCTCAATTTTATGGAACTAGAAATCCATTTTTATACCTTCAAGCCTTTCAAAAGGCTCTACCATCTCATGTGAGTCCTTTGATTCTACTTAAGTTGTTCTAATAGACATTAGTGGGTAATACACATAATTATTTCTTTCAAATACTTCATGTTGGTTCCTTGCATACACATGATGACTTAGAGGAGGCATTTATCAAATATTACATAGTAAACATGGGCCCTCATGTTACATATGAGAAACTTTCCACATTGCATCAGAATCCTTCAGAGCCAATTAGTGATTATATATTATGATTTAAGACTTTCATATTATATTTAATCTATAAAACAAAATATTTTGAGGACTAACATATATTTATTAAGGGGGTTTACTAGCCCTTCTTAGAGCATATATTATATCAAATAAAGTCCTCTTCTAGGAACTTATGTTATACAATTTTAGCCTTGAAGAAGAAATTGGAATTGATTGAGTCAGATTCAGTCGATCAGCTTACTCTATATTTTAAAGCATTACCTCCATCTAAAACTACTATAACACAACATATACCATGTCCCAAACAAGATAAGAGACCAAATCCATAATAGCAACCAATTAAGAATATAGAGCTAGTTTCCAGAGCACCACCTGTAGTATGCAGTATAGAGAATAGAAATACAACACCACTATGGTTTGATTCAGAATAAGATATTCCATATGTCATATTATTAGCATTACTAGATAAGAGGTTAATCACATTTCCTTCTACTCATCATCGAGATCCACATCTCTTATAGAGATAGCAAAATCACCCATTTTGTAACTATCATTATATTTGTGGACACAATGACAATGCTTGTTATAGACTCAAGGATTGTATTAATAGATATGTTGATTAAAACATCATATAATTTACATTAGGGGCATCAAGATATCCTCCATCATGGATCTATAGACCTCATTCCTCCACAACTAAGTCATCTTATGGCATTCCTTCATAGGAATCATTAGTTACTCATCATGAGAGTAATGTAGTTTCTAAGATAGAGCATCATAAGAGATCTCTTATCCCACCTAATAATAGGGTTTGGATATTGGTACAGTGAGAATAACCTATATATAGTAGTGTATTCCATGGATTACTAGTGTAGTTCCATATACATATCCAACATAGTCATAGGCACCCTAATAGATTTTTAGGGTCTTATCTCATGTAACAACTAGCTATAGTTAAAATTAGATGAACCCACATCACAGAGTAGTACTCTAGATAGATATTCACTACAACAAATTTTGTAAGGATCTATTTCATGTAGTTCCTAGCTATGGTTAAGATTAGATACACCCACATCATAGAGTATTGATCCAAATAGATATTCACTATAGTTGAGTTTTTAGGGACCTATTTCACATATAAACCCATTATGATTGATATTAGATGAGCCCCCATCATAGGTTATAGTTCCATATCAATCTATTGCTCAATCATATGCATCATAGTACAGGCCACAAGGTGTTATTTCACCTAGCAATGCATTATTATTATGGATAGATGAGCCTCCTTTACAACACATAGTTTTAGTTATGTATCCATTGAGGTTGAATCTTATAGAGTCTCCATGTACTACTACAATTAGTGTAATGTAGGCAACATCAGGTATAGGGTATGTTTCTACACAACATGAGCAATATGACCACTTGTTTAGTTGGCTAATAGGGTTCAGATAGTGACACATCAGTTATAGGCTCAATATGCATAGAGTGATATCTTACATCCTCTTATACTAACAACTAACATTCTTATGTTCCAAATAACCATCCTTAAACAAACCAAATTATATAAATCTTGATCTTACCAAATACCCTATTTTACCAATTTTAAACCAATTCACTTTATCAAATCAATTTACTAATTAAAAAATAACAAAATTTTTACTCACATATGATTCAAAATCAAAACTAGCATCACACTTGAACCTATCAAAAATAATTAAATCACATCCTAAATACCATTTTACCAAACATATTCAACCTTAACATCAATGCCAAATAAACTATTTCTAATCAACCATTTTCAATAAATATACTACTATACTCCAAATTCCATAACATAATACACATGCTTCAAAATCATACAAGGATATATATAATGAGATTTAAAAACATTTACATCGATATCAAGTATAATCAATCATGAATGGATGGTAGGCCCTCACTCTTAGTCTCATTCTCTTTGCTAGTGCTAGTCCTATAATCTACCCTAGCACTTGATGGCCCCACACCTCCTTGGGCTGTTGCATGCCTCATACAATGACTCTCTCACTCCAAAAGCCAATCATGCTCCTCACATATGTATATATGTCATATATAAATATCTCTATAGTATTCCATGATCCTCATTCTAATATATCCAAAATCAAGTGGGGGCATCCTATGCCTATCCAAATCAGCTCTCAACTCATATTTCTCTCTCTTATTACCCTAATATAGGTAGTTGTCACTATATCAGCCCTGCCAAACAAATGGGCATGGATACTAGCCATGGTCATTACTCTCTCTATCAATCCCTCCACCAACACATCATTGGGTACATGTCATGTGAGATCTCAGAGTATTGACTCAAGTATTGTCTCCAAATAATCATCATCTCCATTTCTTACCCAAACTTATGATCCATCTTGATCACCTCCTACCTCACCTATACACTAATTATGACACTATATTATCTATATACATTCGAATCAAACTTAAATAAAAATTTATACATAGTTTAAATGTAATCATTGATTACCTCCCATCATCTAGATCAACTCAAGATCCTCATACTCTAGAGCATCCCTTACCTCAACAAGGTACAATAGATCCCACTAATGCCTATCCCACCATGTAGTATACACATATGTATATCCAACATCATCCACATCTAAAATATCTATAACTTCATCCCTCACATCCAAAGATAATGGTGTGAGCTCAACCTTAGTAGGCTTCACATGAGCTCATATCCCTAAACATGCTCGCGTACTCCTCACCCACACCCATGTTATTGGGGGCACATCTTGTGGTACCCCAAACTATCTAGTAACATGATTGTATTGAAAGTGATCATATAATCCACCCCAATGGTCAATTATCCAATTGTTGACCCTCATGTCTCATAATTGTACTCCATCCTCTACCCACCCAAAAAATACTCTATATGGCCTCCAAATGATGTCACCAGCCACCAATCTATCTAAAACATGTCTATAATGGTCCATCCCATGAGATCAAATAACCACTATGATCATCCACCACTCCTCTAATGGCTATGGAGGTTCTCACTCTACGCTCTATAATCTAATCAGCTACATAATTGCTATGTGCTCATAGGCCCAAAAATGCATTAAGGTTGCCATGTTCACCTCATAACTAAATGACTCTTATGTAAACCTATAGAGATCCCTATATAGGTGTGATAATATAATCCTCACCCATGATATTATAATGATATATACCTCCACACTATGCACAATCTTGTGTATCTTGTATGCAATAGATACTCCACCCCCATCTACAACAACAAAAGATGCCAAAAAAATAACCAAACAATTTCATAAGCATAGAATATTAGATTAAATAATGACTAATAGTATCACATCACTATTATTTACTCTCCAATGTTCACTTAAGGGTACAGCATCAAAGTACAAAGATGCATGATTAATCATATCAAAATCCATATCATCTTTTACTATCACTTGCTACCCATTAAATGATAAATGTATTATATGATACACATTCTCCAAAGTCACAGTCATCTCCCATGTAGGAAGCCAAAAAGTAAATGTATCCACATTCCACCTCTCTCATAAGGTAGTCATTAGATATCAATCCCACTACATTGTGTCTAGGTTACACACATGACCCAACCCCACCCTATCTATAACCACTATCTCATTGGTAGATAGTGGTAACAACCTCAATGTCTCCATCTCTTAGCCACTATGAAACTCTCTCATCCATACCTCACCCTAAAAAAAATAGAAATAACACATATATCAATCAAAAATACAAAATTGAAAGCCAAGCTCTAATAATAGTAAATAAAAAATCAACATCATAGAAAAATTATACCTCTTAAACAATAATGTTGTAGTAAGGACAATAGCATTGGATAGGAGTGTTGAACCCTAAACAAGAGTGATAGATTAAAAGACAAGAGCAATAGAAATAGAAAAAAATTAAAAGCTCCTTTTAAGACCTTAAGAATATAAATAGGCATATAAACTAACAAAATTAAGTGTTTTGAGTTGCTTACCAAGGTCACATCACCACTAGCCTAAATCTAAGCTACTAACTACTCAAACTAGGTCATAGTAGGTGTTCATCTCCTCGACATTGTTCTTACTCTGTATCTTAAAATCTTGACCTAGTTAATGGAAAAATGAATCAAGAATCAATCCAATTTCTTATATTAGTCAAATTTTATATTTAAAATAAAATACCATTATGCCCATAACTTGAACCCCATAATTATATTTTTCAAACCATTTCCTTTCATAGAATCATGGTAATGATACATTTAACATCACTCAAGCTTCACTCTCTTATTAACTTATCTACCTACTATGGCACAAACATCTATATATATCTCTTGTACCCAAACATTCAATTTGATAGTCATTAATAAAAAAATGTTCCACTCTCAACAACATAATCTAATCAATCAAACAACCTTTCAATCTATTCAAAACATACCAACCTTGTGTCTATTACTACACCACTAATCATCACTTTCGGCTTGACCACCTGCATCACAAATTTTGTCCCTCTCCCAAAAAGGGGTCATCATTCATACTATTCATATTTCTACACTTACCCAACATACTTATCCACTCTCATAAATGGATACACCATGGTTCTTACACATCCAACATTTAGATTATCAGATTAAGTTCAAATTGGTCAAGATATATAATGACTCAAATTATGTGGGTCAGTTAACATTACTTAGTAAATTCAAAGGGATATATATTTAGTTTATAGATACATAGACTATTCAGATATAGTGGTTTAGATTATATGGATTCATAGTCATTTCGATACATATAAAACTATTCAAATATAATGGTTTAGATTATATGGATTCACAATCATTTTTATATAGATACATACACTATTTAGATATAGTGGTTTAGATTATATGGATTCATAGTGATTTTAATATAGATAAGAACTCCAATACTAGCTTTGGGATCATGTGCATGCTACATGTCTCACACATATAGCTTCATATGGCATAACATAGTTATAAAATTAGATAACAAACTATAGACATAGTGTAGAGTACAATGTTTTGGTCTCCTATTTTGCACATTAGGAATGGAAAGATATGTTATATCACTTGTGGTTATATAGATTATTAGATTATATAGATGCATCACTCACTAGATTTAGGGGTATGGCATAGATGCTCATATTTTTCATCACTCAAGATTATATAGATGGAATGTAAGACATGCCATTATTTTCTTGGACATTGACTAGATTTTTATATTACACCTAGTTTTACCCAAGTTGTCACCATGTTGGATCATATGGCCATCTACATTGGTTGGTCCATTATATTACTCAAACCCAAACTACATGAGTTTGTGTAAGATAGAGGATAGACATTGGTTTTTGGCTTTTGATCACTTCTCAGTTCTAGTTCAAATATTCAAAGTGGGGGCATGACATAGTTTTCTCTTCACATCATAAAAATTTTACACATACATCTAGATTACATGAGTTTATGTTGGATAAATGATAGACATTAGATTTGGAGCTCCCAACACTTATTAGTTCCAGTTCAGATATTCAAAGTGGGAGCATGACAAATTTTAATCTTCACAGCATACATATTTTATATATACATCCAAATCATATGAGTTTATGTGGGATAGAGGATAAACATTGGTTTTGGGCCTCTGAGCATTCCTCATCTTTAATAAAATTCAGCATAAGGGGCAAGCATTGCCCTCCTTCTCTATGATACATGGATTTAGTATAGGGGGCATCAACTCCATTGATTACTTCTATCCCAAGGTAGTATTTACCTCTCCTTCCACTTCCCTAGCTAGGAAGTGAGTTGGACCCTTACAACACATTCACCCCCATGTAGGTAGGTTTAGGTATGCATTTTATTTTTCTTTCTTTTAATCTAGTATTTCATTTCATTACATCAATAGAATAAAAGGGGGCAAATGTATTCACCCTAAATTGGTCAAACAACCACACATATCATGTTTTTTTTAATTTCTCTTCAAAGGAGACTTTGACTAAAGAATATGAGTCTTGTCTGCACTAGCCATGTCTTTTATTTTTCTTTTCTTGGTCTTCTTTCTCACTTTTGTCACCTTTTTTATCATTACCAATCATCTAGAACTTTTTAAATATTCATCCCATCTTATCCAAACAATATTCCCAATGTCAATCTTATTCACCTAAGTCCCAAACCTGTAGGATAAGAGTGTTGAAATTGGATAATAATACCAAAAATGGAAGTACTTCTTAGCCCCTCCCTTAAGTTTTGTTTATCTTTTTGATGTTAGCTAATGTGAATAAATATCCCAAATTCAAAATAAAGACTATCTTATATAAATAACCTCACAAGGAATTTTATATGTATCACTTTCTACTTTAGCACTCTAATAATTAAAATCAGTCAATAGTACAACTCAAAATTCTATATCACACATAGATTTGCATTCTTGATCAAGGAAGGGCCTAGGAAAATTTTCATTATTTTATCTGCCATGTGTATTGATTATGCATGTTCTGTAAGGGAGAACTACATTTGATCTAAGACCCTAGCTTAAGGGTTAATGTAGGTAGTGATTAGGATAGAATGGGTTCTAGATCATGCGATCATACTTCCTAGAGCCTAATTTTTTCCATTTTAGAATTTGATATGTTTTTTTTTCTTGTATGTATATAAAGCTAGGGTTTTAGAAGAAAATAGGTCATACAATGACATACATACGCAAATTTGGATAAACAAAGACACCTATAGGACCCAAAAACTATACCGCGCTGGAATCTAGAACCAAAAATTGAAATGAAGAACATCACCAGAATTAGACTAGAGTGTTTAACACCAAAGTGTCCACTTTTATCACTCATATCCTTTCATCGAATGAAATCTAGATTCAAGTTTATGACACTATCCCAGTCCTACATAACCATTTTCAGCCTCTATAGTAGTAATCTCAATCTATTTCTAGCTAAGAGATATTTCTCCATATTTACTACTATTTTTGGAAAGGTCAAAAAGATAAATAGTTAAAAAAATTAGGAATATATTTATTTTTATATTTTATACCAATTTATTAATCTAGACACTTAACTAAAAGAGGAATAATACTCCATTATTACCAAAAAAGTTAACTCAGTGGCTTTCAATGGCTAGAGTTCTTTAAACCTCCAATAGTATGACCCTATTATAGTTTTATATCTTAAAAGTGTCCTTTATTTAATAATATATTAGCCTATATCCCCTTTTTAGAACCTTAGAGATATAGCCAACTTTTACAATATTCATGACATAACTAAGGAAAATGTGGCTATTAGACTATTGGCCATTTCTTTTAAGGGTGAAGCGTTGGACTGGTATATAAACCTTACTACTAACTCCATAACATCATGGGATAAGTTAGGTGATGATTTGTGTAGAAAATTTGAATACAAAAGTGACCATTTTTCACTTAAAGAGTGGCTAACCATAATCAAGAGGGCTCCTAATGAGGTTATGTAGGATTTTAATACAAGGTTTCAAAAGACATGGGATAGGATTCTAGTCTCTGTTAGGCCTACTCCTAAATTTTACTTCTTTTAATACTATAAGGATCTTAATAATGAAATTTTATTAATGATTCAATCTATGGGATGATACACAATATCAAATGCTTATGAGGTAGCAATCAAAGCAAAAAATTATCTACTGTAAGTTGACAAGCTTATACTTAGACCACCAATGCCTTTTCCCTAAGATTAAACCACCTCTTATTTTTATTCTTACCCTTAGTACCATTCATCTGATTCCAAAACTTTCTACCATACCTACACCAAATTATGAAAAGGGTTCCACCAATCAATCTAGTGAATCCCAAGAAAATAAGAATTTCCAAGAGATTAAAAAACATGTGTTTAGTAATTTGGAAATGAGTTGGTGAATGTGAAGAGGAATAAATTCTAGTTCAATAGACCTTTTCAAGCTTCATATCAGCCTCAAAAATAGTCTTATCAAGAAATTAGGCCACCTTATAAAGTAAATTTCTAAGGACAATACCAGGGTTAAGGGCAACCTAACTATGTTAGTCAAAATAACTATATTCTAAATACTAAAAACACTTCCAACATTTTGGTCCCTATTAAAAACAACATTTATCAATAAGCTTTGGGTATCATTCCTTGGAATTACTCTTTCATCTATCTCATTATCCCAAACACTGACTCTAATCAGGCTTGCAATGTTAAATGACAATAGGCTACTAGTTTTAGATACAATTAAGCTCTTATGGCTTAGAAGATAGAAGTACCTATAATGACCAAGATAGAAGAGCCTTAATAGGACCAAGGGTATAATGAAGAACAAAGATAGTTGGGTGCTAAAATGGTTCATTATGAGAAAGAATAATGATATGCACTTAATCAATAGGCTAGTTCTAGCCAAGCATACATTCCAGTGATAGGTAATACAAGGTTCAAAAAAAGGAATAGGGATGCTAATCAAGAGGTAGTCAAAGATATTCCTACCATTAATTATTTACTATCAATTCCAAAGGAACTAATTACTATTCCAAATGTTCCAATTGATCCAAAAAATAAAAATCAAGGGAATGCCTTTATACCAAAAAACTCACAGGTTTAAAGTATAGTTATGGCTCCCAAAGCACAAGCAAAGGTTGGTGGCTTTCCCATCAACAATGTTAAAAAAATGAAAAAATATAATGTGAGTGTTCCAATGTGGGACTTGATTTATGTGCCTAGTCAGGTAGATATCCTTCAATAAGGATTATAAAATATTAAACTTTTAGACAAGCCACTAGGTAAAGAGAATGGTGTCCTCACCAATGCCACTAAAGGACTTATGAGGGGAAATTAAACAAGGTGTTAAAGCCTAATCCATTTTATATTTTGTTGATCATTGGTGACTCCTTAGTGCATAATTTCATGGTAGATAGTAGATAAAGAACTACAGTGATGCCAAATTCAATTATAATCAACTTGGTTTGAAGTATGATCACTAATATAAAGGATTTCTTTAACTTCATGGGTTTTACACCAAACTAGTTGGCATCATCAAAGGTCTTAGTTTGACCCTAAATGCTTTCTTAGTGTTTCAATAACCTAAGATGTGTTGATTCTAGATGTGCTTCCTCATTTTGATCTATGTTTATCTATAGACTTCATAGCCAAAATTGGATGTTATCTATCAATAAATTAGGATTTTAGAATAAGGTATCGGACCAAGGTATCCATTAAAGCTGATCCTATCACTCAATTTCACAGGGAACTGTATAGGCCAGATAACTCTAACATAATTATATAATCCTAGACAAAGATGACCATTTGGTTGGTCAATAACTAAATACTCATCCTAAAGAGATACATAATATGTTATTATATGAGTTATGGAGTGAAATTAGTTTATTGATCCTTTGGAAGGTATTGAAGAGAGAGACACAGGTGTATATTGCTTGCATGAGGAAATTAAATCCATGTCATCCCTCACTAGACCATAGAAAGATACTAGTGGTTTGTATAAACTATTCTTTGATGGCTCAAGGAGAAAACATGGAGTAGGTGCGGGTGGAAAGATAGTATCTCCATCAAATGATTAATACTTCTCTTATTACATATTTTAATTTACTTTATCTTGTAGTGGAGTAGAGTATGAGGGCCTCATCCATGGACTTCAATGGGATAGTAATAGGGGAATCAAATAGTTACAAGTATATGGGGGTATTCAGTTGATATTAAATCAGGTCAAAGGCCAAAATATCCCAAAAAGACCTTGATGAAGTCCTACAAGCATAGAGTGTGGGAAATTCTTAAAGACTTTGAGGCCTTCAACATCCAAGCAATGCCAAGGAACCAAAATAAACATGTCAATAGGTTGGAAGATATGGGAGCTAAATTTAACCTCTAAAACATATTGAAAAAGTCCAAAGTGTAGCCACATGTCAATGTAGTAGTAAGACCATCATTACTAGACAATGAAGCTCATTGGCAAGTCTTTGATAATGGCAAGAAAATTGGTTATTTCTTGTAATAGGAAATAGAGTTTTCCTCATTTAACAAAGGAAATTTTCAACATTAGTATGAAGATCAAATTATATAATTAATAACTAAAAATATTCCTAAAGGGTTAGTTACTCTTGAAGGTCTCTTCCATGAATGAAATCATATGAGAACAGACAAGGTAGTGATGTCAACTAATAAGGAGAACTATGAAAGAGTCCTTATCCTTAAATGCAAGATTCTCAATCTTGGAAAGGTAATTACTAAGGATGAAAATCATGATTTCATTGAGCTTTGTAGAGAACATGAAGACATCTTTACTTAGGAATATAATGATCAAAGAGGTTTTTATCCCAAGCTATCCCAAGACACTATATAATTGGAGGTTGATGTCAAGCCTATCAACTAGAAGAAACTGCCTATAAACCCTAAAATTGAAGAGTTTATGAGTAAAAAATTAACCAAATTGATTGATTTCATAGATCATATTTCCCATTAATCACTCCTCATGGGTAACTAACTTAGTGCTTGTAAGGAGGAATAATGGGGAGATCAGATTGTGTGTTGAATTCAAAGATTTAAATTTTACCTATATAAAATATCATTACCCCTTAACATATATGGAGTAACTCCTTCAGATAGTTACTAGTTCAAAATGTTTTTCTCTTTTGGATGGGTATTTAGGATACAACTAGGTACTAGTAAGAGAAGAAGATCATTATCAGACTACCTTCACCACAAAGTAGTGCACATATTCTTATCAAAACATGCCATTTGGCTTATAAAATGTTATATATACCTTTTAAAATGAAATGGACATGGATTTCTTAGGCTTATTAAATTATATGTTTCTAGTCTACTTAGATGACATCATAGTTTTCTCAAAAAAGGCTAGTGACCATTTTGATCAGCAAAGATTGATCTTTGAAAGATGCAAAAAATATGTGATCTCATTAAATCTTAAGAAATGTGTGTTTGTTTCTCATGGAGGAAAACTCTTGGGACATGTCTAAAAATAGGTATTAACCATTGACCCTGATAGAATAAGTGCCATCTTGGCCTTATCTTTACCCAAGCACAAGAAGGGACTCTAGAGTTTCCTTGGGAAAATAAACTTTGTAAGGAGGTTTATACCTAGATTTACCAACTTGGTCAAACCCATCAATGCCATGTTGAATAAGAACCAAGTATTTACTTGGTTAAATGAAGGTAAATCAACTTTTTAGGATATCAAGTAGGCCATTACCTAAGCACCATCTCTCATGAATCTTGACTTATCAAGTGATTTCATATTATATACCTTTGTCAATGTTGACAACATATCAATTATACTAATTCAAAAGAATGGTGAAATACTGGAGTAGCTAATTGATATTTTAATCAAGGGCTTGAAGGGTATGAGGTAAGGTACATCTTTTTAAAAAATCAAGTTCCTACAACTTTTAGAATCATCAAAAAATTTATACCAATGATCTCCAACATGAGGATTCACCTTATGGTGTCTCATCCTGGAGTGAGGGACTTTCTACTTAACAAAGACTTGAATGAGAAGAGGGCTGATTGGATTACTAAGGTTATGGAGTATGATGTGGAGATAAAGGTCACTAAACTAGTAAGAATCAAATTATTACATGATCATATGGTTAAGTATATTCAAGCAGATAAAGAAGTTGTTTTGGTAACACAAGATAACTTAAAAATAGATGCACCTCCACCTCATACTAGCTAGCACAGGATATGGCACGCTTCTTGCTAATAGGTGAGTGCCTACCAGATACGTATAAAGGTAAAAATAAGGTATTTTAGGCTTTAATCCATACCCTATGCATTATTTTGTGGTGTTTTATTTATAAAGGACCTAAATAGAGTGCTTCTTAAGGGCATTGATTATAATCAAGTGACAAGGCTCTTGGAAAAATTTCATGATGAGCATGTAGGAGGCCATTTTTCTCCAAGGACTATAGTATAAAAGGTTATGAGAGCTAGTTATTTTTGGCCTAGCCTTTTCAAGGATGCCTATGCATGGGATATAAAATGTCAAAAGTGTGCTTTTTTTATGGGTAAATAAATATTGAAAACACTTCCTCTCAACCCAATTTAGGTGGAAAAACCCTTCATGTAGTGGGGTCTAGACTTCATAAGAATGATCAATCAACCTTCCAGTGGAGGACAAAAATGGGTACTCATTACTACTGACTACTTCAATAGGTGGGTGGAAGAAATTTCCCATAAAAAATCTAGTGAAATAACATTATTGGACTTTTATGATAGCATAGTGACTAGTTTTGGTGTACCACCAATAATAATGTTAGATATTACCTTATCATTTATTGTAATGAGAACAAGTGAATGGGCACTTTGGTTAGGCATTCACCTTATCACATCATCTAATTACTACCCCCAAGACAATGGAATTATATAGTTGATAAATAATAACTTGATAATGATTATCAAGAAGACCATTGATGATAAATAGAGATTATGGCACAAAAGCTAAGGACAACCTTATGGGCTGATAGAGTGACTCTAAAATTTTCCAATAGAAAATCACAATTTGTCCTTGTATATGAGAGGGGAGTCAAATTTCCTATCTCTCTTTAGATACTTGCCTTGGATTTATCCTTTTAGTATCACTTTGAACTATTTAATTTATTTATATCATAGTTTTGAATGTAGCATTAAATTTACATATAAGCATGTATTATAAATAAGTATCATTTTGTCACATAAGTTGGATGTGCATGATATGCATTATGACACTAAATTAATATAATTTATAAATAATTCATGATGTGGATAATATAAATACAGTAACATAAAAGTGTATACAATCAATTTCATATAATGTCAAACAATTTTTATATGATGTCACACATAAAGGCCCAAAGACCACATACAAGAGACATGTGCATGTTGCATAAGCACACAAAGCCAAAATACACATGAAAATGGTATAATTATGCCATACAAGTAATAATTTTAACATAAAATGATAAAGGCAACACACTATAAGCAATAATGTTTTAATTTATCATATAGTAAAGTATGAAAGAAGCATAAAGCAAATGAGACTAGTCTACATCCACCATATGGATCCATGCCATTGTTAGTAAATAACATAATTCATGTAACACATTTATAGTATGAGTGAGTAGAAAAAAATTATTAAAATTTTTAGATAAAAATGGTATAAATGTTATGGATGAATACGACTTATTAAAATGTTCATAAAGAATGAAAATATGCCCCAACATAGTAGGGCTATTGGGTAATGAGAGAAGCCCGACATCAGAACCATGTAAACTTATGTCTTTTATCACTCTCAAATACCTTTTTAAAATTAATGTGTATTTTAAAATTTAAATATTTTATCTTCATACCATATAATAAATAATACATGGAAAGAAGTAAGCTAACAACAATTGAAGAAAGATTCTTAGGTCTCAATTTTGATTTCTTCTTGAAAATATTTTGATTTTTGTTTTGAAATTTTAAATTATCAAAATTGAAAATTGTTTTAAGTATTAAGGTTTAAAAACTAGAGGAAGAGGGATGGATTTAAACACTCATCATATATTATATTAAAGTATTATATGATAATACGAAAGGCAAGACATGTGCCCCAAATGTATGTAAGATGAGTCATGTCCATGTAGTTTGGATGATTAAGATGGATGAAAATGTACATGCTACACATGAAAAAAATAAATATATGATTATGTAAATGTAATTAAATCCATAATATGATAATTATTCAATAGTGAAATATAATGAGCATTTAAAGTATTTGTAAGGTATTTTGATTTAGATTATTTGAATGATTTTTTAAAAAGTAAGAGGGCAAGTGCACAAAGTGAAAAATAAAATAAATAACTAGAATAAAACTTGTATAAGGGGTACAATAAGTATAAATTTTTGACATGTCATTTAAAATGGCTCACAAGCATTAGGCTTTTAGATCACTTAAACTAGGTCACAACACACTAATCTTTACTTAGTTATGTGTTGTTTACTATTCTAGTCAAGGGGCCTATTGGTAGAGAAATATTCTAATGTCTTATATTATTAAACAAATTAGATGGTAATTATAGATTTGTGTTCTCCTCGGTTGGGTTTTATTTAATAATAAAAAATAACAACACACACACATATATTTTCCCAAATGAAAAAATTAGGATTTGAGGTAAAATAGTTTAAAACACTAATTTTAGGTGTTTATTCATTTGAATTAATACATTAAACAATATGGTGAATGAAACTTGGATTTATAGAGCCTATAAAAATAACCTAGGCAATGTTGGGGGAGGGGGTATCATCAAGTATTATGAAGGAAAGTTATTATCTACATGTTTTGGACCACTAGGTCACCAAAAAAATCATGTTATTAAAGCTATGGTATCCCTCTAGGGTATTTAACTTGCCTCCTAGTTCCACATTCCAAAAGTAATAATGGTCACTCCCTAAATAGTTTGAATGATTTATTGAATAAAAACAACCCATCTCACACTATCAAATATATTATTCATGATTACCAAAGCTTAAAATCCACCTTTGAGGAGTCTTCCATTACTCATATCTTCCATGATGGCAACACTGTCAATGACTACCTTGGTAATTTTGGGGTCAAAATTGAACATAAGTCCATGTGGTATAATGCTAACTCAATCCCAACCCAACTTTTAAAAATCATTACCAATGATGATGCATACAAGACTTAAATGCAAAGCATATAATTCACACATGGGAACTTAATCTCAATGTGTATAAAATTTCATCCCCTTATATTTTGTAATTGGAAAATTAAGAATTTTAGATACTACACTAACAATATTAATCACTACCTTAAAATTTGACTATTATATTATTACTCCAAAATTTCCCTTTACATTACTCAAAGTAGGAGAAACAAAAACTAGTATCAAATGGGTGGTGATCATGATCATATGGAATTGGTGTCTTATCTTGAGGTGAAGGGTAATAATAAAATATGGAAGAAGTTGATCAAAGGAGGTCTTATATAATATATGTGAGGTTAAAAGCTATTAAGAAGTCTTTTATAAGGAACTCATTCTCACATTCAATAAATAAACCATAAGATTAAGGGGGATGAAAATAATAGTGTATATTCAAAGCACCAACATATCTATAGGGATGTCATGGAAAGGTGATAAAGCTTACAAATACAAATGTCAAAATTTGGAGTTAATGCAAAAATAATCATAATAGATGATGTGTTCAAAATCAATAAAAAGGGATTTCCCAAACAAGATCTTCCTTAAAAATGACTAGAGTTATGATTACAATTCATGAAATATATGATCTTGGAAGGAAAATATAATATAATATTTTCACATCACTTTTTACTTCTTAACCATTTTAATGGTTATATAATTAGCTTGCCTTACTATCTATTCAAATCCATTGAATCCAAAGCCCTCACTTTCTAGGTTTGTAACAAAAATGATATAATTTACCATGACCTCCTCCTCTTGTTAGTCAAACAAGGTGAAACATTATGGGAAAAATTCATCCTCTAGACTGAAGTTTCCCTTGTTGAAGACATTGTTGTGAAAGACACTCCTCCCAAGAATTCTCTGGTTAATGTCCCTTCTAAAAAAAATCCCAAACTATCAATAAATGAGGAAGGTTACCCATCCCATACCCTCTTAAAACCATCCCCACCCTTGTAAACTCATCCCAAATTCCCTTCCATTTTCCCCCTTTCCTCTTTGAGCTAAAAATATAGAACTACACCCACTCTGGTAAAAGGTATGGTTAGTCCTAGAAGCAGGGAACTCAATAACTTGGTATATAATAACTCTAAGTGGATCAAGAAATTGGGGATTTTCCTAGAGAAAATGGAAGGAATTGGTATGGGCTTTTCATCAATTATAAAATGATATAATGATTTAAATGTGGAAACTATTAAGCTCAAGTAAGATCTAGATAGGGGGGAAAAAAGTTTCTTAGTATGATAAAGATTGGAATAACATAGCAAGGTATGATCTTATATAAGACACTCAACCTTCCTTGAAGGTAAAAAGAAGACTCTGAATTCCTTAGCTAAAGTTTAAATAGAATACCATGAAGGGCCCTTCTAAATGTAACTAGGGATGTACCATTCATAATCTACCACTGAAGAAAAACAAAAACATTGATTGATCCACTTCAAAGGTGAATTCCTCTTTAGAGGAGGTTGATGTTATGACTGGGGTTATTTATTTTAGTTTTTATATATATTTTAATTTTCTACTAGTACTTTTATCTATTTTTGTTATTGTTCTTCCACCTGATTACCCATGGGGATTTATTTCATTACATCTGGTCTTGTTTTGTTTAAACTTTTGGTTATTGGATCCTTGAAAAAATAGCTTTATTTTACCTATCAAATTAAAAAAATAGAACAAGAAAATGAGATAAGCATGCATCAAAAAATTACTATCAAATGAAAGCCTAAATTAATATATTTGATTTAAAATTTCAAAATAAAGGGGGAAAGAGATAAATATTTAAATAATGAGGATAAATTTAGATTTTTTGATCATTTAAACCCATAAATTAGCCTTTCACCAAACTAATATGTGCACAATCATAAATAGAGTTGATGCATATGCTAAAGAAAATTAGACAATGAAAAAAGATCCCGCAATCACCATTTGAATATTCAAGTTGAAAACAATAATTCTAAAGCATTATATTAATCAAGATTTTCTTGTTGACATTCACATTAAAATTTCAGCATGATCAATCAGCTAAACATCTGCCAACATAATAACATGGTTACAAAAGAATGATAAGATAAATTGAAAGAATAACTAACTAGATCTAAGTGTTTTAGAGAAAAAACATTAAACCCTTGTAATAATTAGGTTTGGGATAATTATAGATATTATAGTTATTCATTCACTTCATTTCCATCCAAAATCCATCCTTCACTTTTCCAATCCCACCACTTTGCCTTTTTGCTCCATTTTATCCTATAAAAATATAAAAAATAAGTTAATTTTTTAATTAAAATCTCCATAAGAAAATTATAAACTTGAAACATTAAAATCCCATTACCAAGAATAATTTCAAGAAATCGGAGGCATCAAGATGTTTGTGTCAAATTTGGATTTCCAACAACTCTGAAAGTTTCAAAAAATAGGTTACATGGACCAAGTTATGTTTTAATAACCACCAAGAGGTCCAAAATGGAACCTAGTACATATATTTAGGTTTAGTAAAGTATAAAACTCAATTATGGGAATATTTTTAATCAATAAAAATTGGGTGAAATTTATGTTACAAAAACATTTATATAAAAAATAGATTTTTGGTGGTGTAGGTGGTTTTTAAAATTGACTCCCAAGTGAAAGTTAGTCCCCCAAAGTGAATAAATCTAGGTGATTTGACAAGGAAAAATGAACCCCAAGATTATAATTTTGTGTTGACATGTGCCTTTTGGAAATTTTAAAAACCTAGTTCTAATCAAGATTTAGAAGCCTGAATAAAATTGAGGATCACATTTTGTACACTCTAAGACCTAATCAAGTCTTTTATTATTGTTTGAATTAGAAATTTTTGGTAGCAAAATTTAAATTCAAATTTTGGTGGGGGTCCAAGACCTAATTGGGGTCTGGACCCCCAATTTGAACTATAGTTATTTTGGTTTGGCCTTTTACTGATGTAGTTGATATTTCTAAACCAAATAACACTATGATTAAAATGTGAGGGACCCATAGATAAATTGAGTTTGTGGGCCCAATTAGAACTAATTTGATACTTAATTCAATAACCAAGACCTAGTTATGGTTTTAACCCCAACTAACACTATGATGTTCCCCAATGGAGACCCACAACCTAATCAAGGAAAATCCTCAGAATACACTATGTGTTCCCTAACCACTTACCTAAATATAATTAGGGTAAAAAACCCTAATTAGAACTAATTATAGACTTTTGAATAAAATATGACATAATTTGGGTTGAAAAACTTAAATAGAATGATGATTATAGACCATTAGAAACCTATATCTAAGAGGATAAATATCTCCAAATAACACTTAGGCCCAATCCTAGAACTAATCGGGACTTAATTCTTGCATAACACTATGATGACCACCTAAGACCTACTCAATGTGAAAAAATTGATTATAACTAAAACTATGGTAAAAAATAAGCACTAGACCTAATCATAGTTTTTTCTTTAATTAGAAAAGTGACTCACTAACCTAATAATATAGACCTAATTAGACATTTTTTCTTGATTAGTTTTACACTCTAAACAAAGATCCTCCTAGACCTATTCAAGATTAGAAAGATTTATTAGGTCTAGGGATTTAATAGATTAGAAAATAAATTAAAAACCATCCTATAAAATCTTGATTAGGACTATCTCCTACCAATTTTGAAAAGGTAGGCCTAATCATAGAATCTAGCAACTTTTACTCCTAATGAAGCATGATTTTGCAACTATAATATGAAGATCAAAGATTCATCAAATGATCAAGTGATGAACATGAAAACTACTCACAAAATATTAGTGGATATGATGGAGTAGGTTTTGGATGCCAATATGACATGGAAACCAAAATTACCCCCCAAATTAGACTAAGAGAGCTAAATAAGCTAGAGAATGGTTGTACTAAAGGCCCTACGAGTGGGATAAGTGCCTCAAAAATATATTTTCACTAAAAGAGTAAAAATTAAAATTATCCAAATGAGTTTGGTAAATAAGATGGGCTAGAGATCAGAGGCCCAAAATTCATGTAAATCATTATGTCCCCCTAAAGTAGTTTTAGGGAACTAAGAGAGCAAGCAGGTGAGATTGTCAAGTGTGGGACAAGTGCAACCAGACTTCATTTTAGGGTGAAGTGATTTATATGAAACTTTAATGTTCAAAATTGGTCATAAAAATGGGACATGTTTTAGTAGTTATAATTTCATGTAAATTAATATGACCTTATAGAGTATGCTAATAGAGTTATGTAATCCAGATTTCAAAGTTCAAATTAGGAGTTCAAGACTCCACTTTCATGCTAAGTGTTATATATGATTTTTTATCACATGGATGTGGTATTTATAATGGTAATGGTTGCAAGACCCAATTAAACATGTAATACAAGATCAAGTAATAAGGAAAATTTATAATGTTGTAACTAATGAGCCATGAGCATAAGTGGGAGTGTATATAAAATAAAAAAGAGGTTTCATAATTTTTGGAAGAATTAGGGCATGTTGTGCAAGTAATAATAAATGGTGATTATTTTATAAAATAATTTTGAACATTTTAAAACAATAAAAATGTGTCTACAAACCTGGAATATCTAGTTTGGACTAAAAATGGAATGTGAATGTATTTGAGAGAGGAGAAGATGAGAGTTGCTAAAGGACCAAACCAAACATTCTCATTAGCTCAGTGTGTGTAAATGATTTTGTTTACTACTTCTTAGAACCTGTAAGGACTAGAACTATGGATCTAATCATTAGGTTATTGAATCCTACCTTGATAAATCTTGCCTAAACATTTCTCTACTACTTGATAATTTAAGTCATTGCTTTATTGTTCAGCAGGAATCTATAACCCCAATAGAGGCTACTTGAATCACCTAGGATTGAGTTTTTTATATTGTTTTTTATTTACTTGTTCTTGTTTTCTCTTTTCTCTTTATTTTATTATCATATTAATTATAGGTTGGGGACCAATATGGTAAGCAAAATGTATAATTACATATTTTCCACCCTAGATATTTACCACAATAGGCTCATTTACGTGAACCCAAAAACCATTAAGATGTGATTTTTGTGATTGGTTTTGAGACAATGTCTTTATAGACTGAATATTTTTACCCAATATTAACCTAACACAAATAAGTTTATATCAAACACAATATCTGAAGATTTTTAAATCAATTTCAAAATAGGATCTAACATGGTAAACTACTCAAAGTACTCAAGCAACAAAATGTCATTCAAGTTACCTTCATTTAGACCTATTATTCTTCATCATTTGACCAATAAGATAAACTTTAGGGAAAAACAAAGGGTCCAAAAGAAAAAAAAACAAGCAATGAGTTTAGAATGAAAAAAAAATGATAAAGTTAATAAAACTAAACTAAATTAACAAGAAAGTAGGAAATAAAGAAACAAAGTAGGAAAGGGAAAGAGAACGTAATTATAGGAAATTTCTAGGCTAATTCATGTTTGGAAGTAATGTTTAAGTATTGTCCATTAACATGTCATGGAACTTTTTTCACTCAAATTTTCACCCGTGGATAAGTATTTCAGGTTTAATCCAAATTTAATGAAACATTGGATTACCTCTAGGCCTGTGGGTTGCCTAAAATAGAGGTAAACCTCTAAATTGAAAGGGCTAGTTCCCTAGATTTGTCTTTAATAACTTATCACCAATTCTAATTGATTAATTAAAGGAAAATAGATAGAATGAAACATTAAAAATACCTATCATTAACCTACACTATGAAATATGACTCACAAGACTGGGTTCAACATCCTACATTACTATATAATAAGTATTTCAAACATGAAGGTGATATGCAATACACTTCTCTAAGTGAATGGAAAAAAGGATTGATAATAGAAATTAATTCTATTCTTCACACTGAGAGATAGATAAGGAAACTAAATACACTTCATGTGACATATTAGAGAGTGAATTATTTTCACATAACATGAGAGAGTAAGGTGAATACAAGGATATATGATTATCACTTGTCATTCAACTTTGCACTACTCCACACACTTAGACAAGGAATTATGGAATCAAAAATAGCTTCAAATATTTATTCAAAGGAAAACATCATTATTCAAACTATAAGGGCTTCACCATCCTATAAATGGATTATATACAAATTCCAAAATGGCTTGCATATATAGAGTATATGAAAGGAGAGAGAAGAAGTGAAGCTAAAGAGTGACAAGATGAAGTGTCAAGATGTGAAAACTAGTTAAAAAATGAGATAAGGAGTTATAAAACAATATATGAATGTTTTCTTAAATATGTGTCCACCTTAAAGTTCATCATTCTCCCTTAAGTTGGCATAGATATCTCAATTAGCCTTCATAAAATTGATTTTCTTAATGAGGAGTCATTTGATAGTCTAAACCTACCTTTGAAAGTTATCTAAACATGTTTATTAACTTGGTAATTTGGAAACAATATGGTTATATCCTTTATATTCCCCTCAATTGATGAACTTCTCTACACCACTTGTCATTCACTACCTTGTAACTACTCATTAGGCCTTCTAGGCTTGTCTTCACACTTATCACTTTAGTGACCTAAATTTATTATATAAGGTTAACTAAATATGTGTTGGAAAACTATTAAAAACCTATATTTCCTCTATTTTATAAGGTCAGGATAACTTCAAACAACACTTTCATCTTCCAACTAGATAATTACCCTCATTCTCAATGTCTTGTTTAGGACTGCCTATAATGGCCAACTAAGTAGAGGATTTTTCATGAATAAATGATTTAAAAAATATGTAAAAAGAGTTTAAATACATTTATGCATACCTACCACAATGGTTTTCATCTATTTATTCCATTTTACACTTATATAACAATTCAAATCTTGCAAGTAACACTAAATCGAGTCTATCTATATAAGTGATAGTATGGATCAATTAGGTTGAGAGTAAATTGATGAAATTATAAACATGTCCAAAATAATTTCATGGATATTTGACCCATTTTTGATGCATTTTCATTCATATTTTCTCCATCAAGTTCATATGAGGGTTTTAGGAGGGTTTTAAGTCACTTAGATTGTTAATGATGATTCTTAAAGATTAGACATTCAAAATTTGAACTAATTACACAAATTATATGTAAATAAAACTCATAAACTACTCCCATCTAATTTATATACCATTAATCTCATATGTATATATATATATATATATATATATATTACTAAAGGAAATTGATCTCTCAATCTCTTAATTGCATTCTAGGTAGGCCTGGGAGGAATTTAGGCAAAATTAACCAATACTAGATTACTCTCTACAAATTGATGATTATTATGAACCCTAAAATTTAATAATAAGTCTCTCACATGGTTTTGAAATATCTCATGATGTTATGAGTGAAGTTAGACACCATTAGGGTTCACACCTAATTCTAGGCCTAGTCTGCATATACTATGTATCTAACCATGTGGTCACTTCTAAGTGATCCCAATGGTTATGGGTGCTCATATAAGATTTTTTTCATTCATTTAATATATATACATCACCTTAAATTCACTCAATTCTCTCAAATTTATCCTTTTTACCATTCACATTTTAGGTTTGTGGATTGTATGATTGTAAAGTAACCCCTATCTAAGACAAAATAGAGAATACTTACCCTTTTGGTTTGCCTAGAATAAGACCATAGTGATATTTTTTAGGCCATGAGGACATTTTTTACCAATTTTAAAATCTTATTCATACCCATATATCCTTAAAACATCTCAAACTCTCATTACTAGCTTCTTCAAATAGTGATTGTGTAGGGGTTTTTGGTTGAGCCTAAGAAATGTGAGTCATGACTATATTTGTTCTTCATTAATTTTTAGGATCTCATATAAGTGATTAAATCACTCTAAGAATGAATTATACATTATCATATTCAACCTATGTCTTTGTCTATTAATCAAACTTGCATTCTCTATTATCATGAGACTAGTTTGTATATGAGCTAAATCATAATGTTCATTAGGTGCATCAAGGGATGCTTGTAGGTGTGTATTAGTGTTTGAGAATTTTGTTTCATGATTTTGGTTACATATAATGACACTAGTACCATTTCATATCTTATATATATATATATATATATATATATATATATATATATATATATATATATATATATATATATATATATATTATTAAACCAACATCCATCTTTTATTAGCTTAGACTAGTCTATATACCAAGTCTAAACTATAGGTATGCATATTACAAAAACCAAAATACTTACTATAGGTGTTGATTCATGATTTTAACACTATGTTTCCACTCCTTTTGATATATATTTAGGTTACTAGGACCATTTCAAACATTAATTCATCTATTTATAACTTAAGACTAGGTTCTTATTCATTTTCCATCAATGCACTGTAGGTGGGAATGTGGTCTAAGGTTTATTTTGTCCCAAATGGCACTATATTACCTTGAATATCCTAATTAAAATTTTGACTGAGTTAGAACCACTCAACCATCTTTCTCCCTTGACCAAATAATCTCATCCTATGCTTAGATTTTAAATTTTCATGTAGGACAGAAGACTAAGACTATTGGGATTGCTTATACTTCACAAACTTTCACTAATAGATTGTACTATGTTGATCAAAGTCTCCTTTCAAAAAAGTTGAGGTAACACTTCCCTTTTACAACTTTAATCAATTTTTAGACTTTGGACTCAAGTGTGGATGTTTGTAATGGTCTCACCACTTAGACATTGATCTATTCTTGATATATGAACCTATTTAAGATGCCAAAATAGGTTCAAATGATTCTAGACATGTCTTGATCCCTATTTCAGGTGTGAACATGAAAACTATAAATGCCTACTTCCAGGCTACTTAATTGTATAATCTCTACTAAGCCTTATATCCCATAAATTATCCTCTTGAGAATAAAAATTCAATGAATATTATGATAAAACATACTCTATGAGGTTAAAAATAAACATATTAGCTTTGAACTGAAGCCATCAATAAGAGAATAAGCTCTATAATCAACAAAACATTATTCACAGTCCTCAAGAGTGTTCACTCTTAGCATAAGAGAGTAAACTTGCCTATATATTCATATCTACACATGACAAACCAAATTAATTCAACATGAAAAGGATTAACATGTTTTAAAATTCCACACACACTACTTGGTTCACATAAACCAAATTAATATGATGAGAAAACCAAAGCCTTTGGGGTTATGCAAATAATTTAGAGCTGTTGATAGTCTTAGTGTTTTTTCATACCATAAAAATCATCAATATAAATGAAATTACCAAGAAATTTATTTTAATAAATACTAATTTCATCCACCAAGTACACTCAGTCTAATTCTTCTTCTCGTGTTCATACATAAGAAAAATTATTGATCTCTTTTATCCTATCCAAGAGAGTGATGAGAGAAAGAGACTAGTTTTTTCCATTTTTAGACCTGTTGAATCTTATTAAACTTGGAAAAAACTTGTGTAAATCTAAAGAGACTATATAAACCTTTAAACATGTTATATGTGTCATATAATTCATATAACTTGCTTGAAACTTCCATTTTATAGTGATCTTATTGTTTGTGAATTAGACCTATAACATGTCAATTTAAAAATATTCCTTGACATTATGTAACATGGCATTCATTATCCTAAGCCTTTAAATTTTTATTTTATCTAAAATATACATATAATTCATTAAATGACCAAAATAAGGCATAAAATGACATTTAGAAAAGAAAGACAAATGTGATAAAGATAAAATCATATTATGTGACCTCATTAATGGCCATGACATTATTATAGGACCATGGTGACCATTTTGTGATTTATAATACCTTATGAAAACTTTTCACATGCAGGGATGTTGACTTATTTTGACCTAGGAGTAAAATTAGGCAATATTTTTTCAATTTCTAGGAGATAACATGCCTGTTATGCTAAAGACTAGTTGCGTTCTCCTATCCTTGGGAAATGGAGTCACCTATATGCCACATCTAACATTGATATGCCTTTAAATAGACTAAAAACACACAAAGGAAGAAAAAAATTCACACTTGTGCTCTCTAAGCACTTAGAGAAAGCACACAGAAAGACACAAGGTAACACACACATAAACTACTATGTACATAACTAACCTTCATATCATCAATATAAAGGCTTCAATTGAATCCAATTTATAGGGATAGGTAACTCCTACCCATTCATTCTGTCTAATTAGAAGTAATTATTTTGATTGCACTTGATAATATATGGCCCACTACATAAACTATCAAACTTAGTATGTCTTCTTGGCTTTGCTCTATCTTCATCCCATTTTAATATTGTCATCCTATTGGAAGAGTCTTGGAATTTATTTATTATCAAAGTATCTATTCATTAGTACTTGATGATGCTCTATGGCTTTAATACCATTTCCTCTAATCTCTTATAGCTCCATCAAATATGTCAACCTCACATCCATTGGAGCATTTTCAAGAAAGTCTAACTGATGTTCCATCTCTAAGGTAGGTAGCTCTTGGGATATGAATATCCTAGCTTCTTTCCCATAAATAATAATTAAATGAGAGTTACCTATTAACCTTTTATGTGTGATTCTATCAACCCATAGGGATATCTTCAACTTAGTGTGCAAAGCTCTTTGATTTCTCTCCAAAGTCTTCTTGATATTTATGATTAGGTTCTTATTAGTAGACTCATCCAACCCATTACCTTGAGGGTAATATTTTAATGATGTAATCAAATATATACCATTAACACTTACCAAATCAGTTGTCTTTGTACTCTTGAAAGTAACTACATTATCTAAAATGATGGTAGGAGTTTTAAACCATGTAGTAATTCTCTCATAGAACTCCAAGATAAAACTCTTATTAGCCTCCTTTAATGTAAATGCCTCAACCCATATTTTAAAGTAATTATTTTCTATAAGGATCCATTTGTGGCCAACACTTGATAGAGGATTTATCATGCCAATGAAGTCAAGACCCCATTGTATGAAAGGTTGATATACTTGAATAGGCCTCAAAGGAAGAGTCGAAAGCTTTTGTTTACCTACAAATAAAGCACATTAGACACACCTTATTTACCTGATAATATCAATCTTTAAAGAGGGTATATCAATGTTATCCTTCCCTCATGATATTTATAGCTATGGTTATTTGAGAGAAATGAACTCGTACTGTTCCATCATGAAACTTTTCAAGCAAGACTCCAAATTCATCATTGTCAATGCATCTCATTAATACATAATTTTTATCTCTTATAATAAGTAACCATATAAAATATTATAATGAATATTTTTCAATCTCATATACCTTATTTTATTCTACTCAAATCATTAGGACACTCAACATTTTGGAGGAATCTAATAATGTCTTATGTCCAACTTTGTAGAGGTTTAGAATCAACTGATTGAACGTAATCTTGTTTGACTAAAGATTCCTCTTTTGGTTCATGGAGGTCTAAATCCAAGTTTTCACAAAGACCCTTACCTCTTACCAACTTGGTCACCTTGATGTGAAATTCATACTCCATTGCCTTTGTAATCAACCATGCCCTCTTTTCATTGAGTTTTTTGCTCAAAAGGAACTCCTTGGTGGTAGGATGAGAAACCATAATGTGGATCATATATACGTATAATATTTTCAAATTTTATCAATTAATAACACTCTATATCTTGAAAAAACCCATCAAGTCTCAATATCTCTGAGTGAATGCCTCAAGGGGTGAATTTGGAAAGGGGTGGGTAGACTATTGGTGCTTCATATGATTGTTATCCCTTTTTCCACCTGTTATCTATACACTTGTCTCTTACAAACCATTCCCCTAAGTTTTTTCTTATCTCTTTTACACTCCTCTAGTCATTTACCACTTTTAGTACACATTTTCCTAACCTAAAATCCATTTAGATAGTTTACACGACTAGGTCAATTGGGTTGACCTTGTACTCTTATTTATGAAACTCATTTATGATCTAGGTCAGGTTTTGGTTGACTTAGTATATAACCTAGTGAGTTTTTATCAATAATGATAATAGGTTGACTGGGTCGACCTTATCAACCAAAACTTTTGTAAGGACTTAGGGTTAAATCCACCTATATATACAAGATCATTTTTCCATTATTTAGAGAAGAGAAAAATAAGTAGGACATATTACACATCTACTTATCCACTATTCTACTTGAGGAACAAGATTAGGGTTTCATAATTTCTTTAGAGATATGAATCTTATCTTATGGAGAAGTATTTTACATGCATTTGTAGGTTGTGTATCCTACATTTGATTTATCCTTGTCATCCTTGCATACTATAATGACCTCTTTCAAAGCACCTTGGACAAGGGAGATATTGAGGTTTGGTGGGTTCATCTTCAAAGGTAAGTATTCCTAACTTTGTTTTTCCTTTGTAATAGTAGATAGATATGAATATATACTTATCTTCCATGCATTAGGATTCCTTATACATTGATGTGTGTATATGTATTATATGCATGATTATTTTTAGTTTTTATCACCCCCACTTTGTGTCATAAGCTTTGGTGAGCACTAGATTAGATTTCTTTCCTTTACTTATTATTAGTATAGTGATTCCAAATACATAGGACTTAGTTAGGGTTATTACATGTTTTTTATTGACTGGAGGCTTTTGAACCCTCCCTAGTGATATTATTTGTGATAAAATATCCCCTAATTGGGTCTATCAAATCCACATATTAGTCATGTTATTAATTATCTAATGTATCCCCAATCAGAAGTGTAAGTAAGATCTATCATATCCAATCTAGGATTGATTTATAACTATAATCTATTTCTTATTACATATATTATGGTGAACGTGATGTGAATCTAACCCTTATAGGTTTTCTTTCATATTTTTTCATTTTTATCATTTTGTTTATTATTTTTCTATATTTGCAATACTAGGTCGACAAGGCTAGTATAGTTTCTAACTTCTATGTTTAGGTTTAACACACATTCACATATTAATGATTATTATTTTTTTTGAATTATTCATTAGATATAGGTTACTAGATCGAATAGGTCAACATAATACTCTTATTTATCTCCATAATAATAAACTAGGTCAAACATTTTGATAGTATTCTAGACAACTTCTAGATAAACATAATAGGTCAACCAGGTAAGTATAATCATCTTAACAAGCTTTAGAAAATAAAAAATTGTAAAACTAGGTCAACCTAGTCGACATAGTTAGAAGAATTTTCAAGCACCATTTAAGGCACTTCAATATAAATCCCACACCCTTAACATTGTCCAACCCACCAAGGTTCCTTTTTTCTCTCTTTCAATTTAGTTCTTCCTTGTAGTCCTATTTTTCAAAGTTTGCAATCTCTAAATTTACAATCATATAATAAACTAGGTTAAACTAGTCAACCTAGTTCTATATTTTGTATTATATCTAAAAGACTAGGTCAACCTAGTCAACCTAGTTCTTAAGGACTCTTGCTTTAACAGTGCAGTAGTTACACTATCAAATTTATTTTATAATGTTTGCATACACTATTATTTGAAATGACTCTATACTATATTTCAAATTAGAATTTAATAATTAAATGAGATTAATTACTTCACACTTTCAATTTTCTTAGAGTAGATCACATAGTCTAATTAGGTGGTTTTTCAATATACCACTTAGTTGCACTATTTTTCTCTTTCTTGTACACACTACCGAATCATATAATTTATAAATGCTTTTAAATATTTATCTACCCAAGGCCTACCTACTTGGATTTCATCACCAAATGGGAAGACAACTTGGTTTTATGGCCAAATATAAACATGTGGTTAATGGTATATATTATAAAATCACATGACACCCTTATCACTACAATATTATGAAGTGAAGGGGTAGGCCCCAATACCAAGCCAATATCATTACCAACATAGATCCCTTACAACCTAAATGTCCTAAAACCATCCATAGATTGCTTTCTAGTTACATAATTTTAGCCAACTTCCCTATCACACTTAAAATAACACTTTATAATTATCTAACACCATTCAATTTGACCACTTAGTTAGCATTTAGTTTTGAGTTGATTGCTTGTTCTTTTCTTTTTATGTGTTATATTGTAAAAACTTACATTAGCTAGTGTTGGTAGAAGGTTTTATAATGTGTGACTCAATTGGGATCATTCTCATTGACCTAATTTATTATGTGTGTGATTTCATTTCTTGATTCAAAGTAAATTTCAAAATTTTCCACTATTTTCAATACACTATGATTATGTTCAGCATAGTCTCTTATAGATTGTTTGTTTCCCCTACCTACCATATTGAGTTGACCTAGTTGACAAGTATTCATTTTTACCTCTTAAGTTATAATACTAGGTCAACATTCTCAACTCTTTATCATTATAAATTTGTTCTTTCTCTCAAGTTACATTATTAGGTCAACCTGGTTGACTCTATATCCTTGTTAACTCAATTTTGTATACCCTATTTCCAATACTATGTCAACCTAGTAGACTCTGTAATCTTATTTGTCCCTTCCTATCTCCTTGATTTTGCATCAAATTTGCCTTACCTAACCTATCTCTTTCATCATTAACTTCCTATTTGAATACAAAACTAAGTTAAATTCAATAGATATGATGAGTCTTACTAACCCTAATAGGTTCTCCCATAAGCAAATTGTAGCTCCTATCTTGGATGAAAGTAATGTTCATATAGCCACTCACAATAAAAACTATGGTACCCCCCTCATTATTTTTTTCTTTTCAATCCTCTCTTCTTACTTGAAGATCAACCTGGATTAGAGTATACACTAGAAATGCTCTTCTTCATCAATTATTTTCTTCAATATCAAGGAAAGGATCCTTCTATTATCTACCATCTCATTATAGGCGGTCAAGTTGAATAGCCTCATTCACCTTCTCCCAAATTCTCACATGGAGTTGGGGATACTATATTTTTTGATACTTAGCCTCTTCCCTCTATTTTGATCCCTTCTCATACCATGAATTGTTATTATTTAACTTCCTCTACCTCCATGGCTAGTATTTCTACTAACATGGTTGGTTCTACATATAGTGGGCCTCTTCCAAGACCCACTCTTCTCAATTCTTTCACTAGTGCATCATTTTTCTACCAATGGTAACCATGACTCTATTTCTATTCGTTATCATGCCTCTACTAGTCCTTATTTTTCCATACAATCAAATTATGCCACTAGTGCCTCACAAATAGTTCTTCTTAAGCTCTTACCAATACTAATAGTGTTACCTAAGCCACTAACACCAATTCTAATACCTAAAAAAATGAAAATAATATAACTCAAACCCATCAAATCCTATTAAAAACTATTAATCAAATGAATGATTTTCAAGCTAACAATGTAAATCAAATAATGCAAATGGAAAATCACTTTATCAATCTTCAAACCCTCCCTCAATAGATTCCATGGCATGTACATAATCATAATGTCCCACACCTCCTCTTTGGTATTACCATGGTAATATTATCCCTTAACCTCTCCCTGTTTATAAAATAATCAACCATCTTCAAAATGATCCTCTTACATCTCAAATTGCTAATATCAATATAGGAGGTATCACCCATACTATTTCTTACAATGGGTCAACTGATCTTATTCTTCCATTTTATAACATTTAGAAATATATATAAATATTGGGTCAAGTTAAATACCTTTTTTACTAGCAATATATTATCCAAAACTCTCACAGGTGATGCTTTAGTTTGGTACAACCAACTCAAAACTCATTTTATTACTAGTTTGGAAGATTTAGTTAATGTTTGAGTCTAAGATTTCTAAACTAGTGATTTCCTTGAGAATACCTTGGCCCATTTGATCAATTGTAAGCAAATTGAGATTGAAAGTACACAATATTTCATTAAATGATGGAAGACCTTATCTAACAAATGCAACCATAATATGGTAGATGATAATATTTTCCATGTTTTTACCAATGCTCTTTTTCCTAAGTTGAAATATTGGGCTCAAAATCTCCCTCCATGTACTTTGGAAGAGGCTATTGACAAAACTAAGCATCAATATTTCCTTATGAATCAGTTTGAGACATCCCAAGCTTCCATTGGTACTTGCATATTACTGCAGAATAAAAATACTCATACTACCACTGATGGTGTCATAGACTCTTATGATACCATTCACATTGTCCACACTGTTGTTCCCAACCAAACTTTAGAATAAGATTCCCCTCCTAACCACATCACCAATCCTCATTTATCTATATCTATTAACATTAATGTTCATAAACCTTTATCCTTAGTAGAATTATAAAATTTTCTATTAAGGCCTCTCCCATAAGATCTTGATCCCACTCATCCCATGAAATCCTAGTATGATCCCAATAAATTTTGTTGGTTTCATGCCAGTTGCGGTCATTCTTATGAGACCTATATGAAAATTTGTAATTTTTTTATGGATTTCTATATTTATCCAAATCTTGACCATAATTTTATCATTTGTTAATGCCAACAATCCTATGACATTGTTTTCAAATCCCATGAAACACAAACTAAATCTCAAGCTTTGAATTAGGCTAATGTTAATTTATCCATCTATAAATATCTTCTTCCAAATCACCAATAAAAGCCTACCACTTCTACCAATAATATTTAAAGTCTTCTTGACAAAACCCTAAAGAGAATGTGGTCAATATGACTAATATGTGATGGGTGGTTGCTTTCATTTATCCTCAACCCATCTACACACCTCTATTATCTCATACATTTTGTGTTATCCAAGTTTATTATACAACTAACTTAAATGAGTAATGAAATATGACCTTATATCTTATGATGAACCAATTCAAAAACCTCCCTTGGATAACACTTCTCATACTATTTCTACCATACCTCTAGATTCTTTACCTATCATCAATGATAATCAAACATATATCAACACTTCTTTTGAAAATTCTCAAACCATACCCACATCAACTATTCCATCTTCTCAACATAATCTATAAACTTTTCCTCCTATTAAACCTTCTACCTCTTATCAAAATAAAATTACATGTACTTTAGCTCCTCCTTCTAAGGACCTCCTTCAACATTATGCACCTCTTTCAAATAATATTCCTATGGGTTATGATGAATGGGATCCTATCATATAACTCATTAATCTCCCATCTCAAATACCATTTCCCAAACTTATGAGGACCTCCCCATGTTATCATAATTATCTTATGAAATTATTGGGAAGTTCTATTCTACATTCAAAACTTTTCTTGGATGGATGAGTATTCTAGAAGTCCTAGTGTGGAGGAGGAAGATTTAGTGTCATTTTCAAGTTTTTGAAACAATTTAAGTAATATTAAAAGTGCAATTTTTTGATTCTTGGGAAGTAAGATTTGAAGTAGGTATAGAATTATAAGTGAAAGTATTCAATAGGTTCCCATGGTATTAATGGTAATCAAGGAGCTTGAGGTAATTTTTATCAAAGCCTTAAATATTTATCAAAGTTTTGATGGATCCAAATATGATTAACACAAGCCTAGGGAACTAAACTATCATAGCACTTATTATTGAAATGAAAAGTTCATTTTGATTTTGTATTTAATAAATGTGCTTAGAATACCTCTCAAAACTAAAGGATCACATTGATATGATGTTTTTTGTGACTAGAATACACTCTAAAAATTTGGTTTCTTGATACATTTTCTATCTCAAGATACAAGCTTTCAAAATTAAATTAGTAGAGTGGGATGTGCATGGGGACATCAAATAAAATCCAAAGAAATAACCATTTGAATTAAAAATCTTAAAATTATCTTGAGAATAAATGTATGGCCAATAAGTGTCAAAATCTCATTTGATCATATTATAGATCAATGACACGTGCATGATAGATTGAGTTGGTGGGACTATAAGGATCAATATTGTGAGTTAAATGATACAAATCAAGCTCAATAGCAAGATTGAGGTCAAAAAGTTAGAAGATCCTAATATTGGATATGGGGTCTATAAGTGTTAATATAATAATTAGTTAAATGATAAATAGTTCACATTTTATTAAGCACATTAAGATCAATGGCACATGTTCAATCATGTTAATAAAATCAATAGTACATGTAGGGTCAAAAAGTAAATGAGCTAGATTGAATGTGAGGCCACCACATGGCACAAGTGTATTAAAAAAATGAAGCTAAAAATAGGATCTTGAGGATAAATTTAGGGATTCCAAGTGGTAAGATCTAGAATATAGATCATAGATCAATGGTAATGATGAAGGTCAAAGTTAAGAGACTTCTAAGGAAATCAATGGATCTAGGTTAATCAAGTCCCAAAAAGTAAAAAGTGAGGACACATTTCCAAATAAAAAATAATCATATTTTAAAAAATGATAAACCACATGGCAAGGATGCCACATAGGTAGACACATCGAATCAAAGGTTTTTGTAAACCTAAGTAGGTGAACATGTGGAACCAAGATCAAATACGATTGAGGTTGAACCAAATTGGATATTTTAGAGTAAAAAATCACTATTAAAGAATATAAAAGGAGTAATAGGCCTTTTAAGGACTCATACAAATCAAAGGTTGGCAACTAGTTATTTAGATGAGATAAAACACCTGATGGATCTTCATTGATATTAAGACTATAGGAAAAATAATAAATGGGATTAGTTTTCATCTATAATAAGCCCATGATCAGGTTTGGAATAGGGAAAATTTATAATGTGAAGGATTTTCTCATCTTCAGACATAGTCATACCCTTGACAAAAAAAGTACCTATAGACACTCAAAATAGGCATACTTATGCCTTTGTCAGGTCTAAAGATATGAGGATTATGTCCTTATAATTAATCCATGTGAAAGATGGCATAGAGTTCCAAAATAACGATTTGGGGATTATAAAATGTAGGTGGATCATTAAATTACTTTCAAAGGCTTTAAATATTTTCCTTTCTTGGTAAGACCATGACTCATCATCTGGAATACATATTCTTATCTTCTAGTATATTTATTAACCAATGAGAGGGTTTAGAGGCTATTTGGATCAATAAAGGTTAATTAGTTGATGGAGGACTAGTATTGATTTGATTAAAATGTGGTTGATAATTCATTTAAAGATTTTTTCATCTCATTTATTGATGTTGATGATGTGTCCCCCTCTCTCTTTGTTCTTTTTTTATATCTCCCATTTTTTCCCCATGTTCTCTCTCTCTCTCTCTCTCTCTCTCTCTCTCTCTCTCTCTCTCTCTCTCTCTCTCTCTCTCTCTCTCTCTCTCTCTCTCTCTCTCTCTCTCTCTCTCTCTCTCTCAAGTTAGTTACAAGTTAGTTAGTTAGTTACAAGTCAATACTTGTGTTTCTTTCTACCATTAATGGATTCTTAGTGTGAGTCTTAGAATTCTTCTTTCCTCCTTTGATTACTTGATATTCCTGGTTCATGAGATACTTATATAATTAGCTAGTTTATGAGATTGTGTGAGTAAAAGTTGTCTTATGTTGATCTAGTGTTGGTTTCAATCATATGTGTGTCTCATTTCAATTTGGTGGATCACCTTTTTATCTTTATTAGTAACACTATTCTCCCTTTCTAACCCTTTTCTTAGTAGAGTATTTAGTTTAGGTGATCCATGAAGGGGAAACTAGCATTCTTTAGAGGTTCAACCTCACCATAGGATACCCATAGCCTAAGGTTCCCATTATGTAGCTTTGTTGGGGAATACCTAAATAACCCTCCCTAAGGGTGAAATTTTTTTCTAAAATAGTTTTTGGTACTCCTTGTGGAACTCTTTCAAAGGCTATTGATTAATTTTGATGTTGGTTTGATCAATTTGCACCAGTTATAGCTTTCATGTAATAGTATCTAGTGACTCTAAGAAAAATTCAAAAATTTGGTGCAGATTAGTATCTATCTTTCATGTCAAAATTGACTACAAGATCAACTTTTAGAGGTATTCCTTTTCAATTTTTTGAATTACCTTTGAACTAATAAGAATGGTTAAGATTCGATAATACACATCCATATAAAGTAAACTTCCCTCTTAAATAATTTTAAAAATCTACCTCTACAAGAAAATCTTTTTTATCTCATTTCTTTGCCATGATAGCCCTTAGAGATTTCCCTTTTGTGGCTTTCAATGTCTAGATTTATTTAGACCTTGAATAGTATGATCCTATTCCATTATCATCTCTTAAAAGTGTCCCTTATTTCATAAGAGATTATTCCACAACCCCTTTTGATCACCTTAGAGACATAGCCAACTTATACATTATTTATGACATAACTGAGGAAAATGTGGTTATTAGGCTATTAGCCATCTCTTTCAAGGGTAAAGCTTTGGACTGGTATATAAACCTTACTACCAACTCTATAGCATTATGGGATCATTTAGGTGATTCCTTGTGTAAAATATTTGAATATAAAAGTGACCATTTGTCACTTTCAGAGTAGCTAACCATAATCAAGAGGGCTCTTCATTTGGTTATGTAGGATTTCAATACAAGGTTTCAAAAGATGTGGGATAGGATTCCAATATCTATTAGTCATACTCATTAATTTTCTTTCCTTTAATACCTAAAGGATCTTAATAGTGAAATTTCAATAATGATTCAATTTATGGGAGGATACACTCTATTGAATGTTTATGATGTGGCAATCAGAGTAGAAAATTGTCTAGTATAAGCTGACAAGCATACACCTAAACCACTAATGCCTTTTTCCTCTAAGATTCAACCACATCCTATATATATTCTTCCCATTACTACCATTAGTCTTATGATAACACTTTTTGCCATACCTACACCAAAGTAGGGAAAGGCTTCCACTAGTCAATCTAGTGAATCCTAAGAAAACAAAAATTTCCTAGACCTAAAGAGCATGTTTCAATACTTTGGAAATGATCTAGTGAATGTGAAGATTTAGTAAGCCCATTTCAATGACCTTTTCAAGCTTCATATTAGCCTAAAAAATATTATTATCAAACAATTAGGCCACCCTATAAAGGAAATTTCCAAGGACAAGGCCAGGACCAAGGGTAACCTAACTATGTTAGGAAAAATAACTATAATCTAGATACTACAAGCATTTCCAACATTTTGGTCCCTACTCAAGATAACATTTACAAGAATATTAGGGTATCATTCCTTGGAATAAGTCTTTTGTCCAACTCAGTATCCCAAACACTGACTTTAATTAGGTTGTCAATGATCAATGATAATAGGCTACTAGTGTTGGATATAATTAGGCTCTTATGGCTCAAAAGATATAAGTAGCTATAATTACCAAGGTAGAAGAGCCTTAACAAGACTAGGGATCTAATGAAGGACCAAGCTAATTGGGTGTTGAAATGGTTGATTATGATAAAGAAGAATGTTATGTACTCAATTAATAGGCTATTTTTAGCCATACATACATTCTAGTAGTAGATAATATAAGGGTCAAAAGAAGGAATATAGATAGTAACCAGGAATTAGTCAAAGATCTTCGTACAATTAATCCTTTACTATCAATGCCAAAGGAACTAATTTCTATTCCAAAGGTTCCAATTGATCCAAAGATTAAAAATCAATGGAATGCCTTTAAAATACAAAACTCACAAGTTAAAAGTATAGTTGTGGCTCCCAAAACACAAGCAAAGGTTAATGGCTTACCCATCAAAATTGTTGAATAAATGAAAAAATATAATGTTAGTGTGCCAATGTGTGACATTCTTTCTATGCCTGGTTAGGTAGATATCCTTTAAGAAGGATTGTCAAAGATTAATGTTTCAAAAAAGACACTAGGAAAATATTATTTTTTCCTCACCAATACAACCAAAGGACCTAATGAGGGGAAATTAAACAATGTGGTCAAACCTCCTCCCTTATATATTTTAGTGATAATTAGTGACTCCTTGGTGTATAATTACATGGTAGTTAGTGGAGCATGAATTATAGTGATGTCAATTTCAATTTAAAATTAGCTTGGCTTGAAGTATGAGACCCAATCAAAGGAAGTTATGTAACTCAATGGGTCTTCCACCAAACCAGTTAACATCATAAAAAGGTTTTAGCTTGACCCTACATGTTTGTCTTAGTGTTTTAGTGCCCAAGATGTGTTGATTTTATATGTTCATCTTCATTTTGATCTATATTTATCTAGAGAATTCATAGCCAAAATTAGAGGTTATCTATCATCAAATTGGTTCTACATGAATTTTAAAATAAGGCATGCGACCAAGGTATCCATTAAAACTAAGCCTATTAATCAATTTCACATAGAACCTTATGGGATACATTACTCTAACATCAACTATACCATCCTAAATAAGATGACCACTTGGTTTGTCAAGAACTAAATACTCATCCTAAGGAGATACCTAATATGTTCTTAGTTGACTTATAGAGTGAAATTCAGTTGATTTATCCTTTAGAAGGTATTGAAGAGAGAGACATGGGTGTCTATTACTTACATGAGTAAATTTAATCCATTCTATCAATCATTAGGCTACATAAAGATACTAGTGGTTTGTGTAAATTATTCTTTGATGGTGAAGGAGAAAACATAGAGTAGGTGCAGGTGCAATGTTAGTATCTCCCTCAAATGATAAATACTTATCTTCTTATAGATTCTAATTTAGTTTCTCTTTCAATTCAGTAGAGTATTAAGGAATTAACTATGGCCTTAAATTGGTTATTAAGAGGGGAAACATATAATTTTAAGTATATGGGGATAAGGATCTAATTGTACATCATGTCAAAGGCCAAAATATCACAAAGAATTCCTTGATGAAATCTTACAAGCATAGAGTGTGGGACATTTTTTAAGACTTTGAGGCCTTCAACATCCAAGTAGTGCTAAGGAACTAAAATAAACATTTTGATAGGTTGGTAGCTATGGGAGCTCAATTTGACCTCTAAAATGAATTAAAAAGGTCCAAAGTGTAGCCACATGTCAAAGTGGTAGTAAGACATTGCTAGATAATGAAGCTCATTGGTAGGTCTCTTTGATAATGACAAGTAAATTGATTATTTATTGAAATAGGAAATAGAGTTTTCCTTATTAAACCAAGAACATTTTTAACATCAATATCAAGATCAAATTATTCAACTGAGAACTAACAAGCTTCCTAAAGGGCTGATTACCCTTGAAGGTCTCTTCCATGAAGGAGATCATATGAGAATAAATAAGGCAATGATGTCAACTAATGAGGAGAACTATGAAAGAGTCCTTATTCTTCAATAAAATATTATCAATATTGGAAAGGTAAGAACTAAGGTTGAAAATCATGATTTCTTTGAGATTTTTAGAGAACATACATACATCTTTGCTTGGGAATATAATGATTTGAGAGGTTTTGATCCCAAGCTATCCCAACACACTATAGATTTAGAAGTTGATGCCAAGCCTGTCAGGAAGAAACAAAGGCCTATCAAACCTAAGATTTAAGAGCTTATGAGGAAATAATTGACCAAATTTATTGCCAAGATCATCTTTCCCATTAAATACTCCTCATGGGTAACCAAATTTTTGTTTATAAGGAAGAAGAATGTGGATATCAAATTGTGTGTTGAACTCAGATATTTGAATAGGGTCTATTTAAAATATCATTACCCCTTATCATCCATGGAGAAAATCCTTTAGATAGTTACTAGTTCAAAATGTTTTTCTCTTTTGGATGGGTATTTAGGATACAACTAGGTACTGGTAAGAGAAGAAGATCAATGTAAGACTACCTTCACCACAAAGTTGGGAACATATTCTTATAATAAGATGTATTATGGATTATAAAATTTTGGATATACCTTTAAAAGGGAAATGGACATGGCTTTCTAAGACTTATTAAATTAGATGGTGCTCGTCTACTTGGATGAAATCACAATTTTTTCCAAAAAGGCTAGTGAGCATTTGAATCATCTAAGGTTGATCTTTGAAAGATGCAGAGAATATGGGATCTCATTAAATCCCAAAAAATGTGTGTCTATTTTTCATGAAGGCAAAATCTTGGGACATGTCTCAAAATAGGGATTATCCTTTGACCCTAATAAAATAAGTGCCATCTTGTCCTTATCTTTACCCAAGCATAATAAGGCACTCCATAGTTTCCTTAGGAAAATAAACTTTGTAAAGAAGTTTATATTTAGTTTTGACAACTTGGTCAAACCCATCAATGCCATGCTAAAGAAGAACCAAGTGTTCACTTGGTAAAATAAAGGTAAATCATCTTTTGAGGCTATCAAACAGGCCATTGCCTAAGAATTCTCTTTCATGAATCCTAAATTGCCAAGGGATTTCATATTATATACCTTTGCTAATGTTGATAACATATCAGTTATGTTGATGCAAAATAATGGTGAAGTGATGGAGAAACCAATTTATTTTTTCATTAAAAGGCTTGAAGGGTATGAGGTAAGGTACACCTTTGTATAAAATCAAGTTATTTTATCTTTGAGAATGTTCAAAAATCTCAGACCAATGCTCTCCAACATCAAGATTCATCTTATGGTGTCTCATCCTAGAGTGAGGGAATTTTTATTTAACAAATACTTGAATGAGAAGAGGGCTTATTGGATTACCAAGGTCATGGAGTATGATGTGGAGATAAAGGTCACTAATCTAGTAAGAGGTATAGTCTTATGTGAGCATATGGTTGAAGATATTTAAGAAGATAAAGAAGTTATTTTGGTAACTCAAGATAACTCACAAATAGATGCATCTCCACCTCATACTAGATGGCTCCAAGATATGGAATGCTTCTTTCTAATAGGTGAGTGCTCACCAGGTATGGATAGAGTAAAAAGAAGGTATTTTAGGATTTATTCCATACCATATGCATTGGTTAATGGGGTTTTTATTTATAAATGACCTCAATGGAGTGATTCTTAGGTGCATTGATGATAATAAAGTGACAAGGCTCTTGGAGCAATTTCATGATTAGCCTATAGGAGGCCATTTTGCTCCAAGGACTATAGTAGCAAAGATGATGAGATATGGGTATTTTTGGTCTAGCCTTTTCAAGGATTCCTATGCATGGGTTATAAAATTTCAAAAGTGTTCTCTTTTTTTAAGTAAATAAAGATTGGTAACACTTCTTGTCAACCTGATTTAGGTGAAACAACCCTTCATGTAGTGGGGTTTGGCCTTTATAGTAATGATAAATCAACCTTCTAGTAGAGGACACAAATGGGTACTCATTACTACTAACTACTTCACCAAGTGGGTGGAAGAAATTTCCATTAAAGAAGCTAATAAAATAGTAGTATTGGACTTCTATGATAACATAGTGACTAGTTTTGGTGTACCAACAACAATAATTTTAGATATTACCCTAGCATTTATTAGCATGAGAATAAGTTAATCAGTTCTTTAATTGGGAATATACCTTATCACATCCTCTAATTACTACCCCTAATGAAATAAACTTGTAGAGTCCACAAATAATAATGTGATAAGGATTATAAAGAAGACCATTGAAGAGAACTAGAGAGTATGACACACAAAGCTAAGGATAGCCTTATGGGTTGATATAGTAACTCCAAATGTTATCATTAGAAACACACAATTTATCCTTGTATATGGGAACGAAGATAAATTTCATGTCTCTCTTGAGCTACCTAACTTGGAATTATCCCATCATCTTGAGTTGATGGAAAGTGAACCTCTGAGTGTAAGGATGGCAGAGCTCATGGAGCTTGAAGAAAATAGGGATCTTGTAATGAAGACACTAGAGTCACATCAAGCTCAGGTCAAGAAATCCTTTGAAAAGAGATCCATAGAAAATGAATTTAAATAAGGGGATATATTACTCAAGTGGGATTCAAAAAAGGATAAACCATAGAACCATACCAAGTTTATCTTGTGGAGTGGTCCTTATTTGATTCATGGATGGAATAAACATAATGCTTTTTAGCTTGCCCAATTGGATAGAGAGGTATTAACCATCCCAGTAAATGGAATTGATTTAAATATTTACTATTAGAAGATTTTGTAGCCAATATATAATATTTTACATATTCGAATATATTTTATACTTTCCTTTAAATGCCTTGTGCACATTTCTTTTCTGTTGTGTGCTTGCTTCCCTAAGTTCCTTGGGCACATTATTTCTTTTATTTATTTTGGTCCTTGTTAATTCAAGAAAGTTTTTGTAAAGGGATATCCTTTTATTATTTTCATATTTTCTAAGGAAGAATACTTGAGACTCCATGACCAATGGATAGGCTAAGGATACTAGTCTCTTGCATAGAAGGCATGCAACCCTAGGATGTCACAAAAAATATAAGGTAACTTTGGCCTACATAAAAAAAAATTTCCTAAATGGATCAATATTATATAATTATTAGTGTGGAGGAAGAAGATAAAGTGTCATTTGAAAGATTTTCAAACATTTTAAGCAAGCTTAAAAGTGTAATTTGATGATTCTTAGGAAGCAAGATTAGCAGTAGGTCTATAATTTGAAGTGAAAGGATTCATTAAGTTCCCATGGTACTCATGGAATTAAAGGGTAATGAGGAATTTTTTTATCAAAGCCTCAAATATTTATCATAGTATTGATGTGTCCAAAGATGATTAACATAAGCCTAGGGAACTAGACCATCACAACACTTCTTGAAAAAATGAAAAGGACAGTTTAGTTGTGCATTTAATAAATGCTCTTATAAGACCTCTCAAAACTAAATGATCATATGGAGATTATTATTTTTTTTCTTAGAATATAATCTAAAAATTTGGTGTCTTGATGCATTTTCTATTTGAAGATACAAGCTTTAAAAATTTAACTAGAAAAGTGGGACGTGCATGGGGATGTCAAATAAAATCCACAAGAAATAACAATTTTAATTAAAAAAATTATAAGGATCCTAATAATAAGTGCAAGGCCAAAAAGTTTCAAAATCTCACTTTATCAGATCATATATCAATGGCATGCAGATGATAGATCGACTCGATGGGACGATCAAGATCAACGGTGTGAGTTAAATCATGTGAATCAAGATCAATGAAGATCTTGAGGTCAACAAGTCAAAGCATACTAAGATTTGATGTGGGGTAGATAAGTGGAAATATCATGGTGATTTAAAGGATTAATGGTTCATGTTCAATCAAACACATCAATAGCAATGACACACATTCAATCACGTTGAGGAAATTAACGGTGCACGTAGGGTCAAAAATTTAATGAGATATATTGAATGTGAGGCTGCCATGTGGTGAAATTGAATTAACTATGTGATGATAAAAATAGTATCCTAAGGATAAATGTGGGGTTGCCAAATGGCATAATCTAGAATGCATATTATAGATTAACGGTAATGATGAAGGTCAGAGCTAGGAGACGTTCAATGAAATTAATGGAGCTAGGTTGATCATGTCCCAAAAGGCACAAAGTGAGGAAACATATCCAAATCAATAAATAGTCATATTTTTAATTATGATAAATAATGTGGCAAGGATGACACATAGGTAGACATATCAAATCAAAAGGTTTTGTAAACCCAAGTAGGAGAATGCATGGAACCAAGATCAAATACTATCTAGATTGAACTAGAGTGGATATTTTAGGGTCAAGGATCACCATTAAAGCTTAGTAGAGGTATAATAGGTATTTTAGGTCCTAATATAGATTAAAGGTTGGAAACTAGCTATTAGGATGAGATTAAACACCCAGTGGATCTTCATTGATATTAACACTAGGAAAACCAATAAATGGGATTAGTTTTCATCTATAGTAAACCTATAATCAGGTTTGGAATAGGGGGAAAATTTGTAATATGAAGGAGTGTCTCATATTTATACATAGTCATACCCTCAATAAAATAAGTGCCTATAACTACTCAAAATAGACATTTGGGTACCTACAATTGCTCAAAATAGACATAATCATGGCTCTATCAGGTCTAAAGATATGAGGATTTTTTACTTATAATGAAGCTAAGTAAAAGATGGTGTAGAGTTCCAAGAGAAAAATTTGGTGATTGGAAAATGTAGGTGAATCATTCAATTCTTTTCATATCCTTTAAATATTTTCCTTTCTTGGTAAGACCATGACTCATAATCTTCAAAATAGATTATTGTCTTATAGTATATTTCTCAACTAATTAGAGGGTTTAGAGGATATTGGGATAAATAAAGGTTAATTTATCAATGGAATAATATTCTTGACTTGATCAAAATGTGGTTGAGAATTCATTGAAATATGGTGGTAGCTCATTTATTTATGTTGATGACATGATCCCCCTCTCTCTTTGCCCTTTCTCTATATCTCCCATTTTCTTCCCTATGGTATCTCTCTCTTTGATTATAGATAGATTCTTTGATTTTGTAAAGAATAGAAAGAGACTCTCATTTTATAAGGCCATACCCTAGCACAAAAATTTAATATCTACCTCTTGATGCCATAATATTATTCTTTACCTATCTCTTGCCTCTGAACTATGTGTAGTAAGCTTGTGCATGATGGTATTATGAAGGAGAATCTTCCATGTCCACTATCCTTCTTTATTTCCTATTTTTAGTTTTTTTTAAAATTTAGTTGCACATTTAGAATTGTGTTTCTTTCTACCATTAATGGATGCCTAGTGTGAGTCTTAAAATTATTATTTTCTCCTTTGATTATTTAGTGAGCCTGGTTCATGAAATACTTATGAAATTAGCTAGTTTGTGAGATTGTGTGAGCACAAGTTATCCTATATTGATATTTTGTTGGTTTAAATCATATTTGAGTCTTATTTAAATTTGTTGCATCACATTTTTAGATTTATTCGTAACCTTATTCACCCTTTCTAACCCTTTTCCTAGTAGAATCTTTAGTTTAGGTGATCCATCAAGAGGAAGTCAGCCTTCTTTGGAGGTTAAACCTCACCATAAGATACCCATAGCCTAAGGTTGTTCCCATTATGTAGCTTATTTGGGGAGATCCTAAATAAACCTCCATAAGGGTGTAATTTTTTCCTATAATAGCATCTTTTATTAGAAATGAACATCCCTCATCCTCCCTTAGTAGGATGTGAATCCACCTTATCCATATCAAAAGATAGTATTTTACAATAGTAAGAAGAGATGTACATACATGTTGATGAAATAATGGAAAATTATCTTTGCCTTGAATTCCCCATTACTTCCTAATCCCCAATGATATTATCCTTCATGTAGATGATCCTCCTTTATTAATTATTTTCCAAATTAGTGATATCCAATTTAAGCATGCCTTGATTGATGAGGGTTTTGTCACTTGTGTTACCTATTTTAATTTGATCAAAACCATTAGATATTTCAAATATAATCTTAAATCCACATGCATCACATGTCAAGGCTATGACTAAAGGTAAATTCCTCCTTTAGGCTATGTGTGAATCCTCATTACCATACACCTGTCATTGTTCATGTGAAGGTGATGATCTTCAATTTTCCTCTATCTTATAACAATTTTATTGGTAGGCCATTAACTGATCACATGAGATAAATTGCCTCTTACACTTTCCAATGAATTTAATTTACTCATCATGAAGCCATATATAATATTCAAGGTGATGCTAATCCTTGTAATTTTGAATAATTCCTAGACCATGGTGTATTCAAGATTACTACCCTTGAACCCTTACCAAGCATTCCATTCCATGAATCTCAATGGTTTAAATTTCCTATCAATTCCACCTAAGGTTATATTGGTCATCCTAAACTCAATTGGAATATACCCCCTAACCTCTTAGATTTTAATGATGATGAGCTTGATGATATAAATCTCAAGATTAAAACTTTGGATCTCTCACCTCATCTCATCTCTTAGCTTACCACTTTTTTGAAACCTCGTTCTCATCAACAACCTTGTGATGACATCCCCATTGTGTTAACTAAGACTTAGAATTACATTCATCACACCACATTAGATGACAAGGTCATCCTTATTTGTGTCATTGATCTTCATACACCTAATTATGATGATGGTTAGACCTTTGATATTATATTATTGGGAGGTCTTGTTTAGCCCTGAGATGCTGAGATTGTTCATTATTTTTCCTCCTTACTTCAATATTTTAGTATAAATTCTCATATTCCATCTTATATTTTTCCTAATTTTAGTATTTTTCCTCTTTATCATAAGGTAAAGATAGTGTAGACACATCCAATTTATAAATAACCTCTTAAGAGTATGCTTATGTATCATGCTATGACTGGTATCTATCAATTTGATAGATATCACAACCCCTTTAGCTTACTTATCCTTGAGATGTGTGTGACTATCCTTCAACCTTCTATGGATCCCACTCCCTCAATAGAGCCTAGTTAGGATCCCATTCCCACTCCATTTATAGATGATTCTCTTCCCATTTTTTATCCTATTTCTCTTTTGGTCGAGCATTGTCTAATATCTTCACCATCCCCACCTTCTCTTGGTGATGGTTTACTCCCTTTTTCTTAGCTAGCTCCTCCACCCATTAAATGGTCCAATCAGCCTTATTATGACATTTATAAAGTTATCAATCATTAGAATAGATATTATTCCCTATATCAAGCTCAATCATCTTCTATTACACCTCTTCTTGTGAGTATACCTACCAAGACTACTCACAAGATTATCTATTACTTCCTTGGCATAGATAACCATTCATTGACATATTATTATAAACTATAAAAATATATTGACACTTTGCATCCCACCACTCCTCAACCCTCTAAAAAGGTTATACCTCCCCCAAAATTATTACCTAAGTATATTATTAAGTATGGAGGTATATTTTCTCTGGCACTAATATGGCACACATCACACAAATCATCACCACATCCTTTAGTAGCATCTCAAGGATCACCTCTTAACTCTTCCTACACCTTCTACCATTCCTCCCTAGTTCATTATTATAATGAGGCTCCCCATTCTTCCCCCATGGTTCTAACTCATATGGTTTCATCTCCTCCCATGGTCCCTTATCCACATAATATTCCTCCACTCATGAGTACCTCAACTATGGACCTTCCTTCTCCTATATATCTTTCTCCACCCATGAGTCCCTCACCTATAAAACCTTACCCATTGATGACCCCTTCATATCCCATAGATACCACTCCCATGCATTCTCATGAGAATCCTCTACATGATAGCCATCATCATCAAAATCCTTCAATAATTCATAATTTTTTTGTTGAGGAGATTTGATGTGAAGTATTTTATTAATTTTCAATGAAGATCAATGAGACATTAGTTATAGTTCACATTCAACTTCATGGAGACTTATTAGATGTTATGGATAATGTGTGTGGACAAATATATCATTACTTTTGAACACATGCATGGTATTATTACATTTTCATTTGGAATAGATGTGTGCTCTGACTTTACATTTATATATTTTATATCATTTGGAATAGATCTTATTTTAGTCCCATTTATTACCTTTTATAAACTAAGCATATACATGGTTGAGACTTGAGATAACATGTTGGTTCATTGTTAAGCCTAAGTTCTCTAGTTAGTCTTGTCTTTGGTTACTAAACTTCCTTTAGCTAAAGCCTAAATCTCATTCATGTGTATCACTCTATCTCTCATGATTTTTCATTCCTATTAGAGATATATCAATGATGTCATGGTTGTCTCCTTATGAGTGGATGAAGTTCCTTGATAGTCTAAGTGACAATGATAAAATGTGTAATGTATTTAGCCTAGTCTAATTGAAATTGGCTTGGTTGATATTCTATTTTGACATGGTTAGAGATGTTTAGGGATGAATATGGAGTATTGATCATGTGTAAAAATTTTCTAATAATTTATTTCTTGTGTGCATGAGTGTATTTCATCAGTTTGATCATTGTTGTCATCTACACATTTTGGGTCTAGTGGATAAAAATTTAAGTAGGTAGTTTATTGACATCACCATTTCCATGTGTGGATGAGTCAAGGGGAGTTGGTCATATGGTTGTGATAATATTAGTCCTTAGTTTATTTGTGCAAAATTTAATATCATTCACTGAAGCATGTCAAAATATATGGAAGTACAAAGTTGGGCTTCCAAACATTTTGATAGTGTTTTCCCATACTTAGCCAAATTTACAATAAGGCAAGAAGAGTTGAGTAAGCATATTGATGAAGTTATATCTTTCGTGTGTGGATGTTTCAAGACAAGATGATCATATGGGTTTGTTTAATTTTGTGCCTAGTTTATTTTCACTATTTTTTAGTTCAATCTCTAAAGTGTGGTAAAAGATATGCATGTTAAAAGTTGGCCTTCTAGAATTTTTTTTGACATAGTTATCTCTATGGTTAAAAAATATGAGTGAGTATTTTAATGTTATTATATTTCAAATGTGTGAGGTTTTAAAGATAATTTCAATACATGATTGAATTATCCTATGTGAAGAGATCATATGGTGCAACTTTGAGAACATGCGAGTGAGTGAAGCAAAAGATATGACTATGAAAATTTGGCCTTCTAGATAGATAAACAAGGTTCCCACAATCATGTTTGCACAATTTAAAGTTTGAGAAACATAAATGGAACATATTTATCCAAGATGTAAGTAGTGAGATGGTCCCAATTTTTTAATTTTTAATATTGAGCAGACGTAAAGATCGAGATTCTTCCAAGGATCAATGGTTTATGGGAGTTCATACAAATATAGATCAATGGTGTGTATTGATAAAGATGATGATAAGTGTTTAATGTTTAACAATAAAGTGATTAGAAAGCATGTCAGGGTGACAAGTGTCATGATCATGGGGCTTATAAGAAAGATCAAATAGTGAGCACTATATGGTAAAGACTTGATTGATTTGTAAAGATCAAAAAATCATGTTGAACCAAAGTTTTTAGATGGTACAAGATAAGGTCAACTATTAGATGTTTAGTTGTGACTATTTTCATTTGAATATTTGAATTTAATAAAGGGAAAAACCATTCTATGGTTTTTATACCATATATTTTGACCAAGAATAAATTTGTTCATGGTGTGAAAATAAAAGTGGTAGAGGAATCCAAGGAACATCTAGAAATATGAATTTCAAGGTCTAATTATATGTATAGTCGAAGATATTGAGGTTAAAATTTGACTATGTGTTCATGCATGTTCTGCAACTAAGAAAAGAAGGGTATTTGAGCTCCTTATAATGTTTTTTTGATATCTCATGATGAACTACCTATTTGGGAGTGTTGTATAATCCATGAGGATGTTTTATGTGCATTATGAAGGTTTGAATAATCATATGTAGTATGGATAAAATTTTACAAGGTCATTATGTGTTTGCTCATAATGATTGTGTGTATAGAGAGTTGTTTGAGTAAATTTTTCTTAAGAAAGAGGATACCGTGATGGTTTTTGACACTTAAGGAGGACATATGTATCATGTATAATGGGTCCATGCATTTTGAAATTGTTCTGATGTTTTAAGTTTTCTCAGATAAGTGTCAAAGAGGTTAATGGTTCATCATAAGACATAAAGGTGACTTAGGCTTATTTGAAAGAGATTTTTTCTTAAGTGTGACCCATGTTAGATGACTTAAGGGTGAAGGAATGTATTTTTTCCAATAAGGAAATAATGTGGACTTTATAATTCATGAATTCTCTATATATAGTGAAACTAAATATGATGGTTTATAGACTTATGGGAGGCTTTAATGAGCATAGATAGCATTGGTATGGAAGAAAGAAGAGAGGGTACATGCCCAGTGGATGGATTAATGAGAAGATAAGTTTTAGGACCATATGTATGACCTATGGGTCATGTTTTTGATGATAGAATAGTGTTATTTTAGGTTGAGGATGAGTGAAGAGGTGATTAATTTGTGGATGAATAAAGGATAGATGATGTTTGTGTGAGCTTGGTGGCTAATATAAGAGGTAGATCAAAGTATGGTATATTTGGATGACCCCATGGATATGTTTCTATTATTGTGATAGAGTTGTTTTAGGTTTGATGGTTGTATATGAGCTAAGGTGTGGAATGATTCAAAAGGTGGTTTTGGATGCATTGTAATTTTTTGAATAATGTTGTGTTATTAGAGGACCATCATCAAGTGTTAAAGACATTAGTTCAAAGGCAAAGGTGTTAATTTTAAAGGAGGGTCTAGAGGACTTGATCTTCCTCAGGGGTAGTTACTCCTTTTGAAACATGTGTTTCACTAAAGGCCTTTGGTTATGAGGAGTTGATCAAGGTTTTGGGTGGTCAAAAGGACTTGATCATCTTAGGGGTTGGTGCTCCTTGTATAAATTTTATTTCAATAAATTTTGTTCTAAATGACTTGACTACTATTTGGTTTGTAATACCTTATAGGACAAGTAGTCCAAGTGATTGCAGTCTTGAGAGTGGGATTTATTCCCCAATAGAGTTTCCCATGTAGATGATGTGTTGTATGATCTTATTCATGATTTGGATGAATGTGATTTCATTTTTATATTGCTATATCAACTCGATGTATGATGGAATGGTTTATAAATTGAACATGCATTATTGTGTACTGATTCACCCCCCTCTCATTGATTGTACCTCTAATAATTAGTATTAGAGCAGGTCCTTTGGAAGAAGCTTAATAGCTTGAAGGAGATCCAAAGTATCACAAGATAGCTAAGTAGTTTAAGAAAGAGAATAAATAGTGGAAGGTTGTGATCAAGACTCTTGAAGAGTAGATACGTACTTTGAATAAAAATTCCAAAGAGGATGAGAAAGTTATCAATGAACTCAAGGTTTAGCTAGAAGATGCCAAGGTAAGTTTAAGTTCAAAAGAGGAAAATTTTTAAAAATAAAAGGACATCATGTATGATGAAAAAGGTCTACCATAATATTAGAGAAGATGATAGTAAGGAAGAAGAAGTTTATCTAGAAGATAATCTTATGAGTGTACTTGGTGAACTAAATGAGTAAAAGAAGAGAAATCATAAAATGAGGAATATAATTAAAGGTCTTGAAACACAAGTTAGTTATCTTAAGGGAAGTTTGTTAGGCAAGTCTGAGATAGAAGAAAAGAAGTATCAAGAACAAATCAAGTCTATTGAAGTGAAATCATATAGATTAAAAGATATGGCCAATAATGCCAAAGAATATGAAGAGAAGATTAGTATTATTGTGGATCAGTTAAGGACTCCAAATGCAAATCTAAAATCAAGAGAAGATTATTACACTTAGCTAAATATTGAGATGGGATGCTTGAAGATTAAACATGAGCTTATTGTAGTCATGTTGGATAAAATAGATAAAAAGCATAAGAAGCCTGATTATGTCAATAAGAATGAAAGCTTTGAAAACAATGCAAGAAGTTTTATTAGACAACTAAATGCATTAAGGTAAGCTAGTTTATTCCATGGTCATTTTTATACATATAATAAATATGGTCATAGATCTAAGGACTATATCAGGAAGTCAATCGAGTATGGACACTCATGGATATTTGGAACAAGGAGTAATTTGTCATGAAGAAAGCATAACTCAAGTCCGTCAAGAAGTATATTGAATTATACTATTTCTAATGGTTACAATAAAGTAGGACATATTACTAGGCTCTAGAACAATAGTTTGAAGAAGCTCTCTACTCCTAAAAGTTAACTAATGGTATTAAGATGAAAGAATATAAAGGATAATCATGATCAAGGTAGACTACCTACTACAACAAAGAAGGAATCCTATGTGAAGAAGATATATAACAACCAAGCTAATTTCTCTTTTATCCAAATAGAAAAAGATCATAATCATCATCAAGCAAAAGGTATGAATGATCTTATTTGTTTTATTTATCATAAATTTGGTCACATTAGTAGGTGTTTCAAGAATATATTGAATGAGTTCCCAAAGTAGAATAAGGTGTATGGTGATCCTAGTGAGCAAGGAAGGGGTCATAAATGGGTATGGAAACCTAAGCATGTCATAAGAGTTCAAATTGAGACCAAACATGGTTTGTTTGCCATGATAGACATGAAGGAAAATCAAGGGCTTCTACTGATAACATTTATTGACAAATTTTAAGAAAAAAATGAAGTCAAGGATTAATTCAAAGTCAAACAAGACTGTAAGTTAGGGAAAGGTATGGAGATATGGAAGTATCCAAAGTTTTAGGACTTTTAGTGTCACTATGTCAAAAGGGGTGTCTCTCTATTAGCTTTAAAGAGACACTTTTAAAAAAGGGGAAGCATGGCAGATGTTGGTTGGGTCTTATTTGATGTTTCAAGAAAAGTAAGGTCATGATAAAATGTGTTGGCTTACTATGAAGGAGTTTGTTGATTATCAAACTTGTGTGTCGTGTTTTCTCTCCTTTTTTAAAGAACTAGTCCAAAGGATGAAGGGTAGTGACTTGAGGGTTTAATGTGTATAAACCCTAAGGTGTTTGTTTACAATGATAATGACTCATTTTTGGTATATATAGAGAAAGGAAATTTAGGTCAAGAATATGCAAATGTTTTCATCAATTGATGTCATGTTTGTAATGCATGGTTTAGCCTAGTTTACTGTTATTTGTCTTAAATGAAGGTTTACAAGTATAAAATGGTAGTTTCCAGATGGAATAATAATATTGATGAAGTTTGAATAATATTTTGGTTCTTAAAAAGGTATGTGGACTTATTTGTGGTGTTATTTAGGTGCTTCTATGATCTGAAGGTATGTTGAAGTCAAATTGAAAATTTTAGTTTTCTCTTGGGTTTCTCAGTTTGTGCATAGGAATATGTAGGTCTTAAAATGGGTTATAGGATTTATGGGTTAATAAATGTGTGTAATATCAATTCTTTTTCTATAATTTTGTAATGGTTATCTCCAAGTGTATAAGAATTTTTAGAGGTGGATGTTAACTAGGAGGTTTGTTGACTCTATTTGTTTTGAGATTCTAGGGTTTTGGGCTATGATAAAAAAGTGGTTTGCCTTATGAGATTGAGGTCTAAGGATTATTAATAGGTTTAATGGTCTAAATGGGTTGTAAAATAAATATTTATAGATATTTGAATGTTTTTGGTTCCCAAGTTACTCATTTTTTTGTCAAATTAGAGGCTTAATTGACAACTTGGTTTTTGAAGAAAGTATGTTGCAAAAGATTAGATAGGTGATGAAAATTGGTGTGATTAAGAAGGGATATGAGTCTACTCTACATATGAATTTTAAATTCTTGAATATATGTTTACTAAAATTTTTGGGCTCTACAAGTTCTAGGTAAGGCTACAAGGAGTCTAGAAAGGCCTAGTAATGAAGATGTGATGTTTTTTCTCAAATTTTCCAAAATATTAAGGCATGAGTGTTTCAAGGAGATTTATAAAGTTTTATTAGATCATGTTTCTTAATTGGTGAATGTCATGAACTTATGTTGGTGGTCCTTGAGGTGGTTTGTGAGAGAAGGATACTAAGCTTGTATGGTGGTTTATCATGATGTATGGAGATATGAAGATGCTCAAGTGATGAAATTTATTAGAGATATTAGCAAGAGTAACTATCAGATATTTATTGAAGATTTCCATTAGATTTTAGTGTATGGTTGAGAATTATAAGGTGGTATGCATAGAGTTAGGGGGAGCTAACTCATGTAGTTTGAATGACTTGAGGAACTTTGTATGATGTAAAGGGAAGCATATCTGAGATGCTTCAATCATATTAAATATGTGGTAATATATGATACATATGTGATCTCAAGAAATTTGGTATGATAACTTGATCAAACCTAGTCATATTTGTGTGTTCTTTCTTCATTAATTGTAGTAAGTATTAGCCTGGTTTAAAAGGAAGGTGTTAAGGAAAGAAGAGGTAGGCTCAAGGTAAGGTGAATTTGTATCATATTTATAATGTTTTCATCTCTTTTTGGTATTATTTTTAGGTCCTTGAGATCAATTGGTGCCCACTTTGTCATTACATCAAAGGGGGAGAAAGTTTCTATTTTGAGAGTTCTTGAAGAGAGAGAAGGAAAGTTAGTTGTTTATTGACGGGGATTTACATCAATGACAAAGGGGTTGATTATTGGATATTTGTAAATCATGTCATAGTCATGTCATGGAGGTATATTGGTGAGTGGATGAAGTGCCTTGATATTCTAAGTGGCAATGACAAAGTGTGCTTTTGAAATAGTGTGCTTGAAGTTGGTTTGGTTGATCTTCTATTTTGGCATGGTTAGAGATGTTCATGGATTATTATGGAGTATTGAGAATGTTAAAAATGTCCCTAATATGTTTTATAATTTGAGTGCTTGTGTGTTGACAGGATTTCATCTAGTTGATCATTGTTATCATGTAGACATTTTACATCTAGTGGTAAAAAATTTGAGTAGTTAGTTTAATGATGTCACCATTACCATGTGTGGATGAGTCAGGGGGAGTTGGTCATATGGTTATGATCAAATTAGTCCTAGTTTATTTTTTATAGATTTTATATCAAACAAAAAATCATGTCAAAATATATGAAAGTATAAATTTGGGTTCTTGGGCATTTTGATAGTGTTTTCCCATACCCAAATTTGTAATGAGGTAAAAAGAGATGAGTAAACATATTGATGAATTTATATCTCACACATGTGGATAATTCAAAACAAGATAAGTATATGGGTTTGTTCATTTTTTTCCTAGTTGATTTGTGTTATTTTTTAGGTCAAGCATCAAAGCATGAAAAAAGATATGCATGTTTAAATTTGGCCTTCCAAACAAGTTTTTAACATGGTTGGCCCTATGGTGGAAAAATCTGAGTGATCATTTTAATGTCATTATATCTCATATGTGTGAGGGTTTCGATAGTAGTTTGATACATGATTGGATTCTCTAGTGTGAGGAGATCATATGGTCCAAGGACCATATATTTTGATCAATGATGAATTTGTTCATGGTGTAAAAATAAAAGTGGTAGAGGAGTCTAAGCCACATCTAAAAATATTAATTTGAAGGTAAATGTTATATGTAGTCAAATGTATTTAGGTTCAAAGTTGGTTATGTGTTCATGCATGTTTTGCAAGTAAACCAAGAAGGGTCTTTGAGTTTGTTTTGATGTTGCTTCAATATCTCATGATTAATTAGATATTTGGGAGTGTTTTAGACTCCATGAGGATTATCTATGCACAATATTAAAGTTTGACTAATCGTATGTAGTATGACAAAAATTTATAAGGTGACTATGTGTTCACTCATAATGACTATGTGTATAGAGAGTTATTTGAGCAAATTATGCTTAAGCAATAGGGTACTGTGGTGGTTGATAGCACTTAAAGAGGACCTATAGATCATGTAGAATGGGTCCATGTATTTTTAAAGTGTTCTTGTGTTCTTAGTTTTCTCAAAGAAGTGTCAAAGAATTGAATAGGTCATCATAAGAACTAAAGGTGACTTAGCCTTATTTGAAAGAGAGTTATGCTTAAGTGTGACCCATGTTGTATGCCTTAAGGGTAAAGGAATGTATTGTGGCTAACAAGTAAATATTGTGGACTTGATAACTCATTATTTCTCCATATATAGTGAAACCAAATATTATGGTTTATATACTTGTGAGAGGCTTTTGTGACCATAGATAGCCTTGGTGAGAAGTAAAGAAGAGTGGGTATATTCCCAGTGGATAGCTTAATGAGTAGAGTAGTTTTCAGACTATGTGTATGAATTATTGGTCATGTTTATAATGATATAATAGTTATATTGTAGTTTAATATGAGTTAAAAGGTATGGGTTGATCTAAAAGGATGTTTTAGATGTTTTGTGGATGAGTGAAGGATAGATGATGTTTGTGTGAGCTTGGTGGCTAATCTGAGAGGTAGACTAGAGTATGATCTATGTGGATGACCCCATGGTCATGTTTATATTATTGTAATAGAGTTGTTTCAAGTTTGGTGGTTGTATATGAGCTAAGGAGGAGCTAAGGATTGGAATGATCCAAAAGGTGGTTTTGGATACATTATAAGTGTGTGAAGAAGGTTGTGTTATCAAAGGACCATCATTAGGTGTTGAAGACATTAGTTTAAAGGTGGAGGTGTTCATTTCAAAGGAAGGTTGAGAGGAATTGATTTTCCTTAGGGGCAATTGCTCCTTATGAAATAGGTGTTTCACTTAAGTCCTTTGGTTAGGACTTGATCAAGGTTTTGAGTGGTCAAGAAGACTTGATCATCTTAGGGGCTATTGATCATTGTGAAAATTTTATTTCACTAAATTTTGATCTAAAAGAATTAAACAGTCTTTGGTTTGTAATATATTATAGGATAAGTAATCTAAGTGTTTTTAGGCTTGAGAGTGGGTCTTATTTTCAAGAGGGTTTCTCACATAGATGATGTGTTGATGTGTTTTATGCTCTTATTCATGATTTAGATGAATGGGATTACATTTTTATATTGCTAGATTAGGTTTATGTATGATGGAATGGTTTTAAAATTGAATGTGTATCATTGTATACTGATTCACCCCCCCATCTCAGTGATTGTACCTCTAATAAATTCAAGTCCATATGGAGAAGGAATATTAAAATCCATAAAAACATTTAAAATCCAAATCATTTAACAAAAGGCAATGATTTAAAAGGCAACATCAAAATTCTCAAAAGTCAAATCACACTAAAATACATGATTCTATGCACATCTCATTTTTATAATTGAAGCTCAAACTCCACTATTGGCCTCACAATAGATCTGAGGTCCATTAGGGTATGGTAGGCTATTAGATTAGAAAAGGAAAATAAAAGAAATATTTTAGTGCTACCTACTTTCTCAAACAAGTACCCAATCTTTACAATAGATCAATGACTTTGTAAGGGTTCCTGAGGAATGAGGATCACATTATGGGAAGGTAGGTCTATTTTTATTTCATTTTTTGAAATTACCTACATGAGTTGATCTTAGTAGCACACTTATTTTCCTACATAGCTTTATGTCTATAGTGAATGGATATCCTCTATATATTGATGTTAATTAGTCAATTAGTGTCTTCTCATGTCCTTATTATGCCTCATGTATCCTAAGATCTTCTCATAATATGCCTAAGTTATGTTTTTTACATGCCCTTTTTAATTCCCTACAATCCTAATATTTCCCCTTGAGAAATTTTATTATGTTCATTGATCACTACCCTAGGGATTCCATTTGTGATTTGCATTGTAAGACCATGGATAGGACCTAACCTTCATCACAAATTACTAAAATTTTCTCACTACCATTCCAAACATCCCCTTTTACTATATTTTCACATTATTTCCACCTCATAGGTGCTCCATTGGTGAGTTACGGTGTAAGACCATGGATAGGACCTTGCCTTCCTCACAAAAATTTCCAATAACCAAGTCACAACAAAATTACATGTGTCAAACATGAGATAAGATGTGATTGAGTATGAGTTACACATCATTGGCATGTTTTCCATCTTGATTTAGTATGTCTTATGCTTACTTCATTAATCTTTGACTTTTATATTCTTACTTTCTGATTGTATGTAAGAATCCAACCATTTTTCTTAATTTTTTCATAATTCCCAACTTGAATTACTGTGATTAATTTAAAACCATTTTTACCAATTTTATTTCTATTTTATACTTCCCAATGTGATTTAGTTTGATTGATTGACTTAATTGATTTGTTTTTATACCATTGTTCTTTTACATGATTTCCATATTATTACATTATTTTCATACTTTCAAACGTAATTTAGTATGATTTTATTTTTTTTAATTTGGTGCCACTCTTTCTCATGTTTTAAAAATAAATTTTTATCCTCTCATTTACCACTCTTTGGTTTTTTATACTTAGTCATTTTTTGCTATTACATATTTCCCAATGTGACATAGTGTGTAATACATTTATTTTTGATTAATTATACTTTTTCAATTCCCTTTTTCATATTTATTTTTAACCATCCATGTGTACTACATAATGATAAAAAAGAAAACACAACACATATATTTCCTATAAGCATATACAATAAAATAAAAATACATGTGCTAGAAATTAATATATCCATGCATTCAAAACCACAATACAAAAATGTAAGATCAACATCCTACTATAAAAATAATATATCTATATATAATGTGTTTTTGATACAAAATATAAAAATACACCACTCCAGCTCCAAGGCTGGGATATATCATGTCTATCTCATGGCCTAGCTGCACTACCCATCAATGCCTCAAAAAATCCCCTCTTAATAGTATGTTGTAAAGAGGATGTCTAAGATCTCAAGCATATTACATATGCCTATAGGTTGGCCACCTAGGCCTATACCTATCTTAGCTAAATAGTGGTAGCCAAATACAGGTCTTTCTCTTGACCCAAGGCCTATCATGTCGGTGCCTCTCCCACTCCCACCCCTTCTAGTGGTTTTAGCCCATCTCTACGGGCTTGTATTTACCTTACAACCTCTCTTGATAATTTAAACCATCTCACTTGAGATGGGTTAGATGGTATCATAGGAACATCCAATGTGGTAGGGTCATATAACAATAACACCCTATCCATAATATCATGGAGTGCTCCCCTCACCAGGGATCCCCATATGGTCTTCTCCTCATTCAAAATATCTATAAAATTTAAACTAGATAGATATTATAGCATAAATATATCTCAAAATATATGTATTTATCAATCAATCCTATACAAATAGTTTTTTATATTTTTAAAGCTTAGAAAAATTACAACATTTATCACATGTCTAGGTATCACTAAGCACCATGTCCCTATATACTCAACCAATAAGCATGGTCTCTCCATTAGCTCTTCCTTTAAGTACCTCATATGTGGGATGTCTCTAAATCAAAATAAACCCTAGCATCACCACCCATGCTTTTCTCAAGCATCACCTTAGTAGTGCCTCTATAGACTAATTATGCCTTGGTTTGACTGATGGGTCATCCTAGATGACTACCCTTTATGTTCTCTCTCATCATTAGCATCTCCATTGGTGGTGAAGCCAAAGTGGTTAATAATCTTATTATTTTATTGTTGGTTAAAAACACTCCTACATCCCATCCATGTCCTCTCTATCTTCCAACCATCATGCTCAACCTATCGATGGTCTCTCACACCATGGTCTGATCTCTAATCTCATGACTGGTGGTCCTCCTCCTCTCCCCCTAGATCTCTCACATTCTTAGAAAAAAATTTGGAAACACTATAGGAGTCATTTAGTGAAGGATTCTAAAGTATCTTGATAAGTGTGCCACTGGTTGTGGCTCTACCCACCAAGTGTAGTGGCCCATGATCTGTTCTCATGCTAAATCTAGTGCCACTATCCTCTAACTAGGCCAAACTATCACAATGTGCACATAAGGCTATCACCTGATCTTTCCTCATGTCACGATCTATAACACTATAATATGGGGCATGACTTGTACCACTTGATCCTATCTCTAGCTCAACACCTAAGGTAGTCAATCATTTACCACATGGTGTAACCCATCTGGTTAGTACATTGAGAACCTCTCATATATTTAGGCACTTATTATTACCACTAGTCCCATGGTCTTCTTCCCTTTAGGTAACCACCCATATATATCATGCATGAGCTGATCCTAGATAATATAACCCAAGTCATAGATTTCACCCTACTCAAATATTGACTAGCATAAGGTTATCACATATAACAATACCTTTCCATCTGACTTGTGACATAACACTTGTACTATCATATCCTTTTAGATATCTAGAATCTAGGCTATATAGACATAAAATAAACTCACCCTTAGACCTAGGTAAATTATATATAAGAAAGTTACCCATTAGGCTAATGCTTGTGTTTCCTTTGGATCATTCAATATCCCCATGATCACCGATGTCCATCTTAGAATAAGTCCAAGTAATGCATGGACATCCTCCAATTTTATACCAACCTTTATGGTATACACATCCACCACCCACCTAAAATTATTGGTCAAGTTCTCTTAGGCTCTTAGGAACATGACCACTATATCAACGCTTAGTGGAACTCATCATATCTCCACCATGCCTCTAAATCCTATTATGACCAATCTAGCATGGTTTAACTCTATCAAGTGATCCAATGGATCTGGTAGACAATATGCATCTACCAATCACCAAAATATCCAACAACCCTATAATCATCAAACAAAAAAAGATGTATTAGACCTCCATATCACTTATAATCAAAATACATTATTTTAAATTTTAACAAAACAAAACCTAATTTTCCTTAATTTACTCATTTTCTACCAATTTAACCTAATTTTAGCCTAATTGGCCATTTCAGTACTTAATTGGTCACCTTGGGCCTTAAAATTACTATATTATCCAATTTCTTACATTTTAGTAATATACCAACCACATAGTAACATACTAAGCAGACCCAATAGTACTAGTTCAACCATTTGGACTTAATAAACAAAGTTGACCCTTTCATTTCCCCCCTTAGTACTAAGTCGGTAATTTGGTTTAATTAACTGAGTTAGATAAGGGATACTAAGTCATCCATCTTCTTCAACCAACTAATTTGACCCATAACTATGAGGTTAACACTATCAAAACCTTATTTTCAACCTACTAGGTCAACTAGGTTGACTAGGTTCTTTCAAATTTTTGAGCCTTTAACCTCTTATAATAACTACCTTCAACACTTATTACTCTGATTCTTTTCAACCTAGTTCCCTATTTGACCTCTAGTTTCCTTAGCAAATTCCTGGGGTTTATTCTAGTTTATAGATTTGGTTTAATTTAAAAATTTATATAAAACAATTAATTTCAATTAAAATACTCAAAACAAATTTTAAATTCTTAGTTGCCTACCTGTGTTGCACCCATTGTGGCTACTAGGTATCCTTCTCATCTCAACTATCATCTCCTCACCATCTTGGCTCTTTTGGGTTTTGCTAGATCTCTCAGAACTCTATTTTTCTCTCATAATAGTCAAATAATAGCAAATGAAATTCTTTTCACCCTATTTAAAGTCACTATTGACAATTATTTACCTTTTAAATATTTACCATCATATTCCTTATTTTGATCATATCTTTGTTTTTGCTGACTCATTTTTCAAACCATAAAATTTTATGGAATCATGACATCATAGAGAATATTTTTCATTAATATATGCCTATATTATAAAGATATCAATTTTTTTTATCTTTTTACACTAATCTCTGTAGGTTAGCCTAATGTTCCTCACATTGGATGCCTTCACAACTCTCACAGTCTCCTTTATTATCTATAAAACTAAGATAATTAAAGGTATGTGTTATTCAATTTTTTATTTTTATTTATATTATTTTCTCCTTATTTCATTTTAATTATCATCAATTTTATGTGTCATCATGTTTTATTCTTGAAGCACCATCCCACATTACACTTACATGACACGTGATGAGCTTCGAGTGGGGCATATGTAAACACATAATATTTTTATAAATTTATCAATTACTAATGATCTCTACCTTGAAAACCCCATAAATAATAAATCTCTCTAAGTGCACACCTTAAGGGGTGCACTAGTAAAGGGGTGGATAGACCATCAGTGATTTGTAATATTGTTATCCCTTTTTCCACTTGTTATTTACATACTTGTCTCTTACAAACCATTACCCTAAGCTTATTCTTCTCTCTTGTATACTCCTCCAATAATTTTCCACTTTTAAGACCCTATTTCCTAACCTAAAATCCTTTTGGTACTTTACATGCTTAGGTTAACTGGGTTAACCTTGTACTCTTATTACTAAAACTCATTTAGGCTCTATGTTGGTTCTTAGCTGACCTATCCTATAACCTAGTGATTTTTTGTCAATAATGATTTTAGGTTGACTATGTCAAAACTATTATACAAAACTTTTAGAATGGATTAGGGTTAAATTCACATTTATATACAAGATCATTTTGACATTATTTAGATAAGAGAATAAGAAGTAAGAGCTATTGTGCGTCTGATTATCTATCATTCTACTTGAGGAGAAAGATTAGGGTTCCATACTTTCTTTATAGATACTAATCTTGTCTCATGGATAATTATTTTTGATGAATTAATAGGTTGTGTATCTTAGATTTTAATTATCCTCATCATCCTTACATTCCACAATAACCTCTTGTGAAGCACCTTAGTCAAGGGAGAGATTGAGGCTTAGTAGGTTCATATTCAAAGGTAAGTATTCCTAACTTTGTTCTTCCTTTGTAGGAGTAGATATATATGAATTTTTACTTATCTTCCATTCATTATGATTATATATACATTAACATGAGTATTTTGATCATAATAATTTTACAAATAGAGAGGAGGTTATATCAAGTGTTAGTTTCAAAAAAAAATGAAATCAACACACTAACATGTTAACATCTCTATGCCTAGATATTTGGGGAGCATAGTGAATAAAATACACATTAAATAAAAACTAAAATGCAAATAATGAAGAATTCCTTATCTTGCTTTAGATCTCTAAGTGATTTATTTATGGCTTGTATTCAAAAATTATTTGGCAATGGAGTTTTGTTATATCCTTCTCTCATTGGCACTATGGTTGGTTTGTGGCTTGATATGGCTTGATGGATTGGCTTATGATTTTATCATTATAACATTATTGGTTTAAATATTTCTATAAAACCTACATTATAACTTTATTCTATCCAAGCTCTAATAAATTTAATAGGCAATGGCTTGTATTTATAGGTTTAGAAAAAACCTCAACCTAAGGTGAATTCAAGTGTAGTTTAAATATGGAATGGGTTCAAACCTAACCTAAGTGAGTTAAAACCCCCAATAGAGTTAAAATGTCTGAAAACCTCATTATTTAAAATGAATAGGCATGGGTGATATATTTTGAGATATTTGAAGAGGCTTGACAACTCATAAAATGTAAATTTGAAAAAATTAGGACATTCTTGATTTTTGATTTTCCTTTTTTAGAATTTTATTAATTATTCATAGATAATTAAACTAAGAATTTAATTAGATTTATAATTTTAATTAATTTTTTCAGGATTTTTATTATTTTCAATATTTGATTTAATTTCATGTGTGCACTTACCCCATTTAATAGGTCTATAGGCTAAATTGCATGTTATGATGCCATAGGTTGATTAAAGATGAATCAGTGAGAGGATTTTGTTGCTTATGGTAAGATACCCCAATTAGGGATGTCTCAATTTTATTCTTGATGAATTATGCATAATCAAATTTAGGATGTCTAGTGAGTCTTAGGCTTAATTTTTAATGGTTGGTAAGAATTAGTCTGAAATAAAGTATGAATCCATTGGTGGCCAATTTTACATGTCTATAGTTTGCCCCTATTTGGGAATATGTTTCAAGCTGTAATCATAATAATATCTTCTCAAATAATGAGAAATCCCTGTATGCCTAAAACAAGATAATAGTTGAATAAAAATCTCCAAATAATGTATGGGAAGCCTATAATTATGCTCCCTTGAGGAGTGGCCATCACATATGTTTGATGGATGGTCCCTAAAAAAAATCAAGAAGAAAAATGAAATTAATCCATGGGTGAGATCAATCCAAATGAGAAAATTCTTACATGCATTGATTTAAAAAGAATTGATTTTATAAAGGTGGTTATTATTAGTAACAAAGGTTGAAACACTAATTTTCCCATAGGTGGTTATAATAAGTGGAAATGGCATATTCCCCAATTAGGACTTATGAGTTGAAATAATGATTTTCCCATTTGTGGTTATAATCATTAAGATGACCTAGACTGAAAATTGATGTTTTATTTTGCCCTAGTAGGGTAGATTGGAAAGAATAACTCAAGTATATAGCCTATTACATAGATTAAAATGAGTAGGTACAAACATAGATGTGATAGTCTAATCACTAAAGAAGCCACAAAAAAATAGGCATATAATGATGTGCAAAGTGATGAAAGAGATGAATATAACAATAAGAATTAATCAATGTGAACTATTTAGTCATACCAACTAATGTAGAGATGCTCATCCTTATGAGCATTGATACAACCAGAATGGTCAATGAGTTGATTTGATCAAAGAGGCTGGGAGGATTTGCCAAGGGTACCAAGGAGAAACTTATATGGCTCCATTGCTTGTAAGACTTCACAAGATGATTTTTTTTCTATAGCATGTGATGGTATACCTCATGATAGAACACCATGAGAACTTTGCTGAAATATACATAAGGACTAACTCTCAATTTAATAAACAATTATAAATAATGAACCAATGATAAAAACCATGATGATAATATTGACATATGAATATAGATAGACTCAAGAATAATAAACAAGGAATCACCCAATGAACACATATGGACTTAGTCAAGGTAAGTACTGAAATAAAACAAACAAATAACTAAGAAGATAAACACACAAAAATCCTAAAAGTAAAAGAAAAATAAATCATCCTAACAATGAATTTTTCCTAGTAGAGTAGATTGAGGATGACTAACTAGGCTTAGATAGGACTTTTTTTTTTTTTGGATTTTGAATTTTTTGAATGTTTTTGGAAGTTTTGGGGTATATTAACTCATTAGAGATTGACAAGATACAACTCAAATGGTGAGAGAATTGGTTGAGGTTATTCATAAAATGGTGAGAACATTGGCTTAGGTTACTCATAAAATGGTGAATCATATGGAAAAGAAGGATTAAGCTGATCTTGATGAGAATTAAACATGGCCTACATAGTCCCATTAGGACCTCAAGTTATATTATTTTTGCTAATAAAAAAGGTGGTGAGAGTTGACTAGGTCACAACAAGTTATAAAACTAAGGTAAATGGCTAGACAAATTAAAATAGTAATCGTAAGGTGATGTGGTAATGTATGATAAAATGTGTTATTCCTAATTTGCCCATAGGTGTTATAATTAGGAAAAAATTTCATAGGTCTATGATACTAATTTACCCACAGGTGGTTATAATTAGTAACACAAGGTAGACTACTAATTTTCCTAGAGGTAGTTATAATAAATAGTACCAGTTAAACATGAATGAAATATAACTTACTAGATTGACTATCAGACTACTTTCATAGATTTTCATTTAAACACACAATTATAAAATTGGTAAAAATATGCTATAATCCCCTCATGGAAGGTGAAATAATAACCAAAGGAACCAAGATCAAAAATGGTTGAATATAACAGCTAAAAATAGGCTTTGGTCCAATAGGGATGGCATGGTAGGATTCCGCATAGTATGGCATTGTTTAGGTTAATGGTGTAAATTAGGTTGGGTGTAGTAGTAAGAGGGTTACCCCCAAGTGGTAAGGAGAGAAAAATGGTAGGGTATGAAATAATGATAGAAGGAATGGAAAAATGAAAAGGTAAAATAAATGGAAAATGGAAAATGTTTCTAGCCAAGGTATGATTTTTGGTTTTATGATTTTGGCCAAGGAAATGTTTCTATTATTCTTGTTGATGTGGAGATGCATGTACGAATAAAAATATGATACAACCAAAATAGTCAATCATGTAAATTACTAGACCACACCTCTTATACGTAGCTTCTTTGTTAAGAACTGGCTACAGATTTAGGTGCAAAAATATTGTTGTGTTCTTCTTTGGTCATTGATTCTATTTCCTTCAAACTTCAAGACAACGTATCTTTATAGCCTCTAAAAATGAAAGTAATGCCAAAAATTGTAAATATAGATAAATATTAGATGATAGGTTAGATTTGGAAATGTATAGGTGGATTATAATGGAATGTATAATGGTTTGAAAATAAATGAATATTAGGGTTTTTGGGAACACACAATGTTGTTGATTCTAGATTCGACATAAATTTGGATGTGGTAAGGCTGAAGACTTATGAATATTCTCTTGATAAGAACATATTTTTATATTATTTAGGCCTAAGAGTAGCTTCCATCTGATTATGTTGTATATTAGAAGCTATTTTGATTTGATCTTTAATAATGTCTTCATCAAGCATTGAAAAAAATTTGTGCTCAGCTATTATCACATTGATGAGGTTTTCACCAATGAACTTAAATTTATTTTTCCATAGTGCCTTCAAGAAGATTTCACTAAGGAACATTGAATTTTGAATTTGATTATCTTCTAGCACCTCTAAAAAGGTTTCACTAGAAGATGACGAGTTTGAAATTTTATTTCCCCTTGCCACCTCTAAAAAGGTTTCACTAGGAGATTGTTATTCTTCATGAATGTGGTCTTATCACCCTTGATATTCTACAAATGATATGTTTCCATGAATATAATTCAACAAGGTGTGATTCTATGAGTCCCAATAAACATTTGTGGGAGGTGGAAGGTCAATAAAATGGCTAGGTTGGTTGGTGATAATGGCATGTGGAATTGTAATGGAATGGAAAGAGGTCACATAATCCTTATAGAAGATACTAGGATAACTTATATTGAAGCTGAAGTAATCATCCTCAAAAACCATATAAGGATCACAAATATATTCAAATGATATACAAGGCATGTGTAACCAATATTGTAATAACCATAAATCTAATGTTGATACTAACATTGGTTCTAATTCTGATGCTAAATTTTATGTTGTTTCAAGAATATAACTTGACTTAAATTTTGATTACTCATTTGGGGTAGACACTACTATAATTATGTCTTATTGAATGTTTTGTTTTATAGCATGATGGGCTCCATAGAAACTAGTTTGTCCGGTGAGATTCCTTAGTGATAGAAAAAAGGTTAAGATACAACTCCATAAAGAATATCTTATCAGAGGGAGGATATTTTAAAATATGCATATGGTCAAGGTAATTATTTGCCCAAAGGTATTTATAATCATGAAGAAGTGACTCAACAAAGATTGGCCTATCAGAGTGAGACTCGTCATTAACATGTATAAGATTAAGAGGTGATTCATCATAGGTTGACTCATAAAAAATGGTTGGTTTAATAAAAACATCATGGATTGGTTTGTTCTCTTGGCCTTTGTTTACAATTAGTTATAAAATAATAGTTTTGAACATAACTTGGTCTTTGAATCACTGGCTCAATTGGAAAGGTATTGATTGGATCAGTTTTGGTTGGATATTTGGTAGGGGTTTTCTAAAGTGGGGAATGATTGGAAATGGATGAAGAATGGATGGAGGTTAGATAATTATAGAGAATAATGGAGCATGATTACTTGCATAAGCCAAAGGATGAGGTCCTTATATATAAATGGTAGGGTATTATGGAGATTGATTGGTCACACAAGCCAAAGGATGAGGCCCTATAATGGTAATGGTAGAGCATTATGGATCTTAGTTACTAACACAATCCAAAGGATGGGTTACTATAATGTTAATGGTAGGACATCATAGACATTTATTGATCATACAATCTAAAAGATGAGGTCTTGGTATGGTAATGGTATTCCTTAGATATAGTGGAGCTTGGTGGAATCATGTAGTTCAAAGGAGGGTTAATGATATAGGTGGGGGATTAGATGGTCATAAAAGGATGAGTATAATATGTCAACTAGCCTAAATAAGGTACTACCAAACACATCACTTGGATTTATTCCCTAGATTTAGGGTTGTAAGGAGGATATGGATCCATCTCAAAAACCACTTCTTCACCATAGGTGTCTTGATCAAAGTCAATATGTGTGTCCATTACATCAAAACATGGATTGTACATAACACCACCATAAGTGTAGATAGACATATCTAAATTAATAATGAAATCTCCATAAAAGGCCTAAAGTTATACAAACTCTTAAAAATAATGTCCAAAGGATAAATGGTTTAAACTTGGTCTAACTTGGTCTAGGGGAATGTATTTGTATCTCTAAAATGGTTTTTGATAAGACTTAGTATTAAATAGTCTAATTTTAAATGTCTCACACAAAAAGGTTCAAGTGGATGAATAAAAATTTGCATGCCAAAATCTAGGTCCAAAGTGTTTTAAATAGGTCTAATCTAGGAAAAATAAAAGTTGTTAGGTCTTTTGGCCAAATGCAGTGTCAAAATCTAGGCTCAAACAAGGCATCTTCTAAGAATTTTATCCAAAAGTGGCATAAATATCTAGACTTTAAATAAAGGAGAAATTTTAATCTAACAAAATTGGAACACTTTGGCATAGACTAGGCATATAGACTTAAAACATGAACTTGGTTAGTTGGCATAAGGCATAAGGCAAAAGGCATATGGAGAGATGATTTTTTATCCAAAATAAAAGCAAAAATAATGATGAAAATTGGGATCATTTAAAAATACAAGCTTATATAAAATTGAATGACATAACAATACTAAAAAAATATCGAAGAAATATTTTTCAAAGTTTGGTAATGAATTAACCTCATTTGCATAGCCTAAAAGAGAAAGATCAGTGTTTAAGCCCAAATTAGGCAAGGCATAAACACAAATCAAATAATGTTTTAATTTCAACTTGGAAAGGTTAATTAAAAACTCAACTTAGGAAAATAGGCATCTTCAAATAAACAACAAGCTAGATAAAATGGAATGACATAACAGCACAAGGTGAAGATCCATGTAATATTTTTCAAAGTTGGGTAATGAATTAACATAAGTTAGATAACCCAAAAGAGAAAGATCTATGTCTAAGCCTAATTTAGACAAGGCATAAATAGAAATCAATTAATGTTTAAAATCAAACTTGTCAAGGTTAATTAAAAATTCAAATTAGGAAAACTAGGCTTTTTCAACAAACAAGCTAGACAAATTTTAATGGCATAACGATACTAGACAAAGATCTTGAAGATACACATGGTTTCAAATGTAAAACTTGGACACAAGACAAAATAATTCTATGAAATAATTTGAGCATTGTAATGATGTTATCTATATATAAAGGTATAAATAATGGTTTATTTCAAAGACCCTAAGGCACATAAATTGAAATGATTTGGGTAGCATAACATTACCCATTTCAATCAAGTATCACATAGAAACAAGTTTAGCAAAAGTTTTTTAGGAAAATGTGTGTAATGAAATGGACAACATAATACCTTCAAAAACAAAGGAATGACATATAAACAAAACTTGTTTTAATGCGGCACAAATACACAAATGGATTTAGACATGAAATACTAAAAAATAAAAAGATGAAATGACATAACATCTAAATGTAATGTCTTATATCCTATAATTGACAAGGTTGGTCAAATGGAGATGATTAAAACTATAGTTTTCAAACATATAGATTGGTCCCAAGAATGGATAATGCTAGAGATACCTCATGTCAATTGATTTCATACTAGAACTTACTATGGAAGGATATAATCCTTTACATAGTGATTCCATCTATTTATTATTTATTGTAATCCCCTGTTTAACCAAACTTAACTTGGGTTTTCATTATGAAAGGGAAGGTTATCCACTCAACCCCCTAGCTCTCAAAGTATACATTCATTGATTTTTATACCCCACCATAGATCAAGGTTGAAACACTACCAAGAGATGAAACCCAAGTCAATGTTTCCCTAAATAACTCATGAAGTTATGAACTCCCCTTCACAAGACAAATTTCATGAAAGAAAAGACTAAGTGGAAAGACTTTACAGGTTTCTTTTAGATTAGCCAAACCATGCAAGTTTTATGGAGATCCTAGATAACATTCTTTCCATGCCTTGGAATAGGCACTAATTACAAGTTAAAAGGTGCATTTGGTCACCTAAGTTCCCTTTAGGGAATGGGGGGAGAACATACATGCACTATTCATTTTAAACAAATAAACAAATAAGTAATAAAACAAAAACTTTAAAGAAATAAAGATATAAGTAATTATTTATTTTAAGCACCAAATTAAGATTTCTTGATAAAGTTCTTGGGCCATTTCATATTTATTTTAAGCACTAAAATCAAACATATAAGATTTATAAATTTTATGTTCATTTTAAGCACTAAAATCAAATGTACAAGATTTAAGAATTCTTGGTTCCTTTTGAATACTAAAATCAAAATTTCGAGGCTTAGAAATTATTTTTAGCACCAAATGAAGTGTGAAAGAGCTAGCTAAATTCATTTTAAACACCCAAAATTAAATTTTCATGAGTCTAAGCTTGAAAATTCATTCTTTACTCCCACCTTGGACCTGTAAGGGTTAGAGAGTTTCCTCCTACTTTGAAGCACTTTAAAAGGTGATCAAACAAGTTTTCAAAACATAGCTCTTAGGTTTCCTATTTTAAAAACACAAAGATCGATATTGATCACCTGTGACTAATACTAGTTATTAAGGAATAGATGTTAGTTATTATAGAACTAATGTCAATTGGTAATAACCAATATCAATCAATAAAGATTGATATCAGTTACTTGTGAACTTGAATGCAAAACCAACATGAGATTTTAGAAAAAAAACATTACTTATCACTAAATACAATAAAAAATCATCAAAACCTATAATGATATGGTTAGACAAGGAATATAAAGGTCAATGAAACTAAGAAATAACTAGTAAGAATGCTAAAAAGATTCAAATTGCAAGTTTTGTAAATCATGTATTTCCCTACACCTTGATCGATGATGGTCACCCAGAACTAAGTTAAATTAGGTATAACTAATGATGGTTAGGCATAATTGATACCAGTTATGCCTAACCAATGGTTGTCTCTGTGTAGATATAAGTTACCATAAAAATAAAAAATACTAGAAAAATAAAGCTAAAACTCCAATTTTTTATGATATTCAAGAATTCGTTTGAAATTTTAGGAGTTGTATCTTGGCCTCCATGGTATGTGGATTGAATTTGGGTCTTTCTAGGTGTGTTATTTGTGATCATATGAATTTTAAAATAGACAAAAGGTTAGATCAAGTGTTAGTTTCAAAAAAAATCAAATCAACACACTAACTTACTAACATCTCTAAGACTAGATCTTAGGGGGAGCATAGTGAACAAAATATATATGAAAGCACAACTAAAATGCAATTAATGATAGATTACTTACCTTCCTTGATATATCCAAATGATTTGTTCATGGCTTAGTTGGCTTGTACTCAAAGAGTCTTTAGAAATGGATTTTGGCTATCTCCTTCTCTCCTTGGCACCATGGTTGGTTTGTGGTTTAATATGGATTGATGGATTCACTTTTGATTTTGGAATTATAACACTATTGGTTTCAATATTTCTATAAAACCTAAATTATAACCTTACTCTATCTAGTCTCTCATAAATTCAATAGGCATGGATTGTATTTATAGGTTTATAAACTAACCCCAACCCAAGGTGAGTTAAAGTGTAGTTTAAACATGTAACGGTTTCAAACTATCTCAAAATATTTACAAAGGCTTGATAACTCACAAAAGGTAATTATGAAAAAGCTAGGATATTCTTGATTTAGAATTTCATTAATTACTCATGGATAATTCAACTAGGCATTTAATTATATTTATCATTATAATTAATTATGTTTAGGATTTTTAGAATTTAAAATATTTGATTTAATTTCATGTGTGAATTTGCCCTATTTAATAGGTCTATAGGCCAAATTGCATGTTATGATGTCGTAGGTTGATTAGAGATGAATATGTGAGAGGTTTTTGTTTCTTATGGTAGGATACCCAAATTATGGATGTATAAATGTCATTATAATATTTTATGAATTATTTAAAAGCAAATTTAGGATCTTCAATGATTCTTAGGATTGATTTGAAATGGTTTGTAAGAATTGGCCTGAAGTCTAGAATGAAGCCATTGGTGTAAACTTATTTAGTCCTATTAAAACATCAAGGAATTGCTTCTCCACAAGTGCATAATTGATTTAATATTCCTCTAAAACTTGACTAAAAAATATAATTAGTTATTCAACATCCTCATCATTATTTTTCATAAGCATAGCTGAGATAGTTTCAAGGTTAGCAAATGAATATAACATGAACTATTTATCAAAATTAGGATTTACTAGAGTATGAGCTTGTGAAATTTCTTGCTTAATGGATTCAAAACTTATCTTACCCTCTCTAGTCTAAGTGAAAAATTTATTATTCTTAAGCATGGCTATGATAAGCTTCACCAAAGATGCAAAATTAGGTATGAATCTTCTCACAAAGATTGTTGTGATCATTTCTGATCCAAAGCAATTTATTAGTTTGTTATGTTTTTATTTATTATGGGATGGTTTCACTTGTTGGTTGGTTTTTTAATGAACTCTTATATCTATAAGATTTTTAAAGATTATTTTTGTATAAAAGTAATAATATGATTTTACGTTAGATTTCCCAAATATTTTTCTATATCTATTCCTCCATTTGTCCTAGATATTAGTGGTATTAGAGACACAACAACAAATTTGTGAAGGAGGAAGCCATGATTTTGAAGGCATAAGGATATGTTACCATGATAATTTTTTTTTTAAAGTTTAAATAGTTATATAACCCCTCCTAAATATTAAACAGTAGTGGATGAGTGCTGCATAGCCATTTTTTGAAATTCAAGGCATTGATATAGAGAGGTTTCTTTTCGATATGTTATAATCCACTAATTTAATTTTTTCTCAAATTATATTAGAGTAGTGAACTATCTCATAGTTGTTTTTTCTTTAACTAACACCTGACACAACCATTTTTCAAGAATTTCATTTTGGGAAATTAAATCACAGTAATTTTTTTAGTCATGGTCAATAATGGTTCTTGTATCGACACATCCTTTCCTATCTTCTCTACATGATTATATTTGACCATACTATAATTTATATAAAAATATACAAAGGTATAAATCCTGACATTGCCATGACATTTAAAGCACATTTAGGTATTTTGGGTGGAGAATGAAGACGAAAATTGAGTTGGTTGGCTTGCGTGGGACTTGATCTCTAGACCTATGTGGTGGTAGTATAATGGTATTCATGTCTCTCTATAGTTGAATCATGTATAAGTATCATTGATTTAAATTAATCCCAATTTTACTACATGTATGATTTTGATTTTTATGTGGGTCTTACTAATATAGTGAATCTAAGTTTTATTACATGAAATGAAAGCACAATAATTCTTTTTTACATTAAATAATTTATTGTATTTAAATAAACTTGAAAAATAGAAATTTAAAATAAAATATCTTCCATATTTATTTAAAAAATAATTTTAGAGAAATTGGTGTAATATTTTTTGTGAGACTTTGGAAGTTTACAAGATCTAGGGTTCAAAACCCATTGATGTATTTTTGATCAAAATTTATTTTTTTGATCTTATTTTTTATATAAATATATTTTTAAGGATAAATCAAGAAATGAAAGGTTGTAATGGATAAATAAGGATGTAACAAGAGTTATAAATTGTAAATTTTTTTTTCAAGTCCTAGGAATAACTTGTAATCAGAAGTTATTTCGAAGGTAAAGGCAAAACCTTGATAACATTCCTTATTTTTTGGATTTTGTACCATGGTTAAAATTGTGAGATTGATTTCTAAAAATGGATTCTTAAATCCTAAAATTTATAAGTAATGGTCAGTTAACATGGAAAATACATTAATTTTCAATGACTTATGGGAAGTAGTTGAAAAGTAACCAATATTGGCCACTGAAACCATAAAGATTACAAAATTTTATAGACATGACAAGTGTTCCATTAATTTATTGAGATCAACTTGTATTGCACAAGTTATAATTTACATAGAGGACATCAACTATAAATACTAGAAAGTATGGAAATCTCTAAAATACTTATATGATAAATAACATTCCTACAAGAAAACTAACCTTCTTATGCAGTTGCTCAACACTAAACTAATAGATGATGAAGGTGTTTCAGAATATGTGTCACAAATTAAGAATATAAAAAGAATAATGCACTACTAGTTGTAAAATTGATGATTAAGTTCTCATTTCTATTGTTTTGAATGGCCTTATCCCTAGCTACAAAAACATTCTATAAATGTTATAGCTTAATCATAAGCTTAACAAATCTAATTTTGATTCCATTTGTGATTTTTTCACTCAACATGAGTGATAATTTAAAAAATAGAAATTAAAACTTGATGAGGAGGCCCATTATAATAAAATAGGTAATCCATTACATGAGCATAACATAAATCATTATTTGAATCACTTTTAGAGTTAGAAACACTCTTCATGGCACACTTCAAAACATACACATCATTTTAGACATAGGGATCATTCTATTTCTTAGAAGCATAGGCATCATTTTGGTTCTACAAAACATAGACATCACTCTAGTTATCAGAAGCATGAGCATCACTATAAACATTCACATGGAGAAGCACAATCACATGCATTATTATTCATATGGCTATTCTTCCTCTAGTTCTAGTGGATGTGAGATAATATGCTATAATCTTGGTGGTATAGGACACCTCTTTATACAGTGTCCCTATAAAAGGAGGTCCTCTCAACACCGATAGAAGGTAGAATCAAACATTACTAGTCACTCTAGTCAATCTAGTCACTCTTTTAGTTCCTCTTCTAGATATTATTCTACATATTCTTCTAATGCATGTGTTGAATATGAATTTTCTTACTCTACATTTGATGATTAGATATTTTTAAATGGTAAAACACCCATCTTGTGTGATCTGCTAGTCTCAAGATTGGGATTTGATGTATTAGCATTTTTTGGCTTGTGTACTTTGCTTTCATAGATCTAGTGTTGATATGATCTTTGATGTGAAGCATTTTAGTGGTTTGTGCATGGTTTATTTATTGCATAGATTCTCACCTCTCACTTGGTATGGGGAGAAGATATTTCATATTGGTTTTCAATTAGTCATTAGTGGTTTTCGTATGATTCAACATTGAGTTGTTAGCATTATTAGTGCTAATTAAATCCATGTAGGAGATGTTGCAAATTATTGAGCATCAATTTGAGATGTGCCATACATAATAATAGGTAAATCACTTGTTGGATAGATTTTATGTGATGATCAATGTAATTGGATAGAGTGTGATCTTGTTTTACTTCGGTGTGTGGATGATCAGGATGTTGATAAGTCTAAGATGCATAGTGTACCAATTGTAGTTATAGCAGAGTCTACTTTGATGACTCATAGTTCATTGATTAACTCTTTATATATCCCTTTGGATCAAGGGGGAGTTTTTTGGGATCATTTGTGATCCAAAGTAATTAATTATATTTTTATTTTTTTGTTTAGTAGGGTTGGTTTTATAACCAACTCTTCTATTTGTAAATCTTTTTTAAGCTTGCTTTTGTACAAAAATAATAATATGATTTTACATTGGATTTATCAAATATATTTCTATATCTATTTTCATTTGTGTAGAATATCAAAGTTTATCTTACCTAAGAAAATTTGGAGTCATTTCTTTTGTAATGGAAATGGTAATCCTAGATAGTCTCTATCCTTAGGGGTCAATGATTAGGTGATACTTGGAAATAATTTCTCCTAGAAGCTTACCTTCATGGATAGGAAAAATGCACTTTTTGGGGTTAATGGACACCCCATACTTCCTACACCTTTCAAACACTTTCCTTATGTGTTTCATGTGCTCATTTTCATCCTTGGAGAACATGGTTATATCATTTAGATACCCTAACAACATATCATTGATTATACCTTTGAAATCCATGTCCATTGTCCTTTAAAAGATAGAACCAAAATTTGACAAGACAAATGGAATATTCCTATAAGCAAAGGTCCCCCATTTTATAGTGAATTTTATCTTGAACTGATCATCCTTATTTACTAAAATTTTATTATAACTAGAATATCCATCTAGGAGTGAGAATCATTAGGAACCTAAAACAACATGTAAAATCTTCTCCATATGAGGTAACAGGTAATGGTCTTTGAGTAATACCCTAGTGAGATCTCTAAAGTACACATAAAGTCTTATTTCCCCATTTTTTTTCTTAACAAGCATAAGGTTAACTACCCAATTCGAGTGCTTGATAGAAAAAATTATCTTAGATTCAAGGATCCTGGTGAGTTGCATTCTCATTATTTGTTCAAACTTGGGGTTAATAGGCCTCTGGTTTTGCCTCACTATTTTAACTCTAGTTTCTAACTCAATGGTATGATGGGATAGAATAGAATCAAACCCTTTTATATCTTTATATTCTCAATAAAACATATCATGGAATTCTTTACACAAATTAATGAATGATTATTTTTTGATGTGGAACTTACCTTGCCTAATTTGAGGAACTTGTCCTTAAAGATTACGATTATTTCATAGTTATCCTCCTTTATAGACATGATCACCTTATTTTTTTTTCTTCTAGTAATCTTATTTAAATACACTCTCTAAAGTTACCAATCCTTTAGGTATCTTGTTTGTTCTCATCTATACAATTTGAGTTTTAAACTAGTCACGGAGTCTCTTCTAATTTTTTTAAGAAAACTTAGCTTCATTTTGAAAAAAAATGTACAATATGTTTGTCACTATAAAATACTTTCCAAGAAACCTCATTATCAGGGATGGAAGGTCTTATAATGACCTTGATATGTGACTATTTACCTTCCTCTTTTATGGTAGTGGGTGTATCAAATTATGCCCCTATAGTAGCTAACTTGTCATCATCCTTATTTTGTTCTCTTGGGATTGATTGTATGTTGAATGCACTGAAGTCCTAAAGTAAATAACACAACTTATGATTATAATACTTAATTAAGAAAAGGGTTCTTGTTACCACTTGGATTCCTACTTTGATACACAATCAATTGACTATCTCCATATACTTATAAATTTATTTATCCCTTTCCTCTTTGCCTATTGAAGGTCATGAATCAAACATTCATACTCAAACACATTCTAGGTACAACTAAAATGGAACCTATATGAAGATTAATAATATTTTTTGGATGGATAAACCATAATAACACTAGACCCTACCCCAATATTTCTCCTCGAACCATAAAAAAACATATTATACATTCCATCATTCTCACTTTCTTTATTAGTGAGTGAAATTATTGGTATTTCTTCCTCATTTAAGAAATACACTCCCAAATCAATATCTTCCATGAAATAACAGGGATCATGTTCATATGTGTTATCACCATACTCATCTAGGAAAAGATTAGATATACCTTCAAGTTTGGAGGATGCTCCATCATCTATAACATGCTCTTCTTGATCATTGGTGGTACAATTTAGATTAGAACTTTCTTTTGCATATGATTCAATATGAAACTTATCCAATGGATGTGTTTTAATAGTTACCCTTGATCCATACCTTGATATAAATGCCAAGATAGACTAACTAGCTGAGAGATATCCTAATATCTTGGTAGTGAAATCTTTTGATAGACAAATAGCAAAATGGGCACATAAATCAATCACTACTATATCTTGTAGGATTGGGATGCTTGGATAGACATGCAAGAAAACCTTTAAGCCTTTGATGGGACCGACTAACTTAGATAGTATCCCATCAAGTTTCAACATTTCCTTGTTATATAGATCTTATTTCAAGCCCAACTTGTCTACCACAAGTTTAGGCATAAATGAAGTACTTATCCCACTATATATAATGTCGTTATGTACTAGTTTGTCTCCCACAATGAGGGTGAGATAGAAAGGTGGGTGATTTTCAAATTTGGTATAGGGTTAAAAAAATTTAGTATGAGAATTAGTTATGGATACTCCATCATGTGTTGATGGTTGAGGAATGATGTGGATTTGGGATAGTTACTCTTAAATTAGTTCCTTTTGACAGAGCATGTGGATCACTTCTCAAAGAGAGAGACTAGTATTAGAATTCTTCAAGGAATAAATTATATTTAAATAAGGAACACTGACATTTTATCTCATTATTGAAGACAAATAAGTTCTTTGAGATTGAATAAATAGATTAATTTGAGTCACCCTTCCCACATTCTAATTTTGAAGAGGTATAGGAGTTGTAGATGCTGCCACATTCGCATTTACACTTTTTTTAATTGTACGTGGATTATCTGGAATTGTATCAACATATTTAACATCTCCCAAGGATATTATATTTAACCTTATGTTATCTATAATTGAGGTACCTTGGTTTAGGATAAACCTGTCTTCCACTTGAATGTTTACCAAGCTCACTCCTTGGTTTTCACACCCTTCATTGAATTATAATTGCATAAGACTTTTATCTTATGTTATTAATTAAGGAGTAGGTACTCCTTGATCCTCCAATTCTTTTACTTCACCTTCATTGGCATTCATATACTATCTTTGATCCTTTAATTCTTCTCGTTGAACCCAATTACTATGGACTGGACCATGGATCTTATGTTAGGAGTAGAGTTTGGATTATAAGAATTGGGTGATATATTAGAGATAGGCTAGCCTTGTGCCTTTCCTTGACCATATTGCTAATGTGGGAATCTATTTTATTATGGAGGGTACTAGTATGTATTTTTTTGAACTCCAAGATATTGATTTAATTACCTAACTTGAATTTATAAGTCCTTTTACTTTGATTCCTAGTCAATGTTATCTTTTGACTTCTGTGGGGAAACTCTAGACTTGTTGCTTGAACTTGGAATTTGAGCATGACTTGGAGAAGTAGAAGACATATTATTCAAAAAAGGCATAGAGACCTTTGGAAGGAGTTTAATAGATTTTATAAAACCATTCTCATATCTAATGGCTATGGCATAGGATTTAGCAAAGTGTACCCACATGTGGACTATAACATGATAGCTATATCATTCCTAATTGATCTTAAGTATGTTGGGAATACAAAACTTGAAGAGGATCTCATGGGAGATGGAAATATATACCAATTTATTTTAAACCTCTCAGTGAAGTCATGCATAGTTTATTTAGGACATTTTTGAATCACATTTAATTAAAGAATTAGTGATGTGTGATCGCTTTTGTATTCAAATATTTGAGTCAAAAACTCTCAAAATTCATCCCAATTGGTGAAACATCTTTTGAACAATGTCTTATACCAATCAGGGGCTTTTCCTCTAAGATACATGGAAATTAATCTAAATGCAATGTTAACTTTAGTGACATTATGGAAATTCCAGAAGTTATAAACATCCCTAATATGCTCACTTGGGGTGATAAGACCTTCCCCATTAAAAGTGGGAACACTCTTGGTGGCATTGGGATGGATATCATCATATACATTGAGGTGTATAGGATTTTTAGTATTAAATTCTAGGAAAGCATGCTACCTATCCATCTTATCCTCAAGTTCCTATTCACTCTCTTTCTCTTCTTGACTTGTAAACTCTTCTTGATTTTCAAATGTCAAGATAGGCCTAGGATGTTGAAATTTAAGAGGAAGTTCAAGTTAAAGGAGTGGATATATAAGATAGTTACCTCTACTAGTAGTTGACCTAATAAGGACCATGAATTATGAATAAAAAGAATGATAAAACATGGTCGACAACTAGATATTACCTTCATTGGAGTCTCCAAATGCTAAGTATAATACTTGTATGTAGTTATGGTGTTGTCAAGACTAGAATTAACCTTAATAAGGTATGTTTGAGATAATAATCCCACCAAACATGATATAACTATTTTCACTCAATTTTACACCCTTAAAAAATTAGTTTAGGTCTTTTCAAAATAGATTGATAGGTCTATGGGTTGCATGTAATAGAGGTAAACCTCTATATTAAAAGGGCTAGCTCCATGGATTTGTCTTTGATAACTTATTAGCTACTATGCTTGCTTGCTTAGATGAAAATAGATATAAGGAAACATGAAAATGAACTATTCTAACAAGGTGATACACAAAATTGATATCTACTAGACTACCATTAACTTGTACTATGAAATATGACTCACAAGACTGTTTTCAACATCCTAAATTACTCTAACATAAGTATTTCAAACATGAAGGTGATATGAATTACACTTCTCTAGGTGAATGGAAAAAATGCCTAATTATAAACACTAATTATATTCCTCACACTTAGAGATAGACAAGGATACTAACTACACTTCGTGTGACCTCTTAGAGAGTGAACTACTTACACATAACATGAGAGAGTAAGGTGAATACAAGGATAGATGATTATAACTTGTCATTCAAATTTTCACTAATCCACACAATTAGACAAGGAATTATGGAATAAAAAAAATATTAAATTATTTATTCAAAGGTAGTATTCAAACTAATAGGGCTTCACCATACTAGACATTAATTAGATACAAATGCCAAAATGGCTTGCATATATAGACCATAGGAGAGGAGAGAGAATGATTAAAGTTCAAGGTTCACAAGACCAATATTAAAGATGTGAAAACTATTTACAACATGAGATGAGTTATAAAATAGGATATTAAGGTATTCTTAGATAAGTGTCTACCTAAAGTTCATCATTCTCCTTCAAGTTGTGTAGAGATCCCAATTAGCCTTCCTGAAATTAACTTTCTCAATGAGGATTCTCTTGATAGTCAAGAAATTAATTTCAAAGTTTTTGAACCATGTTTCATGAATTGGGAATTTGTAAATAATATGGTGATATCCTTTATATTCCCCTAAATTGATGAACTTATCTGCACCACTAGTCATTCACTACCTCATAACTGCTCACTAGCTCTTCTAAGCTTGTCTTCACACTTGTCACTTAAGTGACCTAAATATTTTAAATAATTTTTACTTAATATCTGTTAGTAAACTCTTTATACACTTTTTCACCTTTATTCCATTAGGTATATTTTAATAAAACTTCAAACAAGACTTCTCATCTTCCAACTAGGTATTCACCCTCATTCTCAATGTCTTTTTAAAGACTGCCTATAATGACCAATTTATCAAAGGATTTTTCATGAATAAATTAGGTGATAAATATTTATGGATATTTAAAATTAATTTATACACACCTACCATATTGTTTTTCATCTATTCATTCCCCTTTGCACCTATAAAATAACTCAAATCTTGTAAGAAACACTGAATTAGGCAAGTCTATATAAGTGACAATATAGATCAATTGGGTGGAATGGATATTTAGGAAGTTATATAAATTAAAAAAAATATTTCATGGATATTTTACCTTTTTTTATGCATTTACATTCATCTTTTCTCCATTGGGGTCATATGAGGGTTTAAGGAGGGTCTTAGGTCACTTGGATTGTTAATGATGATATATAAAGGTTAGACATTAAAATTTTGAAAAAATTACACTAAATTTAAGTTAATTAACATATTAAAATAATAATATATTATTGAGGCACCATGCAGCTCATCCTTATAGATATGATCAAAGAAAATTGATCTCTCAAGCTTCTGACTTCATTCTAGGTAGGCTTGAGAGGACATTAGGCCAAAAAGAATAGTCCTAGATTATTATCTATAAATTTATGATTATTATGGACCATAAAAATTAAATTTAATTATCCCACATGGTTTTAAAATATCTCATGATTTTATGCGTTAATTTAGACACCATTAAGATTCACACCTAGTTTTAAGCCTAGCTTGAATATACTATGTATATGAGTATGTGGTCCGTTCTAAGTCATCCCAATGGCTTTGGGTACCTCTTAAGGATTTTTTACATAAAATTAAACTATACACATAAAAATATATTCACCCAAGGCTCTCAAATTCATATTTTTTACCATTCACATATTAGGTCTGTAGACTGCATGATTGTAAAGTACCCCCTATCTGAGATAAAACAAAGGATAATTCTATTGGATTGGATCAACTAAAACCATGATGATATTTTTTATGTCATTAGGTACTTATTTACCAATTTTAAAAGAGTTTTAATACTTATATAACCTTTAAACATCTCAAACTCTTACTACTAGCTTCTTCGAGCAATGACTAGGTGTAGTGTTTTTTGGTTGATCCTAAGAACTCTAAGTCATGACTATCTCTATTGTTCCTTGATTTTGAGGATATCATATAAGTTTTATGACATAAATATTATAATTAATTACACATGATAATATTCAATCTATGTCTTTATATCTCAACCAAACTTGCATTCTCCATTAGCATGAGATTGGTTTATGTATGAGCTAAATTATAGGTGTTCATTAGGTGCATAAAGGGATGCATGTAGGTGTGTATTAGTGTCTAATAAATATGTTTAATACTTTTGGTTCCATCTCAAGTCACTAAGACCATTTCATATTATTATATATATTTATCAACCAATGTGCATATTTTATTATCTTAGATTAGTCTATGTACTGAGTTCTAACTATAGGTATGCATTTTAGGGAAACCAAAATACTTCTTGTAGGTGTTGATTCATGATTTAATCACTATGTTTCCACTCCTTTTAATCTCTCTTCATGTCACTAGGATCATTTCACACATGAATCCATCCATTTCTTCCTTGATGCTAGGCTCTTATTCCTTTGCCATCAATGCACTATAGGTGAGAATGTGGTTTGAGGTTCATTTTGGTCCAAAAGGCACTATATTACACTAAATATCCTTATTAGAATTTTTATTGAGTCAGAACCACTCAAAAATCTTTCTACCTTAACCAAATAATATCATCTTATGTTTATACGTTACATTTTTATCTAGGCTACAAGACTGGAACTGTTAGGCTTATTTAGACTTCACAAACTTTCACTAACAAATGGTATTGTATTGATCAAAGTCTCCTTTTAGATAAGTTAAGGTAACAAGTCCCCTTTAAAACTTTCTTTAATTCTAAGACTTTGGACTCAAGTGTGGATGTTGTTAATGGTCTCACCACTCACACATTGATCTCTTCTTGATCTATGAACCTATTTGAGATGATAAAATAGGCTCAAATGCTTCCACACATGTCTTGATTCCTATTTTAGGTTTGAGCATGAAATATTTAGATGCCTACTTCAAGGATACTTGATTATATCAGTTCTAATAAGCCTTTCATCCCATAAATTATCCTCTTGAGACCAAAACTTCAATGAATAATATGATCAAACATACTCTATGAGGTTGAAATTAAACATATTGGCTTTGACCTAAAGCCATCTATATGAGAATAAGCTTTGCTATCAAAAAACACTATCCACAGTCCTCAATAGTGTGCACTCTTAGAATGAGAGAGTGAACCTACCTATTGCTTCATATCCACATGTTCTAAATGAACTAAATTCAACATGAAAAGGATTAACATTTTATAAAAGTACACACACATCACTTGGTTCAGACAGACCAAAGAAATTAGATGATAAAATTAAAGCCATTAGGGTTATGCAGGAAATTTGGATGTGTTCATAGTCTTAGTGATTATTCATACCATACATACCATCAATCTAAATACCATGAATATGAAATGGAATATTATAAGTACTACTTTTGCTAACTAAGTACACTTAGTCTAACTCTTCTTCTCCTATGCATATTTAAGTAAACTCATTGACCTCTTTTGACCTATCTAAGAGAGTGATAAGAAAGAGAGACCATTTTTTACATTTTTGGACTTTTTGAAGCTTATTGAACCTATAAAATACCCTTAGGGATTTGAATATACTCTTCTAAAACCTTCACATGTGTTATATGTGTCATATAGTCTGTACATCTTGCTTGAAACTCCCTTTTTTAAGTGATCTTCTTGTTTATACATTAGACCTGTAACATGTAAATTTAAAAAATATTCCCTAAAATTCCCTAACATTCCATACATTAGGCTTGAAATTTGTATTTTTTATAAAATATACATACAAATTCATTAGATGACCAAAATATGGCATAACATGATAATTTAGAAAAGAAAGACAAATGTGATAAAGATAAAATTATACTATGTGACCTCATTAATGGCCATGACATTATTATAGGACCATAGTGACAAATTTATGACTTAGAAGACCTTATGAAAACTTTACACATGTAGGGATGTTGAATTATTTTGACCTAGGGGTAAAACTGATCAATATGAACATCCTCACTAGTTATACACCTTAGGTAGAAAACATTCTTTCATAGGATTTCATAGATTTGGTAGGGACCCAACCATAGAGCATCAAAATTGTCATGTTGTCCCTTTTTCTCATGAGTCTTGTCTTAGAGAAAAACTAAATCATATATCTAAAAGGCTATCACTTTTTCTCATTTGTCAAACCAACACTTGAGGACTCCTTGGTGTTTTTTAAAGTTTTATAGTGTTCCATCACATTTTTATTCTAGTTGTATCAAGATAAAGAGGTGAGATTCTATCTTATCATTAGTTTCCAAGTATTGTCTCATGAAGTATAATGTAGGTATTCTTAGGTTCATCATAAATATTGGTTTTTGTCCATAGAAAAGATGGTATGGTGATGTGCTTAGGGCTAACTTAATTTTAGTTCTATTAGACCAAAATAAAAATTTCAAAACATTGGGCTAGTCCCTAAGGTTTTTTGCCAATACTTTATTGATTACATCAAACAAGTTATTATTTGTTGGTTTAGATATCCCATTACCTTGTAGGTAATAATTAAAAAATCACTTGAGGATTTCCTAATTTTTGTAATCCCATTTAGTAAATTGAAGAGAAGAGAAAGTTGGGCCTTATCACATACTAGGTTGGCAAGCATCCCAAACTTACTGATGAAATGATCTTATAAAAAGTTTAATACCATGTCAGTTGTGAAATTATTAGATGCTTGAGCTTTAGTAAAACAAGTAAAATAATTATTTATCATAATAAATAAATTATCCTATGGAGAAATTAGCATTAATCACTCCAATGAATTCTATCCTCCATTTCATGAATGTTTGAATCTCAATAACTAGCTTTAATGACATAACAAGGGTATTTTTTATATGCACAATTTGATAGGTATGAAAAATTTGGATATGAACATGAGCATCTTTAAAAACATGAGGCCAATAATATTCTATCCTGAGTATCAGATGAATTGTATCAATTCCTAAACTATGACCAATTCCATATTTCCCATGGAAATCACTGAGTACTTCAATTACTTTTTTTTAAGGCACCTCAAATATATGCCTTTATGATTCCTTATATATAGTACACCTAATTTTATCATGAAGTTATTTCTTTTCAGGTGTAGTTATTTTATCTGAGTAGAATTTAGATGACTTGGGCACTCATTATTTATCAAATTTATAGACCACATATTGGCACCAAGTGTCATTTCTTATATCTCACACTATATACTATTGAAAAAATGTATCTGGGTCTACTTCAACCATGGATATATTAAGTCATTAAAATTTTAAAATATTCATTAGTTGGAATTCTAGGTCAAAATATTAGATAATGTTCATCCACTTACCTCTTTGTTCACCCAAACCATTTTTCATTAACAAAGATTTCACTATTGGGTTAGGCATAATTTTAAATACCTTGCTATTGATAATGTAATGCATGAACTTCTTGACTGGTTTGAGTAATGGAAAAGAATGTTTGTCAATATTTGAATATATTAGTTTAAAATTATAGAGTGGATAACTCATGAATGGGATGGGTCTCTCATATCTAGATTGTTATATTTTAGGACAATAGTACTTGAGTGTTATAAGGTGAATGAATATATGTAAAAAGGTTCTGTATAGTTAGGATTGATAAGCATCAGTGTATTTACAAGTATTATCTTAATCTAAGGAAAATCCACTTGTGATTTAGTCATCCATTCAACCTTTGAATCCTTATTTAGCATCATTTTTAGTGGTTTTAATATCTTTACAAAGCCTGAGATGAACTTTATTATGAATATAACTTTGCCAAAGAATGAATTAAAATATTTGCTACTACTAGGTAGTGTAATTTTTAAAATTACTTATGCTATTTCTGGGTCTATGGAAACACCTCATTCTAATATGATGTCACCCCACAAATTACCCTTTGTGACCCCAAATCTACACTTATTTATATTTATGGATATTTCATGATCTCTACACCTGTACAATACTAACCTCAAGTCCTTCACATGGTCTTCCTAGTTCTTGGAAAAGATAGTCAAATCATCCATGTATATGGCTATGCATTTACCAATAATATTATTAAATGCAATATCCATGGCATGTTGGAATGTAGCACTCACATTAGTTAGTCCAAATGGAATCCTTTTGTATTTTAATACACCCGACATTATTTTTAATGTTTTCTTTATTTGGTCTTGATAGTTGACCAATACTTCATTATAGCCTAGGTATCTATCAAAAAATGACATCATCTAGGATCTATTCACGATTTGTAAGACTTCATCTAGTGAGGGAAGTAGGTAGTTATCCTTTTCATATGCTTTGTTCAAGTTGTAGAAGTCTAATGAATTTTTATCTCTCCATTTTTCTTATGAAATAGAACAATATTAGCAACCCACATGGAGTGTCTGATAGGAAAGATTATTTTTGATGAAATCAATTTATGCACTTCCTTGAATATCAATGGATCTAATGACAAATTCATTGGTCTTTGTCTCTGATGGATTGTTTTGATTTTAGGCTTGAGAGGGATGGTATGTATGAGAATAGAAATTATAAACACTTTTAATTCCTTATAGATCCATGCTATAGCATTTTTGAAGTCTTTTAAGGCTAGAAGAAACCTTTATTTTCTTATTCATACATTTTTTGCCTAAAAGCACATGCTTTGATCTATTGATATTACCTAGATTGTAATGTTGGTGTAGCATACCTTTGGTGGGGGATGATTTTTATTTTCCACCTTGATAGTACATGTTAAATATCCATTCTATTGAGACAATTCCATTTGGTATACTTTTGGTTTTCAAATTAATCACCCCTCTTTATCTAGTTCAAACTCTTCTTTATCATCTTTATCTATAATCTGAACCTCAAATATAGTTGCATTGGTGATGAAGTCAATGATACAATTATCATCATTGAATACTTAGAAGTTTTTGATATTGTCAAGAATAGGAGTATAAATTAATTCTATTGAGAACCTTTTCATCCTAGAGATAGATATAGGTTCTAGAGTACTATTAGTTATTGCCAATGCATCCACCATATAGTTTTTTCTATGATGAAATGTTTGAATGTTGAATGCATAAAAATATTGTATTTATTTCTACATATAGCTACAATATCTAGATAAATTATTGTCATTATAATCATATTGGGTTGTTACTTATTTTACCACTGGTTCTAAGTCACTAATTACCTTGAGATTCTTGACTTTTTTTCCTTAGATAAAATTGGACACCATGAAATAATGCCTCATATTCATCTAAGTTGTTTGTGTAAGTAAATTTTAGGTGAAATTCAGATAAATATAGCCTCCCTCATGGGTTAATGAGATTTAAATTGGCACCACACCTACTCTTAGACATAGATCCATCAAATTTTATAATCCACAAGTGATTTTCATCTATGTATGTAGGATTTTAAAGAGTACATGTTGCTTCCATATAAACCTCTCCATTAGTTTTCTCAACTTTTAGTGGGCACATTCTTGGTTTCTTAGATAATAAGGATCTTATAGTTATATCCTTAGTTGCAGAAGTAGGTAAAGGGATATATAAAATGGTTATTTTCTCATCACATGAGTTTTTAAGCTCCTTATTTTCACTTGGATAACTTATTTTGAGATTGTTTATTTATAAATTAAACATTACCAATGTCTAAAAGAGCTGTTTTAAACCATAATTTACACTTTGATCAGACTATTCCACATTCAAATATGTTACAATAACACTAGGGAATGAATTTATATCTAATGCACATAGGAAATAATCTTCATCTAGCTGATCTAACTTCTCAAATTTTGATTTTTATTACATATACAACATGTTAATGGAGAATTTATTATAATATTATACTTATTTCACAAGTGCGTAGACCCCAATTTCATAATCTTTGTATAAGATTTCACTAATTTTGTTATACTTTATATGATCATGTGAGTCATTTTTAGGTCACACTCAAATTTGATATTATTGGGTATGCCTCACCATGGGATCGACATGTGAGAGAGTTTATTTTACATATAATAATTAAATGTTGTAGACTAATATCTACTCAGGAGCATACTTTAAGCATCAGGTTTATCCACTACCTGAATATCAATAAATTATTACAACTTAGGATTAGATGCTAATTGTATGTGAATGTGATCCAACTCATCAACCACACTACCCTATAAATTTTCCAACTAAACAACTTTTATATTTGAATTTTTAAGAGTAAAACCTAGCTATTGTCAAATTTTATAAGGCATCATGTTTCCAAAAGCACCTAATTCCACCAAACAACTAAGTAAGTTTTTATCAAAAATATATATTATTAAGAGGAAAAGAGACATTTTAGTTTTTATTTATATATTAAAATATGAGAATAAATTATAATATTAGTTTATTTCCCTTTAGGATTAGATAATTATTTTATTAACAAGTCTTTCTAGTTAGAAATATAGAGTAGATCAACATTGTTATATTGGCCTTATTTTTCTTTAGGTCATCTACAATGTTTTATCCATGTCTATTTTTCTCCATCAATTTGACTGTTTTCTAGGGTTTATATTTTTTCTTATGTGGATAAAATGTGGTAGGTCCCTTAGGGAAAAATGGTTTGTTTCTTGATCACTCATCAAGTGGAACTTGAATGTTGTTTGGAGGAGTAGAAGTAGTTAACAAATTTTGAAACTTACTCAACTAATATATATTTACCCTTTGGAATTGCTTACATATATATATGTATATATATATATATATATATATATGTATGTATGTATATATATATATATATATATGTATGTATATATATATATATATGTATGTATATATATATATATATATATATATATATATATATATATATGTATGTATATATATATATATATATATATATATATATGTATAGATATATATGTATGTATATATATATATATGTATGTATATATATATATATATATATATGTATGTATGTATGTATATATATATATATGTATGTATATATATATATATCATCTTTTTTTTTCCATCTCATTTTTACTCTTTAATGGAAACTCATAATTATCTATAACTAAAGTAGTACCAAGGTTTCCTTCACATGGGTTAGAGTTATCATTATTAGGTGTAGGTACTATCTCTAGGTTGTCCATTTCCTTTTAGAAGATGTGTAATGCCAATAAAAAATTTTAAAATCAATTTTATCATGATAAGCTATGTTTTTAAGATTACACTATGTGTTTAATGCTAAATTAGCCAAGTTCAATATGTCAATCAAACTAGCAATGCCTCCATTATTGGGCCTCATATTTAATTGCCTATTGGTTCTCTATAAGTTGAAATTTATATTTTTGGGAGGTTATTCAAATTTTGGTTTAGGTTTTGAGGCACTTTCCTATGCAAATTGACCATGTCATTTATCAATCTTTGAACCATTGCTGTAAATTTTCTTCTTTTGGGATCACATTAGGATATTGTTGATTTAATGTTTGTAGTTCTGGGTTAATCATATGTGTAGTATAATTTATAAATGTAATGGAAATATTTCATGTTTGTTTATGGTAATTTTTGACATGTGTTTGGTTATTTAAAAATGATGTGATAACCTATTGGTTACTAGTAGAGGTCACATAACCACTTGTGCTAGGCATGGAAATAATGTTGTTATAGATGATAGGAATAATTTGATTATTTTCCTTTAAAAAATTTGATGTAGAGGTATATAAGGATAACAATTAGGTTTATAATTCATATGTATTATGTTGTACACCATATTTTGGCTTGCATGCATAGCACCTGAGATTAGATTCATAAGTGGGGTGTTATGTTGAAGAACTTGGTTGATCATTATAATTTGATTATATGCACTAGGTTGGCCTAATATAAGTAAATGACCAACTTCATATCCTCACATCACCATTTGTTTCTCAATATTGAAAACTTCACTATAGGCCAAAGATAGGGATGTTAGTGTTGTAGGGATTCTTCTAAGAAATATGGAAGTCATTGAGTCTAAATCCCTCATGTAGATATGTATGGAATACACTTCCATTTTTATGTAGGGTTATTTAAACCTCTATTATATATTATGAAAAAATTTATAGAGACACTCATTGGCTCATTTGGCTCCGAATGGGAAATAAAAAATTGATGATATAGGATAGTTAGATTGATGGTAAACCTAAAATAATTGATAAACATTATTTCTTGATCATTATAAGAGATAATAATTTTAAATATAAATATAATATAGTAATCATAATTAATATCTCCCAATGATTAAGTAAACATGAAATAAACAACAATCTCATGTTGAACCTGAGTCTAGACCAATGCATTTTTGAATGACTAAATATGTTATTCAATAGTTTAAGTCTCATTAGGTAAATACTTTGGGAAGAAAATATTGAGATTCTTTGGTAAATAGTGGGAAGGCCTTGGAACATTAAAATGGAATCCACCTCCAAAAATCCAAATGGGATTAGAAACTATTTATGGCTTTTAATGAGTAAAAAATGAATCGATAAAAGAAACAACTATATGTGAGCTACTAACTAAGTGGATTTGTCTACTTTTTGTTTTCCCTTTGTTTGATCTTTATTTTATGTGTTTAGTAATATATAAAAATTCAAAATCATAACTAATATACTTTCATCTAGTAGCTATTTATCCTCTTTCCATTTTAGATTTTAGAATACCTAAGCATGTGCAATTCTTCTAACTATTCATGTTTTAATTTTTGGTTAAAATTTTTAGTTTTACATGTATTTTCCCTCCTAGTGCCAAAAATATGGTCATGTAATTTGGAACAACTCAATAATTTTAGGATCTCAATATGGTTAAGTCCATCTATCCTCTCCTACAAGGAGTCCCATGAGGTGGGTCTCCCCAAGGTCTATATCTATTGGGTCATGGTGCATTGATATTCACTTAGCTCTACATTATGGACTATTCTTATAAAGGGCCTATTAAAAATAAAATATTCTAATTCCATATATTATTAAATCAATTGGATGGTAAATATAGATTCAAGTTATACTCAACTAGGTTCTAGTCAAATATTGAAAATAACAAAGCATGTGCATACATTTTCCCATATGAGAAAATTAGGGTTTGAGGTAAAAACAATTACAAATTCTAATTTTAGGTGTGCATTCCATGGAATTAATACATTATTATTTTTTAAATAATATATAAATTAAATAAAATAATCAATTAAAATAAATATGCATAAATGGATTACTATCGAACAAAACCCTAGCCTAATATATTTGATTAAAATTCAAGAAAAATGATGGAAAGAGATAAATCACACATTAATGAGGATTAATCCATATTTTATTATTATTTAAACCTAAAAATTTGTCTCTCACATAACCATCATGTGCACAATCATAAACAAAGTTGATGCATTTACCAAAGGAAATCAAACAATGAAAAAGGAGCCCAGAACCACCATTTAAATGTACAAGTTAAAAATAATAATTATAAAGTCTTATTTTAATAAAGATGTTCTTGTTTATAATCACATTAAAAATTCATTGTGATTGATCTATTGAATAAACACTATCATAATGATAAGGTTATAAAAGAGGGATATGATAAATTAAAATAACAAGTGATTGACTCTAAGTGTTTTGGAACAACAAAAATCAAACTCTTAAAATGAGCAAGTTTGGGATACTTATATATATTTTAATTATTCATTCACTTATTTTTCCCAAATACATATTTCACTTTATAAATCCTACCACTTTTCCTTTTTACTCTATTTTAGCCTATAAAAAGATTAAAAAACAAGTTAATTTTTTTAATTAAAATCTCCCTAGGCAACTTATAAACTTAAAACATTAAAATATAATTACATAAGAAGAATTTTAAGAAACTATATGCATCAAGACATCTACGTTATATTCAAATTTCCAATGACTAATAATTTTTAAAATAGGTTTACAAGGATCAAGTTACGACCTAATAATATCCAAGAGATCTAAAAAAGAACTTAGTAGACCTATTCAGATTCAAAAAAGTATAAAAATTATTTGACATTAGATTTTGACTCAAGTAAAATTGGGTAAATTTGGTTGGAATAAAAATTCTATGGTGAAAATTATTTTTGGTGGTGAAAGTGGTTTTCAAAACTAACTCTTGAGTAAAAATTTATATGCTACAAAATGACAAACAATCTTGGTGACTTGATAGGGAAAAATGTATCCTTGAATTCTAAATTTGTATTGACATGCACCTTTTAGAATTTTTGAAACCCCAATTCCAATCAGGGTTGAGAATACTAAATAGAATTGAGGATCACTTTATAGACACTGAGACCTAATCAAGTCTTTTATTTGAGTTTGAATTAGATGTTTTGGTGGGAAATTTTGAATTCAAATTTTGGTGGGGGTATAAGACCTAATTAGTGTTTCGACCCTTGATTTACACTATCAATATTTTGGCTTAACTTTATATCAACTTAGTCAATATTTTTAACCTAAATAATACTATGATTAGAATGTGAAGGCCCTACATACCTAATTGGATATGTAGACCTAAATAGAACTACCTTGACACTTAAGTTGAGGGACAAGACCTAATTAGGATTTTAAACTTGGCTAAAACTAAGATGTTCCCCAATGGATACCCATAACCTAATAAATTAAAATACCATGAAATATACTATGCATTCACTAACCCCATTACTTAGACTTAATTATGGTTAGAAACCTTGATTAGAACTGATTGTAGACCAACTAACCAATTATGACCTAGTCAAGGTTGAAAACCTTAACTAGAACTATAACTATAGACCATTAGGAACCTAAACCTAAGTAGACAAATATATATAACTAACACTAAGACCCTATCCTAGACATAGTTGGGAATTAAGTCCCACATAGCACTATGACACCAACCCAATACCTATTTAGGGTAAAAATCATGATTAGAACAACAAATATGCTTGATTATAGGTGTTAGGCCTAATCATGATATTTTTTATCTGATTAGAAAAAAGATTCACTAACCTAACCACATAGACCTAATTAGATTTTTTCTATTAATTTTAACTACACTCTAAATAAACATCCTGATAGACCTATTCAGACTTTTAAAGTTTGATTAGTTCTAGAGATTTAACAACTTCAAAAACAAAGAAAAACCATCTTGGAAAATATCAATTAGAACTAGCTTTTACTAATTTTGAAAAGGCAAACCTAATCAAAGAATCCAAAACGTTTTTCACATGGTGAAGCAAGATTTTCCAAGTATAATATGAAGTTCTAGGAGTCATCAAATGATCAAGTGTTAAATATGAAAATAACTCACATGATCCCAATAGACATGATGGAGTATCTTGTAAAGGCTAAAACAAAATAGAGACCAAAATTACTGCTAGAGTAGATCAAAATACCAAATTAGGCTAGATAATGCATGTACTATAAATATTTTAAGTGAGTTAAGTTCCTCAAAAATGTGTTTTTATTCCAAGAATAAAACATGAAACTTATTCAAACAAGCATGCTGACAAGATGAACTAGATATCATAGGTCCAATAGGCATAGAAATCAATGTGAGCCCTCTAAGTAGGTTTAGGGAGCTAAGAGAGAAAGCAAGAAAGATTTATAAGTGTGGGAAAAGTAAAACTAGACTCTACTTCTAAACAAAGTTATTTATGTGAAACTTTACCATTCAGACTTGGTCATTAAAATTGGATGGGTTTTAGGAGACAAAATGGCATAAAAACTGATATGAAATCCTAGAATAGGATAAGAGAGCTAGGTAAGCTAGGTTTTAAATTAAAATTGGGAGGTAAAAACTACAATTTCATGTTAAGTGTTATATATGAATTTTTTTCACATAAACAAGGTTTTTTTAATGGTGATGGTTTTGGGACCTAGATCAACATGTAAACTGAGATAGACCATCAAGTTAACTTGAGAGTGTTGGGACCAATGAGTTATGAGCACAAGTGGGATCAGATAAAAAATATAATAGAGGTTATTTGGTTTTTGGAATAATTAGGGCATGTTTTGAAAGCAACAATAAAAATTAAGAAAAAATAATGTTATGTACAAGGAATAATGCAACTATATGCCATAGATATCATCAAGGGGATGCCTTCATGTAGGACCTATGTTATGTGTGTTGTAAACTTTAATTATATTTTAATATTCATATTTTACATAATTAGTATTATCATGATCATATAATTATTCTCTATAATTGAGATCATAGCTATTGTTTTGAGTTTTACACACACCAAAAAACACATATAAGGTAACCTCTCACATTTTTGGATATTAGTGAAGAGAAAATTCACATCAAGGTATGAGTTTTAGGTATTAGGTCTTGTAGTGACCAATGGTGGAATAGTTATGAGAAATGCAACTTCTAACCTAGTCAATTTGGATATAGATATGGATCCTATATCTACTTGAATGGAATGGGGTGATGGTGGATTTACTCTAAAGTGGATATGACTCAAATAAATATAAGTAGAGGCTAAGGTAAGGTAGAAAATGGGATATATAAATAGAGAGTATGAAATATTTATAAAAATATCAAAGATAAGGATAAATGCCAAAGAACTAATGTTTGTAGACTACTAATTTAACACACATAACTATCAAACATAGAGAAAATGTCTAAGGGATACAATGTAGTTAGATAAGATTTATTAACTAAAGGTTTGTTGTTATCAAGACTATTGTAACATATCTTAACTTCAAGATTATAGATAATACCAAAGATCATCTTAAACTAACTATGGCTCAGTCTAAGAAGTTGTACCAAATGGACACAACTACATAAATTCTAAATAGTAACTTAGATAACTTGTTACCATAAAACAAAATTTATCAACCTAAATTACAACTACACATTCCTATTGATAAAACCTTATTAATTAATTATAATTTACTTGATATTTATATTGCATATATCAAAAAAATAATTGTTATTGGTTATATCAAAATTCATAAACACTATAACAAAGACATGAAAGAGAAAACCTAATAATAAAGACTTGTATAACAACCCAAAGGATTTGTTATCTATATTGAAATGTCAAAATTTATCCTGCCTTTGAAATGTGAAAGATACATGTATATATATTCTTGGGATGGGGGTGCCTTAACACTCAATCCATTCTCAAGTTTTACATCTATTTTAGAAAATATATCCTGAAGGAGTACACATGGAACACTTGGCAAAGGATGCTACCAATAGACAAAACTTGGTACAAAAAAATTATGATACCACTAAAATTATTTTGAAGGGGAATTATCATGATGAGGTAGTTATAGTGTTAGACACCTATAATCTAGTGGCTATTACCAGTCAAGATACTATAATAGTATGCCTGGCCATTGAATATGATGGCATAGTCAAGATAATTGATGGGGGTGATGTGGCCTAAGAAGCATACTTGCTTCAATTTTTGAGTAGATATCATGGATCACCTAAAAATTATATTGAAGTCTAATATAGGTCTCTTAAAGAGCTAGGGGAGCTTGTCCATTAATTTTTTATGTATTGTCAATAGATCCTTGATCTCAACATAAAGATTCTCTATACCAAGGACCCTACTTCTATAAAAATTTATCAATTGTTACAAGTAATCATGAGTATTATATATTGTGCCCTTGACCTTTGATCTAAAAGTATTCTCTATTGTCAAGAGGAGGTCTTTAAAGATGGTCTTTAGGACTGATTATCCACTCTGATTAATTACACCATTGAATCTCATTTCCCCCAAAATTGTGATGGTTTTCCCCATACAATTGGTAAGTTGCCTAACTAATTTTTTCATCTCCTCATTTCATTCAATCAATCTACATCTTCTATTGGCCACATAGTTTTTAGAGCATCCAACATTGAGTAGTGATTTAGTTCATATGATTTTAGGCCTTATATATGGCTTCTTAGCCCAAAAAATAAATATTAGCCTCAATCTTATTCATTTCCTCTGCAAGGGATAATACATCCCCCCATTTAGGTTATGATTATATCTTTTCATCTTACATTAATTGGAATACATCATATATATTTTGGGCTACTTGATACATGTTTCTTATGAGCTCCATTTGAGGTTGAATGGTGATCCTTTCCTATAAGGTATCCATAGATTTATCATATTCCATAAACATATCCTTTATTACTCACCCTATAGAGTCCATAAATTTATAAGGGTCTTCCATATAGCCTCGCAAGTCAGAGGGGAGAGTTCTATGTTTTTTAGTTAATTGAACACATCTTCTCTTTGTTTAAACTCCACTTGATACCCTTCATACATTATAGTTTTTCTATTTATCTTTCTCATAGTATTAGTTTCCTTTAAAAAATGAAAGTCAACTATGAGTTATTATACAATGATAAAGTCTTGCTTTCCTGCCTTTGCTTTTTGCATCTTCTAGATTGATTCAAGAATATTCAAGGCAAATATGGGGAATACCTAAGGGGAAGCATTGACTTAGGTTAAGATGTTTATATTTAAAGGAAAGGAGGAACGTATCTTCACCATTTGGTGACCCTTATGGGAGCCACTATATCAATTATTAGTTTCCATTTCTATGTATCCTTTACTGATGTAATAATGGTAGACTCTACCTTGGTTTCCTAGCTAATTGGAAGGTCCAATTAGGTGTATGGATAGGGAGAAGTGATTGGAGAACCAAATATGGTGAAGACTAAATTCTCAAAGTGTACTTATTTATTGAGTCAGGCAACAAACAATGAATAATTAGGAGGCATATTGATTAATTTTGAAAATAATCAATTATATGATGTATGATCATCCCTAATAGGTAATTTTGAATTTTGGATAGGGGGTTCCATGGCCTAAATTATGGAGGTTAGGATTGATATTTGTAAACCTATCCTTGTAAACTTGGGCCTTATTAGTTTGGGTCTAATAATCTAAATCATGAGAAATAGATGCTATAGAACTAAATAGGATAGAAGTAGTTATTATAATATATGAGTAATGATAAGCTTTTATACTCACCCTTTGTTTAGAAGTAAACTAGGAAATTATTCTTGTAGATACCACTATTGTGCTAAGAGGGACTGAGAATGGAGATATAATAATTGAATGCCCTTGTGTTGAAGATAGAGGTTTTGACTTCACTTTATCTCCATTTTCCCCACCTTGGTCCTAAAGTAATTGAAATTAGCCTTAATTGGTACTCAAAATGATGGTGTCTTGGATTGATATTTTTTTTATAACCATTCATCCTCTAGTCTCTCTTTGTGGTCTCACTAATGGTCTCAGACAAGGAGGTTTTTTTATCTTCCCATTATTATTATATGAACCATTCTCCCTCTACAAGCTTTTCTTTATCATCTTTATCATTATTTGGGATCTCTAGGGCTTTTGTTTACTTAGATCCTTTTCTAATATCTATTTCTCCACTTGACTTCTCCTCAGAGGAACCCTTTGTTAGATTACCATGAGTGAAAACAAAAGGGGGCTTGACCTTTCTCTAGTACATAAGAGGTGGTCTAGTGTGATTATTAGTTGTTGTTGATAGAGGGGCAATAATAATAAGTGAATCTAAAGGGATAGTGGGTGGTGATAAAATAATGGTAGTGGTGGTTATTAGAGGGGAAACTAGGGAAGAAGGAAAGCTATAAATTGGGGAGAATAAATATGGGAGGCTTACATGTTTGGATAACATGAGTGTAGGGAAAGACAACATAGAAAATATTCCATTAGGATGAGCTCTGCTCATAGTACTTAATGAAGTCATAGTTGTGTGTTGAGGAGTGGATATTATGGTGGTTGTTGTTATGGTGGCCATTAGCATGGGATGATGAGGAGTCTCTTAGGTGATTCTTTGTTCACTTCCTATAGAATCATACCTAGATGGTCTAGCCTACTCTTATCCTTAAATTATAGCATGTGAGAATGGTCTAGGGGGATTTAAATCCCACTAGTCTTTATTAATTCTTTGAACATCCTCCTTGGTGGTATTTAACTTGTACTAAATATGTTTGGCTACTACCATTGACATATTTACCTTGTTCATCCTATTTTAAACTTATGTATCATTTAGATAATAAAAGAACACCTCATCATGTGAATATGACACATGGACATAATCAATTTTCACCCTATCTCTGAGTCTATCTAGGTGGTTCCTAAATTTTTTCCTTATATCCCATTACCTATAGGATGCCCATTTAAAATCATAGGATGTTCTACTCTTACCCCTCGATTGGAATGTTCCATATGGTATATTGAATTTGAATAATGTTGAAAGGTGTTGGGTAGATTGTTCCCTATTATTCACTCTTTAGATTGACATCTACAAAATCCACCAATTGAGCTATAATATCTTATTTTACCACCTTATCTAGTACCAAATGATGAAGATACATGGGGAGGGATTCAATTCCCTCCAATTGTTACATCCTGATTTCTCTCTAAGTTGATGTTAGTTATTCAGATAACACCCAATAAAGGTCATATTTCTCAATTCTAACTCATACCTAGACTAACATAGGAATGATGTAAGGTTTTGGAATGTCTATATCTAGGTCAAACCTCTAGGGTTTTAATGAGTCTAGTTCTTTAGATATGATAGTTTGGACCTCTCTTTTTAAGACCAAAACACATTGGGGTGAATAGAGTTAAGCTATTTCATAATTTAAAACCTATGATAACATATGGTGATGTAACGAATGTTCAAAGATCCACTCTCAAGATTAAACTCATTATCACACTAATAGACTATTAATATAACTAATATAATGTCTACAATGGTTTCCAAGCAATAATGCTTCACCTAGAGGTCAATTTAATGGACTTATGATGGAGGGCAATGAGGGTAAGGATTAATTGAAAGCACTTACAATCAACAATGCACTCTATACCTGAGACATCAACATTAAGACACTCTAGATGACTTGCAAGAAAACTTTATTAACACTTAGGTTGAACTTGGACCTACAAAGGGAAGATTACAACCACTTTTTGATATTGAAAAAATACAAAACACTAAGCATAGATTAGTAAATAATTAAAAAATGCTCTATTCATTATTCAAAGAGGTGTAAAATATAATTTATGGTAGAGTCTAGTCATACTAGCCTAAGGGATGTTTAACAATACCTCTAAGGTTACATTAATAGAGAGAAGGGAATGAAGGGAGAGATATTTTTGTGATAAAAAGGAATCAATGAGATCAACTCTATTTAAACCATAGTTACAACTACCTCTACATTTATGTTTATGTCTTGATTGATCTAAGTCACATTAATCCATTGCATAACTACATTATTTACTCATTGATGTTCCCTTATAGTTGAAAAAATAGGATCAAGTTATTCTGACATGGGTTCTAATATCAATATTGTTATAACCATAGGATCAATTTATTAGAGTTTTTTCATGGTGCTAACTATTCTTCACTAGTCTGTCCAGGCATGCAAGAGTGGACAGAAGGGTAACTTTCATACATATGGTCTTGGTGATAAAGCCATTGAAATCTATGTGTCTAACTTGAAGGTGTTATTTGAAAAAAGTTCTCTAGTTCAACTTTATCTAGACTCGAATGTGACTCCATGTTTTGGTCAAAAACTTCTCCTTTGACTTCCAATGAGAAAGTTCCCTGGGATCGACTTTGGCTCTTAAAAACTAACTCAAACCTATTAAATAACTTTGAATTTCCTTGCTCCTATTGGTCCCATAGATCCCTATTATCATATCCTTAACCTTTTTACCTCTTTTTCACCATAGATTTATTTGGTGCAAATGAATTTGGTCCATTGATTTAGATCCTCTAACTCCTTTGACATGTTGACTCAAGATTACACCATTAGATAAAGATGTATGAAAGAAAATTAACCATTGGATTTGCCTAGAGCCACCATTTTAACTCAAATAGATAATTCATGAGGCCTAAATTTGAAATTTGTGTACCCATTTTTGAAACTCATGTGAATTTTTTTGACATCTACATGAATGTCATTAAGATTTTTGAACCCTAATGGCTATTTTTTCTAGCCTAAATTTGATGTCTACACATCCATCATTTGATGTCTGCATAACCATCAATGATCTACATGTGACCATAAAATTTTGAAACTCAATATATAAATTCTAAGCTTTACTTTGACATCAGTGTGAACGTCCCATTGTACAAGTCAATCTTTGAACACTTATTATTGACCAAATTTGACATTTAGGTCAAATTGGGATACCCCTAATAAAAAAATTGGTTTTTAGGTCTATATTGGGGTATAATTTATTTTTATGAGATGTTTTATAGTTAATTTTATTTCAATTAATGTTGTAATAGCTTTGGTCAATTAGTTTATAGGTCCATTTATCATTTTGGGTCATTTTAAGGGTCAAAAGAGGTGCATTTAATGCTTTATACGAATTTTAAAGGAAATTTTCAAGTTAAAAATGGTGATTTAATGACCCATGTGTCCAAAAAGGTCTTAAGTAACTGAAAAAACTAAAAATTTTAGGTTCACCAAAAGAAAAGTCAATTTTATGAAAGAAATGAAAGCAAATGGCACTTGTAAAGCCTCTCTAGGAAGTGTGACACTTGGGGAAAGATTTAAATGTATCTTATACTTCCCAAAAATTATCTACACACTGTAATTGATTTATAAATTTCATTTTTGGCTAAAAAAATCTCTACTACATTTTTGCACTTCTTGATAGATTGAAGTGACACTTACGTTTTTGCTTGGTATGATTAACACAAGGGGTTTCATGTCAAATGATTCTAGGAGGTGATATTAAACTTAGGAAGATAAATTTTTATATCAATAATTTTAATTTTTGTCAACCATACTTTAATAACCATGCATTTTAAGTTCATCTTCCAAAACTACCTACTAATCTGTGTACCCTATTAGTTTTCTCTTAGTTTGAATAGTTTCATACAAACCAATTCCTCATATTTGCTCCAAATAATTTCAAAATACTTATCCAATGTTCCCCACATGTTTTTTCAAGTTTAATTAGGTTTTTATGTGCTTATCAACTCAATTTTTAAGAGGAAACCACCATAAGCATTTTCAGTCAATTTTCCACTTGCAAGGGCTTGAATTGCATACAAAGGTTTAATTTAAATGGTAAATGGTGTCTAAAATGTTTTAATTCCATTTGGGACACCTAATTAAATGTTTTTTTCTCACACCCCCATATTTTTATAGTAAAACTATGTCTCCACCATGTTAGAATAATTATTCAACATGTTGCCTATCTTGTTCTAGGTGTTTGCAAATGATTTCCAGATTGAAAGGAAGGTTTGAATATTGTTTTAAGAAGAATTTTTTGTCAATAACTCATGTTTAATATTTGATATCAAAATTGGGTATTTTTTTCCATCTTTGTCCTCTTTTCTACACTCACTACCCATACGTACAACGAACACATCTACAACCTTCATGATGATGCCATTAGTGCCTTGGTAATGGATTCAATCATTGTAATATATGAAAAAGTTAATTTGAAGGTGTTAAGGTGTTGTTATAGGAATTATAACCTTTGATTATAAATAAAAATTTATTGAACTCATTCTAATACAACCAGAGAATGTTGATGTCTACATGTATGGTTTTGCCCACCTATAGGTGGCTTGACAAAGACATGAGGATTTATTGTTAGGTGAATTTGAAGCTTGGTAAGATATTAATTCAAATTAATATCATATGAAAACCTCATAATAGATCATTCTTTAAGTTAATATGGTAATGAAATTATAACTCACTTCAAAGGTTGAGATGACTATGTTTAGAGACACAGTCACTAAAGGAATAAAATAAAGGCCTAATATGTTTTGGTGGAGACTATTCAAAAAGGATTTAATAGAATTTAAATCAAAATGATGATCGAAACTTGAAGCTCCTACATGGAGGAAATACTATACTAAGTTTGGGATGAGTATGGTGGGCATAAGAGGATCTTTTGAGTTCTCAAAGTTGCCTTTAAAACACTAATTTCATTCAGTATTATCTATAGCCATATGAGTCAAGTTTACCTCCAAAACTAATAAAATGAGGTCCAATGCATACTAATAAGGTGGGATGGTTAATTTACACAAATAGACATATTTTTTACAAAATAATTAAATAATATCATAAAAGGACATTTTGCATCCACTAAAGGGAAAACAATCTATACATAGGCCATATGCATCTAAAACAAGATAAAAGGTAGATGTCTTGGTTATCCAACATTGACCTAGAAGATTGATGCTAAGAGAGTGTATTAGGTTTAGAAATTATATTATTGGTACAATTACATACATGATCATCTAGAAGGCTCAATCAAGATCTTTCCACATCATGTTTGATTATAGTAAAGGGTCTAATTTGCACCTACAACATAAGGGGTTGTCTCAGTCAGGTAGTGATCATGTTTAGAGATCCAAGTGATAGAAAGGAACATGGTAAAGAGAAAAATGCAGCTTAAAGAGACATAAAGTGATTCTAAGAGATTAAATAAAATATTTTATGTTGTTTTAAGGCTATTTGAGGTAAGGAACACCTATAGGTAGTCTTCCAAATAGGGTATAGTCCATGCTAAAAGGTCTAGTCTAGTGGTTTAAAGTACATTTTGAATTCTTGAACAGGGTAATATGATGAATTTATCAACTAAGAACATTATCCATGAATTTTATGACACTCATACACTCTAGGCAATAAAAATTCACCTACATGTAAGGCCAAACTAGAGGTGTCTTAGTTTATCAGGCAAAAATCATTTTGTAAACTAAAGGTGCACATGGAAGGGTCTAAGAGGAGTTAAAAAGATGAAATAATAAATGAAAACTTTTAATTAAGACATTAAAACATCAAAAAGACATATAAAATGTAATAAATACCTACTTAAACCTTTTTTTATCCCATATACACCTACATCCAACTGTGACTATATGAAATAGTGAGCTAAGGGTAGAAAGCAAGTTATTTGGAATCTTTAAGGTGTTTATAGTCTAGAAAGGTAGATAATAGGTCTAAGAACTTACCCAATGGACTTGTAATTTTTATTAGGGACTAATTTAAGTTTTCAAATTTCTAATCCATATAGGATCAAGCTAGGGTCCTCCTCAAATAAAACACAAATAGACATTGAGTGAGGGGTTGATACTTATCAAGTTGGCAATGCAAGTTGGGATGAATGTACAAGACAAATAAGAAAATAAGTAATAACACAAAATAGGGTATTTTAAAAATAAAATTCAATACCTAATAATGATTAGATACCTATAGGTAGGGTCTATAAATCAATCCAAACATAATCCACTTGAGAAGCCTACACACAGTGCCTTATTTGAGCAATATGTTTATTTGTTTGAGCTTTTTAGGGGTTATATGTGATGACGAGGTGATTAATTTTTGTGAAAGTGATCCTAAAAAATTGAATAGTACCTTATAACAACTATATTTTTTTATAATATTAGGGAATTACCCCCTATTAGTACTAAATAACTCCAAGGTTGTAATCAAGCATGTTAAACAAGTTTTGACCTAATACCCATTTGAGAAGTCAAAACCATTTATAGCATGAAGTAGGACCTTTAATAAATTATAAAATGTTTATAAGATAATTTTAAACATGTTTTAACTATTGGGACACAAGGAAAATCATAAAAATACTATCTTGAGGTCTTAAAGTGTAGACAAACTTCTAAGAATGATAAGACCTTGAAGCCAAAGAGAGGGCCATTCTCAACTCCAGCATTAGAATTTAACTAAAATTTATGGGAAAATTTTTATAGGGTTATAATATAAATTTATAAGTTATTTTAATAATGGGAACCATAAAAAATCCATTTGGATCCTCAAGGACAAACTTAGACCTACAAAATGAGGAAAACAAGCTCAATAAGGGGACTTTGATTGCTCATATCTTTCATGATATTTTGAATGGGATTCAAATTAATTTGGGTAATTAAATAGGGTCTTTGAGGGTCATATTTTGAGAATTTTTTGGTAGGTTGGATGTTTGATATTTATGAGCCAACCTTAAGACCCAAAACTACTCTAAAACCCTACTAGAGCCTCAATCAAGACCCAATGGAGAAAGTGAGCTTGGAAAGCTAATATAATGAGATATTTTGGCTATAATGGTGATTTTAAATTGTATATTATTGCATAAATATATGTCATATTCCATCTATCTATACGAACTTGTATGGATGGAGTGAAAAATAGGCTATTCTTTACCATTTTTTATGTTTTGTAGGTTATAAAAGGATTCAACAGATAAAAATAGCTTTGGGTTGAATATTTAGTCTTAAGATAACTCAAAAAATTCATTTAATTCCCTGAATTAACTTCCATGTTCCCCAACCAAGTGATTAAACTCAGCCAGTCAAACTAGCATATCACACAAGCTAGCGAGAAGTGTGAAAAGTTCAAGTGGATGGCCTTTTAATGTGCCCCTAATGATTCCAAGGACATGGAGGGTCTTTAAAAATGTCATAAAATTCCTTTTATATATTTTCATGGAAAAATAAAGAAATTTTGGAGGCTAATTGTGAAAGGTGCATGAAAGGGTAGTTTTTTTGGATAACAAATGATGATGGCTCACTTTTAGAGGTTTTCAAAGGACCAGCCATGAAAACAATGCATGGAGAGGAATTCATGATGTCTCTACCATAAATTAAAATCATAAAACATGGTCCTCATTAGTTATGGGACATTTAAATAGGCCCAATCATGAAGGTGGTTTTTCTATGCAAAAGGGGGAGTTTTGTGCCACTTTGTATAACTTTGATGACTTGAATTGACAATTTTACTTAATTAACTTGAATTTTTATACCCATATATACTAATAATGAATGTATATCTTATTTTATCATCTTTAAAAGTGTCTTTGTGACCCTTGGACTTCTCTTTTTCTTTTCTCTCTCTCTTAGACTTTATAAGATTAACCCATTTTGGCATTGTATTGGATGTTCCACCTGAGTATGGTGAAGCCATGATCATTTATACAACTTTTGATCAATAAAATGACTAGTTTTTACCTATTATATGACTATTTATAGTGTTTTTGATTTTAATTATTGATTTTTCTTAAGTAATACTCTTGTTTGCTTAGCATGTTAGCTCATTATTGCAACCTTTTTATAGTTGTAAAACTTATTCTTGTAAGGCATGTGAATTATTCTGGGATATGTCAAGGATTAAGTGAGTTTTTCTCTTCATTAGTTCCATTCAATTCCTCTTCTATAGTCCTCCTATCCTAGATGTTCATCTTGACCTCACAATGTAACATTGATGTGAGAAGTTATAGATTGGAAGAATGTACATTTGGTTTGTTTCTTGGTCTCAAGTGTATTATGCATATGGTTGGATGTCATCAATAAATTTGGTGTATCACCATCAATTCATCTTTTCTTTCAATTTATTTCTCCCTTTTTACCCCTAAAATTAGTTTTAGTTGTAATCGATAGTGGTACATCAAGGGAATTAGCCCTATCTAGAGACTCACCTCATTCCTTAGGCCACCCACAAGCCTAGAGGTGATTCTATTTTTCTAATTATATGATGAGAGACTTTTAATCTCCTCAAATGGGGTATATCCAAATGACAAATTTTTTTGGCACACCTAGTGGGACTCTTGTTTTAAAAGATTGGGAGACTTTTGGTGTTGTCTCTCAATAATCAACCTTTAGAGGCATCTATCAAAGAATCAATGGAAAATATAAAGATACATAATTTGGTCAATCATCCTAGGTATTCCATTTTAATATTTGTGATAAACTATTATTTTGTTACTACTTCCCAATGAAGTTTCATGGATGACCTTGGATTTGAGTTTTGTTCTCTACAAGTTGGTGAGACATTACAATCTTGTGTCGTTCCCCATATATATGAAAAAGTCATTAGTAAACATTTTTATTATCCTTACCAACCTTAATATGACTATCATCAACCCTAATATGATATTTTTTATTACTATTAAAATGGTTGTTAGCACTATGAGCCATGGAAGCAATATAGTCCTTCATTTCCATCTTTATATGGACACTATGTTGTTGGACAATCCTATGAGAATGGATACCAAGAAAAACCTACCTTTTAGCCTCACCATTAGCCCTATAATTTATTTAATAATGACTATTAGCATCAATATTTTTCCTATCATCATTATCATATAAAAGAAGAGATTTATATGGGTTGTATATAAAGATATAATTGGCAAAATGCAACTCTTGCTCATGTAGATGTTACTCCTAATTACCCCAAGAATTCACTTCCATTAGAACTCACTAGTAATTTCCTCTTTTCCAAACCCATTCACAATCTTTATATTTCATCCCACACTCCATATCTAACCCCCTCACCTTTCACTACATCTCATACTCTAGCTCCTTCACCCCAAATCCATGAGCCTATCTATCAAGCCTCCATTTCATTTCTTCTCAAAGAGGAATCTATCTTGAGAGAAGAAAGTAAAGAAGAATAAATTCAATTCATGAAAGATCAAGATACTTTTATGAGTTATTATGAGGAATAAATAACCATAGGTACTCCCCTTGGTGATTAAAAGGATAATCTAATAACTAATGTCTGTATGTTTGATGGAATGTGTGTTTATGAAAAATACCTACTTTTCACCCTCAACCTAGTTTTGAGTTCTATATACCACCTCCACCAACTAGCTCATCTTGTCATCACCATATCACTATTTGCATTGATTTACTTGTGATATGGGAACCTAAGGAGGATAAAATGGTTGACAAAGAAAGAGATCTCTTGTTTGAAGAAAACCTACCTCCTTGGCAGCCTCATTGGGCTAGATTACATGATTTCAAAATGCCTAGTCTTAGCATCACCATGAAGGAGAGGGAGATGGAAGATATTGTATCCATTGAAGGAGAATCTACATAAAATACAAAGTTTATAGATGATTATAATAAAAATGAATTGAAATGTGCTATAAAATATGGAGAACACTTTCAATTCATCTCTCAAGAAGTGGCTGCCCTAGATGAGTTTCATGAGACCAAGGTAGAATAAGTAGTTCTTGAATATGATCATAATGAAGAACAGATATGGCATAAGTTCTATTCCATATGAAAATAATTTGATGATTTGGTTGAAGTTTTTTCTTCTCAAAAAGATTGCATAGATAATGATAAACCCAATCTTGTTGATGAGTCTAATGGATATGAGCTTGAGTATGCAATCAAATATAAAGATGGAGCTCTTTTTACTAGTCAAGAACCAGTTATGATGAAGGCACTTGATGATGTAATGGAGCTTGAAGAACATCATCTTGATGATATCATGCATCAAGAAGAGAATATGGAAGAAAATTTAGTTTTATTAAAGAAATGGAAGTAAATGGCATTTGTATAACCTCCTTAGAAAGTGTGACAATTATGAAAGATGTAAATATGTCCCTTCAGCATGCCCACACTAATATCCATGCTTGACTTGATCTAGAAGTGCCATTTTTGGCCCAAAAATGTTATGTTGCATTTTTTCCCTTCTTGGTAGATTGAAGTGAAACTCAAGTTTTTGCTTGGTATGGTTAGCACAAGGGGTTTTATGTCAAATTCTTTTGGGAGGTGATAGTACACTCAAGGAAATCCATTTTCATATCAATAAGTTCTAGTTTGGTTAAGGTATGATCAACATAAGGGGTTTTAGGTCAAATTATTTTAGAAGGTGATAGTAAACTCAAGGATATCCATTTTCATATCAATAAGTTTTAGTTTGGTTAACCATGCCTTATGAACCATCCATTTGAAATTTAGCTTCCAAAATTGCTTGCTAATCAGTGTACCCTATCAGTTTTCTCTCAATTTGATTAGCTACATATAAATTAGTTTCTCATATTTACTCCAAATAATTTTAACTTCATTTTCAAATGTTCCCCATACTTTTTTTCATGTTTAATTAGGTTTGTATGTGCTTATCATCTCACTTTATAAGATGAAACCACTATGAGCATTTTTACTTAGTTTTCCACTTATAGGAGCTTTAATTGCATAAAGAAGTTTCATTTTAATGGGAAATGGTGTCTTAAATATTTAAATTCCATGTGGGCCACCTCCTTAAAGGTTTTTGTCTCATAAACCCATAGTTTGATAGTAAAACCATGTCTCCACCATGCTATAACAATCATTCAACATGTTGCCTACCTTATTCTAGGTGTTTCTAGATGCTTTCCACATTGAAAGGAAGGCTTGAAGCTTATATTAATAAGTATTTGTTGTCAATAATGCTTGTGGAATATTGGAGATGCACATGAGGTCTTTTGTTCCATATTTTTCCTCTTTTATATACTCACTACTTGTACATACAACCAACACATATATAACCCATATTTATCCTCTTTTCTATACTCATTGACCATATGTACAACCAATGCATATACAACCTTCATGATGATGTCATCAATAACTTGATATCAGCTTCAATCATTTTGATATATTAAAATTTTAATTTGAAGGTGTTAAGGGGTTATTATAGGCCTTATACCCTTGGAATAAAATGAACAATGTACTCAACTCATTCCAAGATAACTAGCAAAGCTTGTTACCTACATGTATGGTTTTACCCACCTACAGGTGGCTTTATAAAGACATGAGGATTTATTTTTTGGTGAATTTAAATATTGGTAAGATATTATTACAAAGTCTTAGCATATTCAAACCTCATAATTTACCATGCTTGAAGTGAATATGGCAATGACATTATAATTCACTTCAAAGGTTAAAATGACTATGTTTAGAGACACAGTCCCTAAAGGAGTAAAATAGAGGCCTAATATGCTCTAGTGGAGACCATTCAATAATGATTCAAGAAACTTTAAAGAAAAATGATGATCAAAACTTTCATATACTATGTGGAGGAAATACTATACTAAGTTTGGGAGGAGGATGATAAGTAGAAGATGATATTTTGAGTTCTCAAAGTTACTTTTAAAACACTATTTTTATTCAGTGTTATCTACAACCATGTGAGTCAAGTTTACCTCCAAAACTAATAAAATGAGTTAAAATGCATACTAACAAGGTGGGATGGTTAAGTTACACCAATAGACATATTTTTTCCAAAATCATCAAATAAGATCATAAATGGACATTTTACATCCACCAAAGGGAAAATAATCTTTACATAGGCCATATGCATCTATAGCTGGATAAAAGGAAGATGTTTTAATTATCAAAAATGACCTATAAGATTGATGCTAGGAGGGTGTTTTGAGGTTTTTAAAGTAGATTATTGGTTCAAGTACATACGTGATCATCTAGAAGGGTTAGTCAAGATCTTTCCACATTATGTTTGAATATAGTTAAAGGTCTAATCTGCACCTACAATACAAGGGGTTGTCTTAGTCAGGTAGTGATCATGTTTAGAGCTCCAAGTGATAGAAAGGACTTGGTAAAGTGAAAAATTGAGTTCAAGTAGACATAAAGTGATTATAAGATACTGAAGAAAACATTTTATGTTGTTTTAAGGCTAGATGAGGTAAGTTACACCTACAAGTGTCCTTCCAAACAAGGTATAGTCCATGATAAAAGGTCCAGTCTAGTGGTTTAATGTGCATTTTAAATTCTTGAACAAGATAATATTATGAAATAATAAAATAGGAACATTATACATGAATGTGATGAGCCTCATACAATCTATTCAAGACAAATTCACCTATAAGCAAGGCCAAGCTAGAGGTGTCTCAGTTTATCAGGTAGAAATCATTTTATATACTAAAGGTGCACATGGAAGCATATAAGAAGAGTTAACGAGATGAAATAACAAATGATCACTTTTGATTAAGAAATGAAAACATACACAAGTAATATAAAATTTAAGGAAGGCCTACTCAGACCTTTTGTATCCCATATACACCTACAACCAACTGTGACTACATGAAACAGTGGGCTAAGGGTAGACAATAGGTTATTTAGAATCTTTAAGGTGTTTATAGTATAAATAGATAGAGAATATATCCAAGAACTTACCTAATGGAATTATAAAGTGTCTTATGGACTAATTTAATTTTTCAAAGGTATAATCCATATAGGATCAAGCAAGGGTCCTCCTCAAACACAACATAGTCAGTAGATAATGAGTGAGGGATTGATAATTATAAAGTTTGTAATGCATGTTGGGATGAATGTACAAGACAAATAAGATAATGAGTAAGAACACTAATTATGATCTTGTATTAAAAAATTTAAAGAAATAATCATGATTATATACTTAAAATTAGGGTCTATAAAGGAAGCCAAACATAGTCCACTTGAGAAGCTTACACACAGTGCCTTATATGAGTAGCATGTTTATTTGTTAAAGATTTTGGAGGGTCATATGAGATGAGAAAGTGATGAATTTATGTGAAATTGATACTCAAATACTACATACGACCTTAAAACGACTATATTTTTTGATAAAATAGGGTAATTATCCCCTATTTTCTCTTGATTAGGAGGTACTTTCCCCATGCATAAACTAACAACTTAAAGGGGAGTAGGATAGAAGAGTAGGACCAAGATTTGGGAAAAATTAAGGGAAGGTGTGGAGAGTTATGATACACTAGGATCAATGTGTATAACAAATTTCATAGGGGTGAAATGAAATAAGGTACTAAAGAAATCCAAGGTTACAATCAAACATATTAAGCAAGTTTTGACCTATACCCATTTTAGAAGTCAAAACCATTTATATCATGAGGTAGGACCTTTAATAAATTATAAAATGTTTAGAAGATAATTTTAAAAAAAATAAATATTGGGACATAAGGAAAATCATCAAAATACTATCTTGAGGTCTTAAACTGTAGATAGGTTTCTAAGAATGGTGAGACTTTAAAGCCAAAGAGAGGGTCATTCTCAACTCCATTATTAAAATATAAATAATATGGATGGTAAAAAATTTAAAGGGTTATAATAGACATTTATAATCTATTTTAATGTATGGGAATAATCAAAAATCCATTTGGAGCATCAATGACAATCTTAGGCCTCCAAATGTGGAAAACAAGCTCAACAAGGGGAATTTGATTGCTCATATCTTTAATGATATTTTAAATGGGAGTACAAAGAATTTGTATAACTAAATATGGTCTATGAAGATCATATTTTAATAATTTTTTGGTTGGTTGGATGTTGGATCTTTATGAACCAACCTTAAGACCTAAAACTTCTCTAAAACCCTACTAAACCCTCAACTAGGACCCAATGGAGAAAGTGAGCCTAGAAATATAATATAATGATATATTTTGGATATTATGGTGATTTTAAATCTTATGGTAATCTTTAAATATACTTCACATGCTAGCTAGTTGTATGAACTTGTATGGATGGAGTGCAAAATAGTCTCTTTTTTACCATTTTTTTTGTTTTATAGGTTCTAGAAGGAGTCAAGAGATGAAACCAACTTTGGGTGGAAGATTAAGACTTAATATAACTCCCCATATTAATTTTATGACTTTAATAAACTTATAAGTTCTCTAACTAGGTGATTCAATTTAGCCAGTCAAACTTGCATATTACACAAGCTAGGGAGAAGTGTGAAAAATTCAAGTGGATGACCTTGTAAGGTTCCCTTGATGCTTCCAAGTCCATGGATGGTCTTGAAACATGTCACCCAATAAATTTTATGGATTATCATGGAAAAATAAATGCATTTTTGAGGCCAAGTGTGTAGGGTGCATGGAAGGGAAGTTTTCTAGATAGTAGATGATGATGGCTCACTTTTAGAGATTTTCAGAGGACTAGACATGCAATAAAAGATATAAATTCATGTATTATGTCCCTACCTACATTCCACTCATGAAACTTTGTCCTCATAATTTATAGGATGTTCAAATAGGCCCAATCATGAAGATAGTTTTTTTTGTGCAAAAGGGAGAGTTTTGTGCCACTTTACATAACTTTGATGACTTAAATTGACCTTTTTACTTCATGACCTTGGATTTTTAGACCCATAATTTATTTTCATGCATTTATAACTTATTTTCTCAGATAAAAAAGTGTCATTTTTACCTTTGGACACCTCTTCTTCTCTCTCTCTCTCTCAAACTCTATAAGAGTTAGAGATTTTGGCATTGTATTGGATGCTCCACCTGAGTATGGTGAATCCATGCTCATTTTTATAAATTTTGATAAATAAAATGACTAAATTTTACCTCTTATATGACAATTCATAGTGTGTTTCATTTTAATAATTGATTTTGCTTAACTGGCAGTCTTGTTTCCTTAGCATGTTAATTCATTCTTGCAATTTGTTTATAGTTGGAAAACTTATTCTTAAAGGGCATGTGAAGTGTTTTGGGATATGTCAAGTATTAATTGATTTTTTATCTTAATTAATTCCATTTAAGGCCTCTTTTCTAGTCCTCCTAGCATAGATGTTCATCTTGACCTCAAAAAGTAACATTGATGTGAGAAGTTACAGATTGGAAGATTGTATGTTTGGTTTGTCACTTTGTCTCAAGTGTAATATGCATATGGTCAAATGTCATTAGTTAATTTGGTGTGTCACCTCCATTATTTAATATTTTATTTCAATTTTTTTCCCTTTTCACCCCCCAAAGTTAGTCTTAGTTGCAATCCATACTGCTAAATCAAGGGAACTAGCCCTATCTAGAGACTCACCTCATTTCTTAGGCTACCTAAAAGCCTAGAGGTGATTCCATTATTTTAATTGGATGATGAGTTCCTTTTCATCTCCTTAAAGGGTGCATATCCAAGTAATAACACTTATAACTTGAGCTAGAGAACTCACCAAGTCATGAAACTTTCAGAGGATGATCTAGGTGCAAAGAGCTCCATGGTGTTGTAATCCTTTAGCTCATGGGGGATTCTTGAGTGAAGATAAAAATGTCTTAAACAAGATGGTGTCCTCATTTTTGCATTATGTCTTAGATGGTCTGGTTCTTCAAATTTGCATAGTTCATATTTTGATCATTCCTTTAAGGTTATTATGAATTTATAAGGTTTATGCAACCTTCTCATTTATATGAATAATTATGGCCATCATGAGGACCTTATTATATCCCTCTATTTGAAATACTAACCTTTATTATAAGTTAATTAATCTACTCACAAATTTGGACCCTGTTAGGCTTCTCTCTAAGTCTAGGTGAAGCTTGGTATGTGGGCCAAAATGACCAACATTTTTGGCTACTCAACTGGCTTGACCAACCTACTAATCATGTAACCTAGTTACTGACCAAGTTTTCTCATGATGACTGAATGAATAAGGTAATTATTATAAAAAAATGACTAATTTATTTTTCAAGTACTTTTGGAGTAATGGGGAACCCCAAATCAACAAGAAAGCAACTAAAGGGATTGAAACTAACTAAACAACTAAAAGAAAATAATGTACAAAAGAACTTGGAGGAACATATAGACCTATCTACTTAGGCATAAAGAGTAAAAAATTAAAATAATAGAAAAACTTAAGATACCTCCCATTTACATGGATGGGAAGTCTCTCTCTATTCAATCTAGAAATCTCAAAGGCATTACTTTCTTTATAACTTGTGATGACATAAGGTCAAATCTAAAGGCTATCAAATTTGGAGTGTTTTCTTGGTTTTCTTAGTCCTCATCCCATTTGAGGACTATGTCACCTTGATGGATTATAATTGATGAAGCTATTTTGTCAAAATATTTCTTAACTTTCTACTAGTTACACCACATGTTATGCATGAACTCATCTCTTATCTCTTCCAATTCTCTTAGTTCATTCATCCTAACCTCTATTGCATCACTTTATAGAGGATCTAGCTAGTGCACAAGTTCCAAATCTAGAAGATCTAATGAGACAGGTAGCCTTGGTTATCTTCCATAAAATAAGAGATAAGGTAAATTACTAATGGCCTTCTTGGGGGTGATTCTATCAGCCCATAAATCAGTCTTTAACTTCATATGCTAAGATCTCTAATTATCTTTTAGTGTTCTTTTGATGATCATAATTAGGTTCTTGTTAGTGGAATCAACTAGTCCATTACCCTATGGATAGTAATTTGATGAAGATGTGAGATAAATGCCTTAATCAAGAGCCCATTCACATACCTTTGTATTTTTGAATTCTAAATCATTGTTTTATATTATTGTAGAAGGTACTCCAAAATGGATAACTAGACTCTCATAGAACTCAAGCACAAAGTTTTCATTTGCCTCTTTCAAAGGTATTACTTCTACCCACCTAGTGAAATAGTCTATAACTGTCAAGACCTATTTATGACTAGAACTAGATGGAGGATTTATCATTCCAAAGAAGTTTAAACCCCACTGAATGAAAGGTTGGTCAACCTGAATAGGCCTCAATGGCATAACAACTAGTCTTTACTTTCTTGCAAACATTTCACACTTTGCACACTTCTTAACCCATGTATGTGCATCCTCAAATAATTTAGGCTAAAAGTAAACATATCTGGTGATTTTTGTAACCATAGTATTGGATACAAAATGGCCTCCATAAGGACTATCATGAAATTGTTTAAAAATCTTGTCAAATTGATTAGCTTCAACACACCTTGAAAGCATACATCCAATGTCCCTTTTGGACAAATCTCCATCAATAAAAATGTATTGTAATAATTTTAGCCTAAAATTTCTTCTCATTTATACATTTAAACCCACTTGACATTTTATTGTTTGAAGGAATCTAGCAATGTCTTGTGTCCAATTGGATGGAGAAGTAGTTTCAGCTTCTTTTTAGGTGTCTTAAAGTGTTAAAACCATCTCCCTTTCTTCTTTCACATAATTTTAAATATGTTCACACAATCATTTAAGTTATACCATATTTTTTACCTTCACTTAAATATCATATTCCATTCACTTAGTGACCCATCTAGCTCTTTTTTCACTCAAGTCTCCATTGAGGATGAAATCCTTCACACTAGGATGAGCTACAATTAGTATAATCTTGTTATTTGAAACCAAGTGTTTAAATTTTTTCAAACCTCTTATAAAAAAAGTATATAATTTTTTTAAAAAATAGTACCTATCCTCATATCTTTCTAAATATTGAGTTAAAAAATCAATGGGTTGCTCTAAACCTTCTCTATTATGTTACATAAGCATGACTAAAATTGTACTAAATGTAGAAAAAAACATAAATAAAGAAACTCTTACTAAAATCTAGATTAAGCAAAGTAGGATCTTGACTGATTACTTGTTTAATGGATTGAAAAATTATCTTACCCTCCTTACTCCAAGTGAATTCTTGATTTTTCTTCAGCATTTGAGTGAGTGGCCTTACTAGTTTTATAAATCTAGGAATAAATCTTTTAATGAAATTGATCTTACCTAAGAAGCTTTGCAATCCTTTCTTAAATTTTGTAAATGATAGAGCAAGGATTTCTTCTATTCTCTCTAGATAAATATAAATACCATCTTTGGACACTACATGCCCAATCAAACTCCCCTCATGCACTAAAAAGATACACTTATTTGAATTCAATGAAACTCCAAATTGTTTGAATCTATCAAAAGTTATTCTATATTATGTTAGATTATCATTATAATCCTTTAAAAATATAGTAATGTCATCAAGATAAACTAATACCATTTCACACAAAAGACCTTGGAATTCAATATCCATTACCCTTTGGAAAGTGGCTTTAGTATTAGAAATCTTAAAAGGCATCTTTTTATAGGCATAAGTACCTGAGTTGGTTGTGAAATCTGCTTTGTACCAATCATTATCTTTCACCAATATCTACTTGTAACATAAGTACCCATCTAAGAAGGAGAACCTTTGTGAACCTGATACCCTTTTCAAGATTTGATCCATTGAAGGAAGAGGATAATGGTCTTTCAGTGACACTTTGTTTAAATATCTAAAATCTACACATAGTCTTATCTTTCCATTTTTATTTCTCAATATCACAAGGTCTGATACCCATGTTGAATTATTTATAGTAAATATTATACTTGACTCAATCATCTTGATAAACTCCTTTATCATGAGTGTTTTAACCTTGGGGTTGATGTGCTTTACTTCTATCTTATTGGGTTTGCATCATGCTCAATCTCAATAGTATGTTGTGATAATATGGGGTCAAACCCTTTCAAATAATGATATTAACAAGAAAATAAATCCATTTACTCATTACATATTGAAATGAAAACTACTCTCTCATAATCAATGTTCACTTTACCCCACTTGAGTTTCTTACCTTCAACTATGTAAACTTGCTCATAATGTTCTTCCTTGGAATATATGCTTACCTTGTCATTTATAAGTTGATAATATTCATTTAAAATTCTCTCCAAGGTTACTAAACCTTTAGGCATATTATTTTATCTCAATTACACAATCTGATCTTCATATTGGCATTGCAATTTATTTTAATTCATTGAGAAAAAATGTACCTCATTTTGTAGGAAATGGACTATCTATTTGTCACTACCAAATCATAATGTTCTTCCTTGGAATATATGCTTACCTTATCATTTATAAGTTGATAATATTAATTTAAAATGATATCCAAGGTTAGTAAACCTTTAGGCATATTATTATATCTTAATTACACAATCTGATCTTCATATTGGCATTACAATTTATTTTAATTCATTGAGATAAAATTACCTCATTTTGTAGGAAACGGGCTATCTATTTGTCTCTACCAAATACTTGAAAACATACCTCATTATTTTTAATTAAAGGCCTACATACAACCTTTATTTTGCTTTAATATTTATTATCATTGAGATGGTCCCCTATATCACATTGTGCTCTTATGACAATAAGTCTATTTTCATGTTGATTGGCTCCTCTAAGAATGGATTAGATATCAAATGCTAGGAAATATTCCATGAGGTATAAAAATATATGTTTTTAAGCCTTTAAGAGTGGGTTATATACTTCACTTAACCCTCTTACTTGTTATTCTTTAAACTTGATATCAACTTTCACCTACAAAAGCTTAACACCTCTCTTTCTAGCCCACTGAAGGCCATAAATAATAGCTTCATTTTTTATTTTATATGATGTAAAATTTAACTAAAATATATTTGAAGAATAATAACTTTGATTTTGAGATCAAAATAACATTACACCATCCCTACTTCCATTCTTTGATCTTTATCAATCAAAGAACATATTCCACACCCCTTCTTGATCTTGATTTGAGTTGGTGAGACTAGGTAATGAGTCACCTTCTTCATGCATGCAGTAGACACCAAAATTATCTCCATCAATACCTTTTTATGGGTCATACCCATGGTTCTTATTAGAATAATCATCCATTAGTATATCTAGTATGCCTTTAAGTGGTTTATAAGGTTCTTGATCAATAGTGCCTTCATCTTCTTCTAAAACATTGCAATTCATATTAGATATATTTGGCATATATGGTTCAAGGTGAAAATTAGAAATAGGCTATGATATTATAGTGAATTTGGTTCTATATCTGGTTCTAAAACCCATGTATGACCAATTTTAATAAACATATCCTCCTATTTTAGTAGTGAAATCTCTAGATAGGCAAAGTGTAAAGTATGGAGGTAAATCAACAATAACTATATCCTATGAAATGGTGACATTTGGATAAGTAGTAAGTAAAATATTAATATCTTTGAGGATGACCACAATCTTAGTATGAAAAATAGCTAACTATAAAACTCTTTTTTCATGAGGTTCATACTTAAGCTTTAGTTTTTTATCTATGGATTAAGGCATGACATAAGTACTAGCTCCACTACCAATCATACAATTGTGGATAACATAATATATTATGATAACTAAAAGATAGATTGGAAGAGTCTTAGTCACCTTATGAACTTGAGGCTCAAAACATGGATTAGATTTAGTTATAATAGAACTTTCTCTTTCCTTTTTAGGTGGTCTATCAGAGATTTTGATATTTGAAATATCTTTTTGTAGATACTCTTTTTATCCTGGGATTAGAAGTGTATCCCACATTGAAATTGATACTAAATTTTTCTTCATATGATCAAAAATATTGAGAGGAGAAGTGGTTGTTCTTAACTAAAATTTGGGATCAAGGAAGGCTCCTAGATGTTGTGTGAACTGAGGGATGTAAGGACCTTTCACATTTTTCTCTTTTGGATCTTAAACCTATTGATTTGGTGTCTTTTGAGGAAGATCATGAGTGGTGGTCCTTTACGGTGGATGAGAAGGTTGAGGGGATACCTTATTAGGAGTTGAACCATCACTAATTTCCCTATTCTTGGATCTAGTATGGGTTATAATTGAATTATAAACATTATGCATATTTTGACTTTGATTTGAAGGTATGTGTTCAAAAGAATTCTCACATTCTTAAAAGTTCACAAATTTGGTTTCAATAGGTGCTTTACCTTTCTCTCCTCCTTGTTTATTTGGCACTTCTAATTGTGCAAATGAAGAAAATTCTCCATGTGGTATATAGGTTTGTTTATTTTGATAAGATGACAAGTTTTTGTGTGGAGGAGGAGTTGAACTTTGTATCATATAAGATTTATGTGAGATATCAATAGTTTGTTTCATTTCCATGTCATTTGATTTATCCCACTAATATTTTTATTGCCCTTATTGAGCATAGGTGTTTTGAGTTAGCACAAAGTCTCTGTAATTACTTGGAACATTAGGATTATATTACCTTGACTAAAATTTTATGCTTGTCCTTGATAATTGGACTAATAGGATGGCCTATTATACTGATAATTTTTATTATTGTTTTAAATGGCTTGTATGGTTGAGCTTATTTTATTGCCATTATAACAAAAAAAATTATGAGCCTTAAGAAGACTCTCTATCTTCCCTAATATGTTAGCTTGATCACCTTCTATTTGTTAAAACTTTTTTGAATATGGAAGTGGATAAATAGTTGGAGAAAGAGGATGGATCTATGGAAATAGAGGCATTAGTGGCCTTGGGGATAACTTGCCTTATTATATAAGGCATTTCTTATCCTTGATATTTCAAAAGCCTTAGGTAGAGTGTTCCCACCCATGGAATGAATCATCATAGCTACATCTAAATTGAGAGCCTTCAGGTAGTACATAAAATCATAGTTGGGTGTAGGCTTGATCACTATAGGGATTCAATCCTAAGTATTCTAGAACCTGTAATTAAAATTTACCTTTAATTCATGATTAAATTTGTTGATTGTTGTAAGACACTACAAAAGTGAAAGGTGGTCACTTCTATCTTCAAAATGTTTACACAATACCTCCCCAAATTTATCCCAATTATTGATTGATGTGGGATCCAACCCTCTATACCACTTAAGTGTTTTCAATTTGAAATAAGTTTCTAAAAACCCTAGTGTTACATTTTCTTAAGTCACATGATGTACTGAACAAAGGTTAATAATATATGTAATATGTTTTTTAGGGGTGACTATATTTTCCCTTCTAAAATAAGGAAGATATTTCAAATTTAAGACTAACATATTATCCCATTGAGTAAGATTCAGAGGACTACCACCATTGAATGACACAAATTCTTATCTTATAGGAACATACATCTAAGGTATGGGGTTTATAAAAAAAATTGGCTAAATAATATTGGCTTGAATAGTAGGATTTTGTGAAATAATAAGAGGAATAAGTGGTGTCGGTGTAGGATTTTACTGAGAGGCTTTCTTCTTCTTCTTTGTTGATTGGAAAGATAACTCAAATAAATTTGTCTCTTTATCTTTTGCGTAGGATCTTGTAACAACTCTTGGTGGCATAAAAAATATATAAATCTGAAAATGAAACTCTCATATTTTCTACTATACTAAAATATGAAGATATATGATTAAAATTATGTAAATAGGTGGTCTTATTAGGCATGCCATAATTATTAACTATCCAGATAACACCCAATAGAGGTTAGATTGCTCAAGTCTGACTCATACCTAGACTAACATGGGAATCATATACGGCTAAAGGATGCCTATATTTAGATCAGAGATATAGGGTTTTATTGAGGCTAGTTCCTTAGATATGATAGTTTGGACATTTCTTTATAAGACCTAAACAAGTTATAGTGAAAAAATTTAAGATATTTCATAAATTAAAACCTATTCTAACATGTGGTGATGCACCAAATATTCAAATATCCACTCTCGATATTAAACTAATTATCACACTAATAGATTATAAATAGAACTAATTTAGTGTTTAAAATGGTTTCCATGTAATAATTATTCAATTAGAGGCTAATTTGATGGACTTAGGTTGGAGGGAAATGAGGGTAAGGCTTAATTGAAAGCACTTACAATCAACAATCCACTCTATACTTGAGACATCAACATTAAGACACACTATATGACCTATAAGAAAAGTTTATTATCACTTAGGTTGAACTTGGACTTGTAAAGGAAAGATGACAACCAAGTTTGCATATCAAACAAATAAAAAACATTAAGCATAAATTAGTAAGAAACTACAAAATTCTCTATTCATTATTCTAAGAGGTGTAGAATATAATATCAAGTAGATTCTAATTGTACCATCTTAAGGGATGTTTAACTATAGTTCTAAGGCTATATTTATAGAGAAAAGGTAAGCAAGAGAGATATTTTGGTACTAAAAAAGGGATCAATGAACTCAAATCTATTTGAATCATAGTTACAACTACATATACATTTATGCTCATTCAAGATTCTTGATTGATCAAAGTTACTCCATTTCATATCTAAATTATTCCATCATTGTTTTTCCCTTATGGTTGTAATGATGGGATAATGTTGTTATAAGATAGGTTTTTGCATCAATGTAGTTACAACCATAACATCAATTTGTTAGAGTTTTATCTTGGTGTTAATTGCTCTTCACTAGTTCATCTAGGCATGCAAGAGTGGAGAGAAGGGTCACTTTCATGCAGATAGTCTTGGTGACAAAGCCATTGAAGTATATGTGTTTAATTTGATGCCATACTTAAAATTTTTGGATCTGGTTCAACTTGAGCTAGACTCAAACTTGTCTCCATGCTTTGGTCAAAAACTGCTCCTTTGACTTCTAATGAGAAAACTCCCTAGGTTTGAATTTGACCATCAAAAACCAACTTAGACCAATTAAAGAGATATAAATTTCCTTTCTCCTATTAGTCCCATAGATCCATGTTATCAAATATTTGACCATTTGACCTCTTTCACACCATATATTTCTTTGGTGCAAACAAATGTGGTCCATTGATTTAGATCCTTGGACTCCTTCAACATGTTGACTTGAGATCATATCGTTAGATCAAGATGTACAAAAAATTGTGGAACATAAGATTTAGTTGGACCTCCCATTGAAACTCAAATAGATAATTCATGAGGTCCAAATTTGATGTTTGAATGCCCATATTTGATGTTTACATGAACATTTTTTATGTCTGTGTGAATGTCATTAAGATTTTTAAACCCCAATGGCTATTTATCATGGCCTAAATTTGACATTTGTGCAGTCATAATTTGACATCTGTGTGGCCATCAATTATGTCTACATGACCATGAAATTTTGACCTTAATATATAAATTCTAAGCTTTACTTTGATGTCAGTGCAAACATCACATTTTGTAAGTCAATGTTTAAATGCTTATAACTTGAGCTAGAGAACTCACCAAAGCATGAAACTTTTAGAGGATGATCTAGGTGAAAAGATATCTATGTCACTAAAGTCCTTTTACTTATTGGGGATTCCTAAGTGAAGATAAAAAATTCTCAAAGAAGATGGTCTGCTCATTTTTGTATGACATCTTGGTGACAATCTAGTTCTTCAAATTTGTACAGTTCATCTTTTGATCATTCCTTTAAGGTTCCAATGAATTTATAAGGTTTTTGAAACATTGTTATGTATCTAAATTCTTATTAACATCATTAATACCTACTTGGATCCCTCCATTTTCAATGTTGAGCCTACTTGTAATATATTTAATCTACTCATCAATTCGGGCCCTACTAAGCTTCTCTCTAGGTATAGCCAAAGCTTGGTATGTGGGCCAAAATGGCCAAAATCTAATTTACCTAATTATCCATGGATTATTATGGTTTTTAAAACTATTTTTTAATTTTTAACTAAATTATAAGTCATATGTTGATATGGGATAGTTGTATGTTACTTGGATTTCATGATTTGATTATTATGAATTGGATAATTATGAATTCTATACATAATGACTATGTTACTATTGTCATCAAATTATGCACCCTAGGACACTCTATTCAAGCTCATAAAATTTTATGAAACATTGAATCATCTCTTAATTTATGAGAACTTGAAGGATAGATGAATCTCTAGATTATAAGAGTTATCTCCCTAAATATGACTTGATGTGCTTATGCTACTAAAACTACCTAATATGGGTGAAAAGGGAAATAAAAATGAATTGATGAACCTAAATTAGGAGGTGATGCACCAAGAATTACTTTCATTCATACACTTTGAATTTGTATAATGAAATAAGACAACCAAACTAGGATCAACACCATCAATGGAACTCCCTAGAATTAGTGTTTCTCATGAAGGCAAATAACAACTCTAAAAATGAAGGCAATTGAAATAAAGGTTAGATATGACACTATCAAACTCATAAAAACTTCAAGAGTCTATTTCAGCAGCATATACTTCATGAAACCTATTTAGGAGAGAAGTCATTTGTAGTAACACATTCAAAGATTACATAAAAATAAGATGAACTCAACCTATACTTGACATTCAAGATGGATCACTTCAACACATAGTGCAAATGGACTTAGAGTATAACCATCTTACTTATCATTAGCTTAAGTATAAATCAAGGTACAATTTTGGTAGGGTTTTGCCATGCCAAGAGTTGGAATCCTTTGTAAATCCAAAATGGCTTACATTTATAAAATGTGAGAAGAGAGAGAGAAAAGAGAAGTTTAAAGGATACAAGGACAAGTGTCAAAATTATCACATTGGTTACAAATAATGAGAATGAGGTTTAATATAGGTCAATAAATTTATGTGGACATGTGTCCATTTCAAACCAAACAACTCCCTCACATGTGGTGTAGGAACTCTTCCACTTTCCTTTGAAAATTTCCTTCATCATTAGCCCCTCTTGATAACTCCAAGGAAGATTAGGAAAAGTGTACACATGTGTACTAATAATATGGGGTTATAATAAAGCCTTTACATGCATTGTGAGTTTCTTTGATCATTGCTATTAGCTTAAACAAGCATAATCATTATCTGCTACCATGATCACCCTCTATAAGGCTTATTTTGACAATTGACACTAGAAATATCTTCATATTTCTCAACTAATGAATAAAATAGGTGTTATGACACCTAAATAGGCACCTCATCTTCTCATCTCCATCCAAAACACCTTAAAAGACCTTCAAATTTGAGTTTTCACTCTTTTCACTATGTGATCACTCTTCTCATTCCAGATTGGCTAAAATGAGAAGCATAATAAAGACACTTAGGATAATTTTTGGGTTTTTAAAATTAATTTAGGATTTGATTTAGGTCTCAATATTTCTATCATATTAATTTACATCACTTAACTCCTTCAATAACCTATAGAAAACACAAATTCTATGCTAAAAACTACCTCTATACCCTATCCATATAAAATATTTATAATCAAAGAAAATTTTCAAAAACATGAGAATGTCTTATACAACTTTCCTTTTATACACCTAGCCTCATTATTTCATCTTGGTTCATTACCATCTCAATTTATCCAAATAGGTCTCTATAGGCTTCTTAGGAGGGTTTAAAGGTTTCTAGCCCTCTTAAGGATGGTTCATGAAATTGTGATTTTGAACCTGCAAAATAATATCACAAATTGATTTTATGAGACCCTCCCCAGCTTATCCAAACATCTCCAATACCCATGCATGACATCAACAAAGTTTTGAGTATTATAAGATGGCTTCTTAGGATCAAACCTGCATTTTAGGAGGCATAGAAGTCAAATTACCCCTCCTAGGTCAGTTTTGAGTGATCCTCTACATCTTAACTCTTCAAACACCTATGAACCATACTCAATATACCCATAAAAGTGTTAATAATTCTCCACTTACCTTACTTCTCCAAGTGGCTACACCAACCAAGCAATTGGTTCTTTAGAAGAACACTAGGCTTAGAGGCCTAATGTGAAGAAATATCAGTTTTGACCTTTTAAGGGATAGTGTAAACCTTCATGAACATGTTTTAGGTTATAATAATATATTTAAATCTTAATTATAATTTTAAAATTACCTATTTACCTCCATATCTCACCTTAGAGCCATGCCATCCAATCCACTAGCTAAAAGAGAAAGGTATATCTACAACTAAGTGTGTCTTTCTTTTCTATGAGAATATACACCCCTAATGTAGGCTTCATTAAATTTTATAAAGTATTATTTTAAATTTAATACACTCCAAAATGTCTTTCCTTCCTCTCTTATTACCTCTATACACTAGTTCATGCCTCATTAATCTAATCTCTATTATCCTCCAATGCTCTTGTGAGATTTTTGTAGGTGTATATCTCCTTGATTCTACCTATTGGTGAGTATCCTAAGGTGAATGAGTGTGTATTTGGATCCTAAATCATCTAAAGTTCATACTTTACCTAAAGTTAGGCTCCTAGGGTTATTCATGGTATCACATATCACTCCTTTTTCCAAAACACACATGGTCTATTAAAACACTAGCACACACCTGCAACTGTGCATATGACTTGGAGTGATTTAGAACCACTTGAGGGTGTGTATATATATATATATATATATCTATATCTATATATATATATATATATATATATTATATCATGTGAAAACCTTGGGATAATCTCAAAAATACTTATCAATGCATTCATTATTCTCCAAACCTCACTAGATATTTTAACCATCTAGTTGGCTATAACATACTTGTGAACCAGTCCGTATAACTCTATTTTAGTGCCTTGGCTAAGGTAAGGTGATGTAATATACCTAAAAACTTATAAATATATGGATAACATTATATTTATTTAAATTATTTTAATTAATCTTCCTTGACTCATTGGTCTCTTGAGAATCAGCATCCAACTGTCCAACTTCTCAATCAACTATAGCTTCATTTTAGCAATTCTGTAGTTGTTCCTTAGGTCTGAGAGAGCTTAGAAAAGTTTTTAAACTTTAAAAATTTATGTTTCAACAATATACATTCATAATATTCAAATTTACAATCTTAAATATGGCCTAATATAATCTTATAAATTGTCTTTAACATATCCAAGGTCTAGATCTAGTGTCTAGTATAACTTTCAATAGGCTAGCTGTAGGTTCTCTTTAGTAGATTTAGAGGTGATGCAAATTCATTATGGACCTTATTGATTTCATTTAAACTATAAAAATATAATTTAACATTTTATTTTGGATTCAATTCCTCCAATGTCTCATGAATACCTTCCATTGCTTTTGAAAGTTTGAGAAATCCTTCCATGGTTATAGGTACATATTCTGACAGTGTACAAATAGAGAGTGTATGCTTGGAGGAGTTAAAACTCCTAAGTGGATTAAAATTTGGATTTATTATGGATAATTATTTTTTATCATTTATAAAAGGTCTCCCTAAACCACAACCATTCTTTTAACTTGACCATTTAGCTTGAGAGGGAGTCATTTTGTAGTAGAGGCCACTGAAGGATTGTAGTGGCTCAGATAGCCACTTGAGGTCTTTTAAAAACTACCTTATCCATATAAATTTCTCATAAAAACTTTAAATGTTTTACAATAATATGATTCATTCAATATTAACCAATTTTTAGACCTTAGAACTTCATGGAACCCTTTTAAAAAGACTTCACAAAAGTACCTAGTGCACTATTTTGGCCAATTTGAAAACACAACACCAATTTTCTCAACTTTGAAAATGAGTCTTACTCATGCTTAAAATGACTCAAAAACACATAAAAAATATTATAATTTAAAATGAAACTTTTTAAAATCATGAATTCACCTTGAAACATTGAAAAAACACACTTTCCATGACCCTAAAAAGTGTAAGCCATACAAGTGTTGTAAGTAGTGTTTTGGTGTAATTTGGTGCTCTATTACTTGGTTTAGAGTTCAATAAGTTGTTTTATGATCCCAACATGGATATTTATCTTTGAAAAAACCAAATAATTCTTTGTAAATCCACGAACCACTTCCACTACTCCTATAGCTTGTAAATTGATTTTCAATCAAGAAACTAGCTTTCTCTTGATATGAAAATATAAAGATGATATGAATAATTATTCCACCATGGAGAGGTAATAATATGATCTTAAAAATACATGAAAAAAACACATATCTCTAGCCATTTTTGAGTTCATGAATTTTTGACAAATCTAGACCCTACATGGTTGCATAGGCAGCTTTGAGGACTGAACCTTCTTAACGATGGTTCATAAATTAAGAGGCATAAATATGCAAAAAAAATTCACTAAATGTAATAGAACTTAGTATAATAACATTACCCAAATCCATTCCTCCCAACTTAGCTAGTACAAATTGTGGTGAGTGAAAATCTTTGACTAGTTTTGACCCTTCTAAGGAGCAATGGGGAAGAAAAGATGAAATTTTTAGTTTTTGAAGCTAAAAAAGTAATATGATAATGTAAGTTAGTATGGTAAAGATAATGAGACATATTTTAAGTGCATTCACCTACAAAAATCCATACAAGTTCGTACAAGTGGCTAAAAACTCCCTTTTCCAAGTATTTTCTTGATTTTAACTTGCATATAAAAACTTGGTTAGTTAAAAATATATATTTAATACCCCCTATGACACATGGGATGTGAGATAACCATTTTATAATTTCAAAATTCCCAAGAAACCCATATAATGTATTAAATGCCCTTTTTTACCCTTGAAAAGACCCAAAGTGACATTAAGCACTAATGCAAAGAGTGACCAAGGATAATATAGCATTTAGTAGTATTAAATGGCCTATGAAACATCTCATGAATTTTTTTTTACCTATTTCTTTGAATCATTTGTATTGGTGGTTAAAATGGTCAATAGTTACATTTGTTGCTACAACATTATTTTATGATATATATCATGATATATTAGGATAAATACCTTATTTTCATGAGTTAGATGTAGGAGAGTTCATCCCTCATAACATGATTGAGGTAGAGAATCACCATAGAGGGTGACATAGATGGAGATGGTGAAGGATGATAGAGAAACTGATAAGACCCATACACATGGCACATTAGATTTTATATGTTATATGCATTATCTATTTGGATTATTTGAGTTAGTACATTTTTAATGTTATTTGTTTTAGATATTAGATTTTTGTGTTAGTAAGTTTTAGTTCAATGTTAGTACTAATAAATTAAATAAATCTTGTGTATGATTTCATTGTGTATATTTTTTGTAGACTTAATGCATAATGCTACAATATAATTATATTATGTTACTATATCCATGTTGTTTATGATTATAGGAATACAAATCTATGTGAATGATATCTAGTTAATATTATATATAGACTATCAAAAACATTTTGGAACATTATTTTTTTAATTTTATTGGGTAAAACACTTTTGAAACCAAAGATATGAACCAAGGAGGTGAGGATTTTGATAGTTGGATCCACATCTAGGTACAATAGAGAGGGTAAAAAGGATCCCCCTAATAACCAAGTACAACAAAGAGGGTTTGAAAGCTCCCAAACCTTTAACAAGTGAAGTAAAGGTACCCATGACATGTGCAAGACAAGAGGTTTTTAAGGATTCCTAAACCTAGGAAAACTAAACAAGGAATATCTTAAGGGTTTGAAGGCTCTGACAACCTAGAAGAACATGAGGGTTTTAAGGGATCCCACAATCAAGGGTTTTAAGGGTCCCTCAACATATAGTGCACAAAGATGTTATGAAATAGATAATTTTTAAGGGATGTAATCCTTCATCATGTCTTCCTTAGGGATACTATAAAATAGAAGTTCAACTGAAGAAGGTATATTGCCTCCTGGGTCATTTTCATAACTTCTACATAAATAAGTCACAATAAGTGGGCTAAACTTCCCACTAAGATATACAACCTTAAAAAATCATAGCAAGGGAGTTTTAAGACACCCAAAACTATTTAACATGAAACATGAGGGTTTTAAGCTACCCATAATTTGGGGTTTTAAGGATATTACAACCTTGATTATATAAATATGATACAAAATAGAGAATATAGAAGGCATGGCACCCTTTATCTTGTCATTCTTGAGGACACTGCCATATAGAAGACCATCCAAAGAAGAAGGTCTTCTACCACCTGAGTCTTGGAACATTAATTGTTATCATTGATATTCAATAATATCAATATATTCCTAAAGGTAATAAGATAACAAAAGATGTATATAGTTTATAAAACATAGTAATAAAGAGACAAATATATTTCTTTAATACTCATATGGATAGGATACTAATTATCTAATTTACATTCTTGGATAAAAGGATATCATCACTTTATTATTAGTTACTAAATTATTTTATAATCATGAGATTGTTTATCTTTAAATTATTTTTAAAATATTTTATTATAACCTAAGACTATGCTAAGATCTATGCCTAATTTTGTTGATATGCATAGACTATGTTTAAATAGAAGTATAGTTATCATTTTGTAAAATGATTAAAATTAGAATTCTGAGTAGATTACTTAGACATGTAATGTAGGTTGACATGCACAAATTTGAAATGAATATAATAATAGTTAGATATTTTGGGGAAGGTTGAGCAAAGTGAACTTAGGGCTTTCTTAAGTGTTGTTAATGGAAGTTAACTAGTTTAAACTACTTTTGAAATGGAAAAACATGGATTTTACATGGACTATAAGCTATAGTGAACAAGGTCATGCAAATCTTAAATGGTAAGAATAATATGATAAGAAGGAACTATGTAAGGGAGGAGGACATGAAAAAAAGAGGGAAGAAGAGAAAGATAAAGTGAAAGGGAAGAATTGGGATGAGATTGGTTCATTCTATATCAATTTGGAAGTGACTTGAGAGGTTGGTGAAGTATTACTTTCATTTGCTTATATAAATTCTATTTATGTTTGGGTTATTATGGTTTTTAAAATGTATTAATCTTATACAAAAAAATAAAAGCTTAGCCTTATGGATGGCTCGATCGTCCAAAGAACTAAACCACACAACTCTTAAAAACCCTAAGACTACAAATAATACGAGGTGATGTTAAGAGAGTAGGGTAAAATTGAATGTAAATGTTGGAAATACATTTTCCTATATTAATATTGAACCCTAGGCATTTTAAAAGTACCATATATACATATATAGACTAATTTGTGTGTGTGTGTGTGTGTGTGTGTGTGTGTGTGTGTGTGTGTGTGTGTGTGTGTGTGTGTGTGTGTGTGTGTGTGTGTGTGTATATGTATATGTATATATATAATAATAATATGAGGTGATTTTAAGAGATTAGGGTAAAATTGAATGTAAATGTTGGAAATACATTTTCCTATATTAATATTGAACCCTAGGCATTTTAAAAGTACCATATATACATATATATACTAAGTTATATATATATATATATATATATATATATATATATCAACTGTGTGTATTTAGATGAATAATGAACAATGAACATGTGTGTGTGTGTGTGTGTGTGTGTGTGTGTGTGTGTGTGTGTGTGTGTGTGTGTGTGTGTGTGTGTCTGTGTTTGTGTGTGTGTGTGTGTGTGTATTAGCTAAATATTACCATTTTGAATGTAGTATGTTAGACACTCTACATATATACATACATGAAACCTTGTTATAAACTAGAATGAGTTAAACAGGGTATATACATATATACTTATAACTATGTATTTTTACACAAACAAGATACACACACACACACACACACACACACACACACACACACACACACACACACACACACACACACACACACAAATACATACATACAGTTATTATATAATAAATACATGATTTTATGAGCTTTATTAATATACATCTTAACCATATGTATGGAAAGACTATGAGTAAATACTTGAATCAAACTATGTCAAATTATTATAAACTATGAGTGTGAAACAAAGATATGTGGATTGTGTGGGTAGAAAGAAATATATAGGGTATACAACATATAAATAGTAAATACATGAAGCCTAATGATCCAAGTGAATAAATAATTTGAAGGCATTTATCTTTAATTTGAAAACCTCTACAATTGTATTAAGGTTTATAGATTATATACTTTGATCTTTTGATGCATGGTAAAAGATCTTAAAATGAGAGAAGAGATGGAAAATTTATTAGTAATGGTTCTAAGTTACAAAAATGAATTATATATCTTTATATAGAATTAAATGTTGTGGAATAATTGAGACCCTACTTTGATTCTCGAAACCTTTCTCATAAAAATTTATTAGTTGCTGATATGTTAAAGTTTACAAAGAATAAAGCAAAAAAATTATTATGGATTAAGATAGTGTTTGTGCTAATAATATATATAATGGAATATATATTATACTAATACATAAATATATTAAATATGCCTATAGGATAACTTTGGTTCTCATATATGTGTATCACCTATATTTATATAATGGGTATTATGCCTATTATTATAGAATGTGACTAGTCAAATTAAGTCATAAAAACCCAAGGATAAGGAACTATAATTGTACACATGAAGCTTAAGTCCATAAATGACAAATAGGCATATTGTTATGAGTTAATTAATTTTTAGATTAATTATGATTGTTAGTTTGTAATTAAATATATACCAATATTTTGATAAATTTATACATTTGAATTCACTCTAAGATTTTGGGAATACAGACCACATTTATATTTTAACCATTTGGGAAATAAACTTATTTTTTATGCAGATTTTATCATGCTAAATAAGATTGTAAATATTCATTAATATGTTTGACAGACTAAATGTATGCATTATGATTATTAATGTAATTAGCATGCATTAATACTTGATAGTATAAATAACTTGCATGAATCAGTTAGTTATTTTAATGTTAACCAAATAATGCATTAATGGTACTAACTAAGCATTGAGATTGACTTCGTTGACTTAGTTAGCATCACCAATTCTAGATGAAGGTAATTTGATCAAGTGGTGTGTATGAATTTGACCAATCCTAGATATCAACTATTTTAAAAACATTGGCCAAAGTAATGCTTAGATATACATTGTCATTTTATATGTATGATTTACATGTTTATGTGATATCATGTAAGAACATATTTTATTTATGGTACACATCATGTAGTAGAAATCTTATAAGACATAGTTACTAGCATGTCTCTTTAGATTCCCACACCATCACTATATACCCATATGTGAAGGGAGGGCCATTCCTTATTTGGGAGATTATGCAGGGTATCTATGGTTCATGGTTAGTGTGGAAAAGTGCTTAGATAATGCTCTCCCTCCATACTATAGTACTTATTGGAGACTACACTTGATATTATTAGAGATATTGGATTTAGAATGACTTTTTCTCAGTGGACCATAGTATCTATTATTTTATTTATGATGAGTATTAATTCTTATTATAAATTTAACCGATTACTTCTTATACATTGACAATAGTGGTTGCATTATTGTACCATTCATGGCTAGTTTTTAATGTAATTAATTTCCTTATACATTATGTTATGTTACATACGTTACTAGTGATCAGTAACTATTAATGTTACATGTTTAGTTAATTTTAACATAATTAGTTAGTATTCTAAGGTCACTGATTATATTATCGTGGTGTAATCTAATGAAATAATAAGTTTTAAGTAATTTTTTTAAATTACTACATTATTTTAGTAAATCCCTATGGAGATGTTACACCACTTTGATGATTATGTAATATAATTATATCCAATAGCTATCAATCCTTCTAATATTCCTTTTGATATGATTAAATAATCTAGGATAATATTTGCCATAAATGGCCTAGTACACCATTAGATAGAAGGTTTATATTAACCTGGTCATGTTCTTCATAAATTAATGGATATGGATGAGATTAAACTCATCACAAATTCTATGCTTGGGATATTTATGGGAAAGTTCCTAGGGTTATTCAAAATTCAATTGGATTGTTCTAGTTATAACATCTACTAGATAAGGCATCATATAAAAATTAACATCTAACTAGTTGCCTGTGATACTAACTTGGTGAATTAAATAACCACTGATGATTTCCCCAATTGCAATGACCTTGGTGGAGGTGAGGATGGTCTCTAATATGGGAATCCAAACCTCAATAATGTGATTTATGCTTGGGAAACAATAGATTATATTTAACAGGGACATGGAAATCTTGATTCCTATCTGGAAAGTGGCAATTGGGATGGTAGAGATGATTCCCTTAACCTTTAAAGTGGTTGGGTTATGTGCCCACTCTAATAACTTACCAATAACAATATTAGCTAGCATCTATTGGTCAATTAGGGATTGGTTATGAGTTTATTTTGGGTTGGAGAGTTGGTAATACTTCTCAAAGGCCTGTCCACTAATATAGGCCACGAGTGTATTGTTCTAATAGACATAAAATTTTGATAAAAAATTGACCATTTGTAAACAAATCATAAACCAAGTCAATGCAAGGAATTACCTCTAATTTTTTCACTACATCAAGTAGGCCCACTTATTTGATCACCACTAAGTCCTACCTATACCTTCATGTAAAGGTCAAGAGTTGATCTTTAGGGTCATAGGGATTTGTTAACTCAACTTACTCCAAAATATATGAGTAGTGATTGAAGTTTTGATTGATATACACTTCTTAAAACTTTATATCTATATATAAATCAGACCCCACAATGAAATACACAAAGTGTTGAGGTGGAAACTTTGAAATGGAAGCCATTGTTATACACTCAAGTTCTAGCTCTCTAAACTTGTGTGGATGATTGGCTTAAAAATGGATTTTTAATTCTTGTTTTTAGTCACTATTTAAATGGTAATGTGATTATAATTGAATTAGTTAATTGATTATATTTAAATTTAGATTCATTTTCTTTATTGAATTGAATTTAATTAGCTAATTCATGAAGATTAATGGCTCTAATAGCTTTGGCTCCTTTTTATTTTGTCTATTTTCATAATTTGAATTTGTTTTTTGATGTGTTTTCTTTTTGGGAGTCTCATTTATAGGTAAGTGGTTTTTCCTTCTTGGATATGAGCGTTTTGTCATCCTTTCTCCAACACTTGTTAACTTCCCACTTCTCCTAGAATCATTACCTATTTGTTTCCATACCCTTACATAGTTTCAGGTATTTATGGTAAAATTTTTGCTCCTCACTACCTCATTGTTCTTTATTTGACTTGTTTTATGGTTATTAATACCTTAGGCACATATTATTCTAACACATTGAAAAATCGTGTGATCTCACTCTCCCTAGGGTTATGGTATTATCTTTTATATTTGTAAAATCTTTAGATGAGTAGGATGATGACATGTGTCATCATCCTAGTTATCCACTTACCTATAAGACCTAAAAACTTTTAAAATGAGTTGATGACCATGGGAATGCAAGATTGGGTCATGTGGATGGTTTTTGATATTCCACTTTCATAGAAGTTATGTACTTTGAAAAGTTAATCCTATCAGTCATTATGTGACTAGGATTGCAACACTTAAAAACATTATATTTCTCCACTTACCTAGAAGACTTAGAATTTTTTTTAAGTGTTAAAATAACCATGGTTAGTGGTATATCACTACATTAAAATGATTTATTTTAAGATCAAATTATAAAACTTTACAAGGAAAAAAAACATGCATAAGTATAGGGTAATGAAGCTCTGAGATATCTAATTTGGCATAAAATACTTGATGGTTAAAAGCTTTTAGGAACTTGTGTGATCAACATAAATGTTGAACAAAAGAGATGAACATAGGAATTACAAGTGAAAATTTATATATATTTCACACTTTGTAAATTTTTGGAAACCATTATAGGTTAGCTTTAGTAGAATAAATAATGAAAACCTAGATAACTAGGGCAATATAAAATCTTACTAACATAAGGTAACAATTACTAATCAGAAACATGGGTATAAGAACACTCAGTAAATCATATCATTTTAAGCACATGATAAACATCAATAAATTATTTTCCCACCATATCTAGTTCCTTTCATACTAAAATGGTCCCTTACTCAAGAAAAATTGAGAGTGGGTTATGTTGAGCACAACAAATGATGACTTATTGAGGGAATACTTCTGAGTATTCAAGAACCCAAAATATTTGATTATAAATTACAAATTGATCACAAATCATACTTTTTATCAACCCAAGTTACACCCTATTGAAGGAGAGTGTTCAATTCTTCTTAAAACTTTGACTAAAATGGGAATGGTCTAAAGGATGTAGGAGACCTTATAGCTAGACCAAACCTCTAGATTATGGGTCTAGCTCCCCTAGGACATCACTTATATATTATTTAATAAAACCTACTACTATTTGGGTGAAAAGGAATATAAATTAAAAAAATAAACCTACTTTAAGTGATGGTGATACACCAATAATATCCTTCATCCACTCAATTTGGACTCCTAACAACACTAGTGAACTAGAAATGAACTAAAGCATTATCTACAAAACTCTTAAGAAAAAAAAAATCATATGAAGGTCATAATTAATGACTATAAATTGGAGGTGAAGAGAGGCCTATCTTAAGGAACTTTAAACTAGATTACACTCCAAACATGATCACCAAACTTTGACACTTCACACAACCTACATTAGATAATTAATAAACATATATGTGTGACAAGGACATGATAAGGGAATATTTATACCACTTATACACATATAAACAATCATAAACACATTATAAGTCAATAATATAGTATCTTCAATAGTTTATTAATTAGTTGAAGAGGTGTATCAACTATAAAACATGGCAGAGTTTCCTCATACCAAGGTGAGGGATTTAAATTAAGGCCTTTTTTTACCTAAATATATAGAATTAAATTGAGATATAAATAAGTAAAGTGGCATGGAGATATGATTAAAATGTCTTCCATCATCATATCACATTCATTACTATAGTTACAATAGTCCTTCAATTGACTCTCCATGTATTAATGCCCTTAGATGACTCTTTATGCATTAAGATGGGGTGGTTGAGGATGTATTTGACTAATTAAACCTCATTAAATCATGATAAAACAATATTTGGGTCAAATAATTTTTTTAAAATTTAGTTACAACATTATTGATATATAATTAAGCCATCACCAAACATATAACAACATTTCCATCTTGTGACTAATTTGAACAAGTCATGAAACAAACTTCTTTCTCCACAATGGATATTGTAAGTGAACTTATTTATTTAAATTTAGTCACTTACCATGCTTAATTTCCCTATATTGACCCCTTAAATATCCTTATATTCCATTCTTCATTCTTCTTGATTGACCAAGTAAGTCTACTAGGCCAATTAGGCCTAGTAGCCTAATTGTTACTGATTGGTTGCCATGGAAGCCTACATAAGACCTTATGAACATATGAAAAATTTATTTTTAGACATTAATCAATGCTTTAAATGATAATCTAGGTCTCATTTAGTATTTCATACTTGTAAATTTGTCAAACTAGGTAACTAAGTCACCTTGTCCTTCACTCTTACATACTTGTTGATTATGAGAGACTAATGAAGGCACTTGTAGTCATATATTTTGAAATATAATGTATTTAAAAGGTGAAAGAAGTGACAAAAAATCATCTCTAATGATTGGCATCTTCTTAAACTACCTTCTACCTCTTTTTCTTTTCTTTTTCCTCAAAAAACACTATTTTTTGATAGGTTTGTATAGTTTCGTACAACACGGTAACATGGTCAGGACCCTATATGAGTCTAATTTATGGTTCAATTTTATAAAAATAATTAAATTTTGTTATATTCTTGGTGATGGCTTAACTATATCTCAATAATGTTGTAACTAAATTTAAAAAAAGTTATTTGACCCAAATAGGGGTGTATCATACTTTAAAGAGGTTGAATCATTCAATTACATCATCAACCACCAAACCAAAACTTATTTCCATGGATATTTAGTCCATATTCCCCTTAAAAATTCCTAATAAGATCGATTTCCTATGCAAAGAGTGTGTAAAGATGTGTACATAGAGAAGTAGGTTGATGGTCTTCTATAGGCAATTTGGACATGCTCATAGTCTTAAAAATGGTTCATAAAATTTTACCCCTAAATCAAACTCTTTCCTTCATGAATTTAAATTACATATGGTTCCTCAATTACCACTAATATAATTTTCTCTAAGTCCCTTAATGTTGAAATATATGAACATCCAAATAGGCCACTCAAATTGACAATGTACACTATGTAATTTGAAATGGTTCTTAAGACCCATATTGATCATTTATTTACATTATATGATTTAAATTACCTCATTATTACCTAAATAATACCCTTACCCCTTCTCATAGTACCAAAATTTCCTAATATACTATGGGAGTGTCTCCATGGTAGTGTGGTTTTCTAGGCCTTAAGATAGGCTATAGGCCTAAAAGGCCTAATACTAAGTCTTAAAGGTTTAGGTGTCCTATACATAGTTTTTGGTTACAAAAACATCATAATATATTATCTCCTAGATATTAACACCTCCTTAATTTTTTATAACAACTTAGAACCCCTTGTATCTCCATGGTCTCATAAGACTACCTATATATTACTCTACCAAATAGTTTGAGTGTTTGGGGTTTGGGATTTGCATGATTTCCTTCATCCATGTTCTTATGTTAAACTCAAATTCACATTTTGTAGTCTGTAGGTCCTAACCACATCCTGTAAATGTCTTTTTACCAACATCTATCCCTAATTTATCTTCATAGTAGGGTTTAAGGTCTCAATTTCATTAGGCCTGAGTAACCCTAAGACTAGGTATTATATTTCTAAGTATCCAACTAAGGTTATCATATATTTATAACATTAACACATATATCTCACTAACCTATTAGTTTTTCTCAACATTAAACCACTTCTAAATATGTACCAAACTCTTAGCTGGTATGAATTGGCTTACCTTAAGTCTATCTTCTTAGTTGGCTCTTAAGGACATTTTTTCTTGAAACCTGAATATCATCTACCCTATAGAGCATATAAAGACACTATAATTATCCTTTTTGGTTTCACAACATCCTTATTAATACTAAACTCTTTGTCATATCTTCAAACCTATAAATAGCTTATTTGGTCTCATGAATGATTGTCAACAGACTGAGGTATTTTTGATAAAAATAGTGAATGTCTCCTCTATAAATATCACCTTTAAGATAGCATGAAAACATTAAATTAGTTACCATGCCCACTTTTACCAAGTTTGAATACGTAACTACCCCTATAGAGGCTGCAAAACCACTATTTCCTCCATGACTGGTTATATGCATTTGATTGTGTTTAAGATTGTGTGTGTTGGTTGTATCCCTTAGGTCTACTAGGCTTATTACCAATGTATGACCTCTCATAATCATTTAAATAGTTTTTACCCTCAATAAAACTTCAAACCTCTCACACTCACCTTCAAATAGGCCACCTTAGCTTGGTTTGTATGCTATTTTTAGGTTGGTTTGATTAAAATAAGGACCTATAGGCTGGGGCTTGTAGGTCACTTTTTGACCATATAGGACCCAAGGAATTTATCATAACCTTGACTCTATTAACATTTTAAATCATGTTTTATTTTAATTATCACTATTTTCATGATCCAAAGAGCATGTATCAAGCACAAGGCCACTTTGAGCTCACCTACATCACTAAACATTATGACAATCATATGACTACAGGTGGATATTATGTAGTTTGTATGAATAAAGATGAAACATGGATGTTAAAATACCTTTAAAATTTCACTAGCATTACTATTATTCCCTTTTAAATGATGTCATTATGACAATGACCCTTATTATTCTTGTATTGAATGATGTAGGTTCATGATCTCATAAAGTAGACCTCACATGCATATTGAATATGTGAATGTAAGTAACCCTCAAATATTTATTGTAGGTTTTATGAATGTATCCTTTTCCTATTGAGCTTGTATTAAATCTAAAATAGGCTCAAAAATATTTTCACATCTCTACTAATTCCATATATGCACATTTGTCTTAATCTAATGATGTGCTAATTATGTACTTTCATGATAGTTATAGGTGATTATCAAAGGATCTTTTTTATGGATAGAGATGGTATTTAGATGATAAGAGACATTGATAAGGTCACTAACATGAATATTATGTCATTTTTAATGTAATAATAGTGTAAAATCTATATACTTCATCTCATATACCTTCTCAAAGACTATATATAATCTAATTGTAATTTTACCTTGGTTGGAGGTGTTGATGTGTTTCTTTTAATAGAGTTCTAAGATGTATAACTCATCTCCAAGACCATCATGATCCTAAATATCCTTAAAATGTACCCAAATAGTGAATACATTAGGTGAATATGGATAGGTAGTAGTATATGATGATAATGGGATGTATAGGAAGACTAAGAGGAGTGATAGGCCTATAATAATAGTGAATACCAATGTTAAAGATTGTGAAGATCAAATGAAACATAGGGGGTGAAATGAAACATAATTCCACTATCAATACAATATTTTAGGGTCCTAGGAAATCATAAAAATATGCCTGAATAGGATATATAATTTTGGAGGTTCTTAAAGGAGCATACACAGTGTAAAAAGAAACCTAAGATTCTACAAATAACCTTAACATATGATAAACTGAGATTATGAGAAATTTGAGGGTATATTGGTGATTATAAGATATGAGACCTTGATTAAGAATTTGATAAACCTTCAATAAAGACACATTAACATGAATGAAACCTCACAAACATAATATGTTATGCTTGACAACTTGAAACACCCATTAAACTATAGAACCATATTTAACATGCTTTCAAATTATAGATTGGTAGTGTATGTGTTATTCAGATGTATATAACCTCACACATGTATAATTAACTTGAATAATGTTGTAAAAATGTGGTTCAAACTCCTAAAAAGGTCCAAAAACTTCTATTTTTTTGTTACCATGCTCAAGAAAGTAGAAAACTTAGAAAACTAATGCCTTACCTGAGTGAAGAATGTAATGTGAGTAACTTACCTAGTTAAGGATTGTTCATGAGAGAGAGAGAGAGAGAGAGAGAGAGAGAGAGAGATAAACTAATCAAAACTTCCCAAAGATGGAATCTCTCTAAGGTCCCTTCCTTTGCCCAAAATTATAAATCTTGATATTCTCTCTCATGGCCATATTATCTAAAACTGGAAGGGATCTCTTGAGTTGCAAAGGGACCTGATTGTGATTGAGGATCAGTTTTAAGTCTCTTTGAAATCATTTTGCAGAAAACATTCTTTGAAACACCTATTATGATTCCAAATTTAAAATCCTAACCTCCATTGTACATATAAGTCTATATTAATATGTACAACCATAAAAAATGGTTGAAAACTCCTCCTTTCCTATTTTTTCCATAATTTAAGATTTGAAATACCATTTTAGGGAAACATGAGGAAGATTATGAATCAAAATTCATATTCAAACAAGTAATAATTTTTTATGATCAAAATGGGGGCATATTTCACATGTGAGAACTCATTTTAATGTTAAAACAACCTTAAGGCTCATAGAAAGGACATTTTCAAATAATAACCCATTTGACTAGAGTAATAACATGACTATAGGTTTATTTAAAGATTCTATTAATCTTTTAGTGGTCTTTTGAGGTGCAATTTTACCATTTCAAGACCAAAACCTCTCTTTATATAATGATACATATAGCCTCAAAGAATATTTTTCAATGCATGTCATAAAAAGTATGTAATAGCCTCCTAAAAGACTTAAATTTTATATTTTATGTATCTTCATCACAAATTCAAAGCTCACAATCATATCCATACCTATAACTTTGAATACACAAAATAAAAGCATAGTGAGTTATTAGCTACCACCTCTCATACATCTCCATCAAGGAATTTTAGATCATTAAAACTACTTCAAAACATCATTAAGACATCCAAACATACTCAAAAATTAGGATGACACTTAACACTAATTGAAAATAGGTATAACAATGAAAAGACATTGAGACCTACTACTTTTACTTGAAATTCAAAACATCATGATGATCAAACACATCTCCTAAGGACCTAAGACATTTAGGACACATGATGATCACAAAAATACTTAATGACACCTCTAAGAGTGTTAAATGACTTCAAGAAGCAAATAGGAGACATCATGACTTAGGATAGCACCATGTAGAGGCCTAAATGAGTGTCATGAAAAGTTTTAAGTGATAGGGGTTGGAATTTGGCCTTATCATTCCAAATTTCCAACATTTTTAGTGATTCATAGGGGTTGACCAGCTTGATCATCAAGAGAACCCTCTAAATTTTCCTAAAAATGATAGTCCCTAAACATGACAACATAGTTTTGATGATTACTATCTTAGATTACTAAAGAAATTTAGTACTTTATGACACCTTATGACTACAATAAATAAAAATACATAGTATAAAAAACAAAAAAACACAACTAAACTAATAATCACACCTAACTTAAGGAAAACAACAACAAGACAACAAAGCCACAAGGAAGCAAACTAAACTAGTGCTGACCATTTATTGAAGCAAGATAAAATAAAATTAAAAAACTAACCTAAGATTAGGTTTTATTCTCTAGGATCAAATGGAAAAATTGATTGACCACTATGACACCATAAATTTTGATTTTAATATCTTGCTATCTCCTTCTTGCATCTAGGATCATTACCATGTTCATGGCCTCTTGGGGAAGAAGCTAGTCCTTCTTATTCTACCTTTAGGTGCATGGGTTGTATATATGAGTCCAACACCCAATTATATTCCTTCAATATCTATCTACTTTGAAATAAAAATTCTAATTATACTTTATTCATGGGCTAACAAAGGTCTACCATTTCTTGGTTGATGCTTTCACTCTTAAAAATCATTTCATCGCCTTGTACCTATTCTTCTTATGGATAAAACTTGATAAGATCATCAACTGATTAGTCTTCAACATATTACATAGGAAGTTTGATTCCTTAAATGGATTTATATTCATTATAAATTATCATGTATTATTTTCAAAGGTCATCATTGTTACCTTCACACTAATGTTTATTGACTAGCCTACACTTGTATATTTTAATTGCTACAAGTTCTTGAGGACTTTCATGATGGAGGGAAACTACCATGTGACCAAAGAGTTCTTGAGAAAAATCTTCTTCTTTCTCAACTAAAACATTTTTCTCTTATGTCTCATCTTTTACTTTTGCCTCATCTTCTTTTACATTTTTGAAATATTGAATCATGCATATCCTTATCAAGAGGTGTCCCAATGATGATTTCCTCTTCTTTCCCACTCAAATCACTCTCATTTGTGTTCAATAAAATTAGATATATTTCTCTTGCCTCACAAAAGAGAGGCTAATTTTCAATTATTGGCATGGTGGACCCTTAGAAAAGCTCAAAAAGGTGAGACAAATCCCATGGTGTTGCCATGGATGCTAATTTTGACTTACTTAGTTGTTCATCCTTAACAACCATCACTTCCTCTCTCTAATGCATATTGTCTTGAATAAAATTCCATGAAATAAATGCCTTAGACTTTTTAGGAAGGAGGGGTGGGGATTTAATGTTCTAAATCTTGTCCTTAACTTTAACATCTTGGATTTTACATGATTGATATTCTCTCCCTTGATTGTTTCATTTGTTTCCAAATTGGAAACTTGGGTTTATGAGCCTCTTATATTGCATTTGTTTCAGCCATGGGTATGAATGGATAAACTTATTTCTGAGATGAGATTGTTTTTATGGCTATCACTAACTGATATAGAAGTTGGTTTTCAAGCTCAACTTATTTAGCAAGGTAAGTTTCAAATTCAAGCTCCATCTCATTGGAGATATCTCCTTGTTGATAAAAATAATAACGAACTTTCATAATATAATTTGAAACATGGAACTCAGCCTCCTCAAGACATATTTCTTCCACCTTTTTAGGTCTCTCTTGGATAGAATTCCAAATAGGGAAAGTTGGTAAGATTGGAGAGGAATTTCTAGGGTTATGACACATGTTTATTTGAGACTCCTAAGGGGGTAAGGACAGTTCAATGGAGGATTGATTTAGAATGAAAGAGGGAATATGTTTTTAGTAATTTTGGGCTTGTTATCTCTCATGAACTACTAATTACTCCTCAATATTTAAAACAAAACCCCTTATATCTAGCATGTCACTACTGACCTTTGAATGACCTTGTCTTATGAAAAATGCCCACTCTTATTTATATTTTTATAGTAAATTCATCATGTTTTAATCTCATTCCTTGGGATTTATTTTCCATATCTTCTTTTGGTATAAATTCTCACCATGTTATTTTCATATCCCAATAAGATCTTTTTTAGGCTTGATATGGATTGCTTTCAGATAAGAGTAGACTAACCAAGAACATCATGATATTTACATAACTAATTAGGTTGATAAGTAGGATAGAAAGGAGGTGGATGAGTCCTACAATGAGATTTGTAATCTTGGTATTGGAAAGGATCATAGGTCTGATAGGGGTTATCATATTTTTACTAGGGTAAATGTAGGGTTGGTATGTATCATAATAAGGTTGATATGATCCATAGGGATTATGATAAGAGTTATGTGATATAAATATTACCCATATGTAACCATCATTCACCATAACTCACATGAATATCAATGAAATTATGAATAAAAATGAGCTTACCTTTGATATGATGACCTTGTGATGACTTCCACTATGAAATCTAATTGCAAATCCTTTTCGAAGTGTTTAAAGTTGCTCAAGATGACTACAAGGTATTGAGTGAGTTATCTAAAACTTTAATCTATCCCATTAGGCATGCCAAAAAATTTAGTAACCCATGTTTCACCATATTGAAGGAGAGTGTTCAATTCTTCTTCAAACTTGGACTAATATTGGAATGGTCTAAAGGTTGTGGGTGACCTTATAGTTATACTAAACATCTAGATTATAGGGCTAGCTCCTGTAGTACATCACTTATAGACTAATTAATAAAAACTACTACTATTGAGGTAAAAAGTGATAGAAATTAAAAAAAATAAACATACCCTAAGGGATGGTGATGCACCAATAAGATCCTTCATCCACTCAATTTTGACTCCTAACAATACTAGTGAACTAGAAATAAGCTAAAGCATTATATCCAAAACTCTTAATTAAAAATATTTCATATTAAGGTATTAATTAATGAATATGTCTTGGAGGTGAAGAGAGATATTCCTATCTTGAGGCACTATCAACCATATTACACTTCAAACATGATCAACAAACTTTGACACTTCACACAACTTGCATAAGACAACTAATTAGCATACAAGTGTGATAAGGACATTCTAAGGGAAGATATATACCACTTTTATACATATGAACAATCATAAACACCTTATAATCTAATAATAGAGAAGTTTAAAATATTTTATTCATTAGTTCAAGAGGTCTATCAAGTACAAAATTTGGCAGAGTTTCCTCATACCTAGGTGAGGGATTTCAATTAAGGACTTTTTTCCTAAATATGTAGAAGTAAATAAATATAAAAATAAGTACAATGGCATGGATATATTAGTAAAATGTCTTCCATCATAATATCACATTCATTACTATAGTTATAAATAGTTAAAATAGTCTTCCATCTAACTCTCTATGTATTAATGCCCTTATATGACTCCTTATGCATTGAGATGGGGTAGCTAAGTATGTATTTTAATAATTTAAAATAATTAAATCATGATAAACCCCATATTTGGGTCAAATACCTTCAATTCAAGGTAGTTACAACATTATTGAGATATAGTTAAGCCATCACCAAGCATACAATAACATCTCCTTGTGAGCAATTTAAACAAATCATGAAACAAACTTATTTCTCCATAATGGATATTTAAAGTGAAATTATTTCATTAGATTAATTTAGTTAAAAATATTAATATTACTATATTTACCCCTTAAACATATTTCCATGTTATTCTTCATTCTTCTTGATTGACCAAATAGGTCTACTAGGCCAATTAGGCTTAGTACCCTAACTATTAGTGCTTGGTTACCATGGAATCCTAAATAAGACCTTATTAAATTGTGAAAAATTATATTATTAGACCTAAATCAATTACTAAAATCATAATCTAGGTCTCCTTTAGTAGTTCATACTTGTAAACTTATCAAACTATGTGACTAGGTCACCTTGTCCTTCACTCTTGCAAATTAGTTAGTTAGGAGAGACTCAAAAAGGAACTTTTATGAATATTATTAGACATATAATGTCTTTATAAGGTGAAAAAATATCCAAAAAAACATATCCAATGGTTATCATATTCTTAAAATACCGTTTACCTCTCTTTCTACTTTTTTCCTCAAGAAACATTATTTTATAATAGGTCCATATAGTTGCGTAAAACATGACACCATGGTCAAGACCCTATCTATGTTAAATTTATGGTTAAAATTTTTATCAAGTCATTAATGGGATTTTGAATACCAAAACATCAATTTTTAAAAAATGGGGTATGTTTTAGGGTTTAAGTAAGGTTTTGGAGGTCCACCATCTTAATGACAGTTCATAAAGTACAGACCTCCAAACCAAAACTTATTAACATGTATATTTCATCCATACACCCATTTAAATTAATTTACATATTGATTTCCCATGTAAAGAGTGTGTCAATATATGTATGTAGAGAAATAGTATTGTGGTCTTCTATAAGCATTTTAGACATGGTCATAGTCTTAGCAATGGTTAATAAACCTATGGCCCTCAATAAAACTATTTAATTCATGAATTTAAAGTACATAGGGGTCTTAAATTTCCACTAAGATAATTTTCATTTAATCCCTTAGTGATGAAATATATGAACATACAAATAGGCCATTTAAACTGACTATGTACATTATGGAATTAGAAATGGTTTTTGATACCAAATTTGATCCTTTATTTACATTATTTGCTTGAAATTACCTCACTAGGACTTAAAAGATCCCATTTAACCTTATCATAGTGTAATTTTTTTTTGAGATATTCTGGGAGTGTCTCCATGGTAGTGTGGGTCTCTAGGCCTTAAGACATGCTTTAGGCCTAAAATGCCTAATATTGAGTCTTAAAGGTTTAGATGTATTATAAATAGTTTATGGTTTCAAAACCATCATAATATATATTATCCCACATATTTAAACCTCATGAATTTGTTATAATAACTTAAAAACCCCTTTTATCTCCATGGTCTTATTAGACTACTTGTAGGTTACTCTGCAAGTTAGTCTAAGTGCTTGCGGATTGGGATATTCATTATTTCATTCCTCCCTATGCTTATCGTAAACTTAAAATCATATGTTATACTCATTAAGGCCTAACCAAATCCAAGGATAGTCCTTTTCCTAGCATCTATCCCTTATTTAGCTTACACAATGGGGTTTACTATCTGGGTTTCATTAGGCCTAAGTATCCCTAAGATTGGGTATTAGATTTTTAAGCCTCAAACTAAGGTTATCATATATTTAAAACATTAACACATCACTCTCAATAACCTATCATCTATTCTCAACCTTAAACCACTTCCAAATATTTACCAAACTCTTAACTAGTATGAAGTGGCTTACTTTAAGTTTATCTTCTTAGCTATCCCTTAAGGGCATTTTTTTATTAAAACCTAACTATAATCAGCCCTAAAAATAATATAAATACACTATCATCATCCTTTCTTGTCTTAGGACCTATTTATGAAGACTAAACTCTCTATCCTATCCTTAAACCTTTACATAGCTCATTTGGTCTCATGAATGGATGTCAATACACTGAGGTCTATCTAAGACAAAAAATTGAATTTATCCTCTATAAAAATCATCTTAAGATATAATTATCACATTAATTTAGTTACCATGATCATTTTTACCAATTTTTGATAATAATTTGATGCTAGGTTAACCAAAATAAGGACCTATAGATTAGGGCCTATAGGTCACTTTATGACCATATATGCCTCAAGACATTCATCAAAACCTTGACTTAGATAGCACTATCAAGCATAGGTTTTTTTTTTATCACTATTTCCATGATCCGTAGAGCATGTATCAAGCATAAGGTCACTTTGATCTCACCTACCTCACTACACATTATGATAATCATATGACTATAGGTGGAGATTATGTAGTTTGTATGGATAGAGGTGAAACTTGGATGTTAAAATACCTTAATAAGGTCATTAACATGACTATGATTCCATTTTTAATGATTTAACTATGACAATGGCCCTTATTATTCCTATATTGAATGATGTAGGTTCATGATCTCACGAAGTAGACCTCACATTCATCTTGACTATGTGATTGTAATTAACCCTCAAATCTAGAATGTAGGTTTTATTACTATCTCCTTTGCCTATTAAGCTTGCATGAAATCTAAAATAGTCTCAAAAACATTTTCACATCTCTGCTAATTCCATATATCCATCTTTGTTTTAATCTAATGTTGTGCTAACTATGTACTTTCATGATAGTTGTAGGTGATTGTCAAAGGCTATTTTATATGAACAAAAATGGTAGTTAGCTGCTAAAATAACTTTATAATGTCACTAACATAACTATTTTCTCTGTAATAAGAGTGTAAACTCTATATAACTCATCTCATAGACCTTCTCAAAGACTATATATATTTTAATTGTAACTTTACCTTGGCTTGAGGTGTTGATTTGCTTTTTTTAGTAGAGTTTTAGGCTGTATAACTCATCTCCAAGACCATGATGATCTTCAATATCCTTGAAATTTACTAAATAGTGAATCTATGAGGTAAATATGGATAGGTAGTAGTGATATGATGATAATGGGATGTATGAGAAGACTAAGAGGAGTGATAGCCTTATAAAAATGGTGAAATGGTAGTGAAAAAGATTGTGAAGATGGAATGAAGCAATAGAGGGATGAAATGAAACATAACTCCACTATCAAGATAATATTTAAGGGTCTTAATAAATCATAAATGTATTCTTCAATAGGATATAAAATTTTGGAGGTTCTTAATGGAGTATACATGGTCTAAATAGAAGCCTATGATTCTAAAAATAACCATAACATATGATAAAGTACCTTAACATATGCTAAACTAAGACTGTGAGGAGGTTGAGAGTATATTGGTGATTATAGGCTATGAGAACTTGAGTGAGACTTTGAGAAGCATTCAAGAAAGACAAATGAACATGAATAAAACCTCTTATATAGAATATGATTTTCTTGACAACTTGAAACACCCATTAAATCATATTAGCATATTCAACTTGCTTACAGACTGTATATTTTTAGTATATGTGTTATTTAGTTGTATATAACCTCAAAATTATCAAATGAAGTTGAATAATGTTTTGAAAAGTTGGTTTAGACTCTTAAAAATCTCTAAAAACTTCTATTTTTTTGTTATCATGCTTAGGAGAAGAGAAAACATAGATAATAAGTTCCCTACCTGAGTGATGAATGTGATGTGAATACCTTAGCTTGTTAAGGATTATTCATAAAGGAGAGAGAAAAATTGAGAACAAATTCCCAAAGATGGAATGTCTCTAAGGTCCCTTCCCCTACCCAAAATTTAATATCTTGATATTTTCTCTCATTGTCATACCATCTAAAAACATGAAGGGATCTCTTGAGTTTCAAAGGAGCTCGGTGGTACTTGAGATCCTTTTGCCACGAATCTTCTCTTAAACACCTATCATGAATCTACCTTCAAACTCTTGACCTTCACTATATAGAAAAGTTTGTACCAGTTTGTACAACCATCAAAAATGGTTAAAAACTCCTCTTTTACTACTATTTCTTCATACTTTAAGCTTTGAGATACCATTTTATGGCAACATAGATTATGAGTCAAAAGGCATATTCAAAATAGTAATAAGTTTATTAATAAAAATGGGGGCATATTTCACATATGAGATCTCTTTTTAAGGCTAAAACAACCTTAAGGCTCATAGAAAGGACATTTTCAAAGCATGACCCATTTAACTAGAGTAATAACATGACTATCGAGTGATTTAAAGATGTTATTAATACTTTAATGGCCGTTTGAGGTGATATTTTTACATTTTAAGACCAAAACCTCTCTTTAGATAATGATACATATAACATCAAAGAATATTTGCCAATAAATGTCACAAAAAGTACCTTATAGCCTCTTAAAATTTTTCAATTTGGATTTTATGTATATTCATCACACATTCAAAGCTCATAATTTCCTCCATACTTGAAAATTTTTAATACACAAAAGAAAATCATAGTGATTTATCAACTACCACCTCTCATACATCTCCATCAAGGAATTTTAAATCACCAAAACCACTTCAAACCATCATAAAGACATCCAAACATACTCAAAAATCATGATGCCTTTTAACACTAATTAAAATGAGTTATGAAAATGACAAGAAATTAATACCTACTCATTTCACTTTACATTCAAAGACATCATGATGATCAAACACATCTCATAAGGACCTAAGACATCTAGGACATATGATGATCACAAATAAACTCAATGACACCTCTAGGAGTGTTAAATGACTTCAAGAATAAAATAGGAGACATCATGACATAAGATAGCACCATGTAGAGCCTTAAGTGAGTATCATGAAAAAAATTTGGTTATAAGGGTTAGCATTTAGCCTTGGTAGTACAAATTACCAATAATACCCTAAAAAGATAATTGAATTAGATATATAAAATAAAATCATAAAACTTTATGTAACATGCTAGCCTTTCCCATACATTCGATATGTATGTGAATGAGTGATTTTATTTTATCCTTGTTTTGATGTTTTTAACAAAGATTTAGAATAAACTATAGGTTTCACAATGGTTTCCTTGAAGCATAAATAAAAAGCTTAGGGAGCTCAGGAATTGATCTCCTACCAACTAGATGTTTATAGTCCTAATAGAGATACATTTTGTTCCCCCCTTTTTCCCTTTATAAACCTTCATGATGCATAATGCATTGATCTTATTTCATCATGTGAGTCTTGATCACCTTTAGATTTATTTGATCACTCTTTGGGATGCATTGATTAATTTTATTTTTCTTTAGAATATAGAAGGAATAGAGGGTAGGGAACCATAGTAAGCTACTGTAGGTATAAAAGAACAAAATTTAATTTAATATAATGTCCATATCAATATCATATATACTAATAATTCTTATCTCAAAACAAGTATTAGAGTGTGAGGTGTTTTTGACCCAAGGGATGGGAAAACTTTTTAAATTTGCATGCAACATTGAAAGTGTCTTTTACATACCTAATGAAATTATCTACCTATGATATGACCATGGTTCATTTATTATTTCATACCCAAATTTTTTAAATATCAACAATATGGGTGTTAAATTTTCAAATGAACTAGTTTTTCCATTCCATTATAGGCCTCCCAGATTCACTCACCCTTCATTTTAGGACATGATCTCTTAATTTTAGTAGGTAGGTTCATGTAGGTACAATAAACACAAAATTTTGGATATTAATTTGATCACTCAAAAGGGAGGCAATCAGGTTGTTCTAAAACAAATGATAATTATTCTAGAAAATAGGGAATTAAAATAAGGAAATGAAATGCAAAAAATAGGAAATATTAATATAGAAAGAAAAAAACACTACCCTAAAGAAAGCCAAAAATAGAAAATAGGAAATCTATCTAAAAAATTATTAAAATCTAATCTAAATTTTGCCTTTACCTTAGCCCCTTTATTCATAAACATCTTTAGTGGGGACAACCTTGAAGTAGTGCTTTAAATACTACCAATTGACTAGGAAGGCTAAATCTTTACCTTCAAGGTCTCTTAGATGAAAAACATTATTGACTAAGATGTTATACACTTCATATGGTCTAATCCACAAGGGATTAAACTTATCATGCTATCACTTCTTCTCATGTGATTTATCCCATATAATAAATTTGTGTGAAATTCTAAAGGATTTGATCTTGGACCTTTTATCAAGCCACCTTTTAATAATTTATTACTATCTGTTGAAGATTTACAGTGCTTCAGTTCTTACATCTTTTAGTTGGAATATTTCCAACAATCTATATTAAACTTTGGGATATTCTACCATATACTCCTACATAAATAGATACATTAGAAGCTTAAGGGAAATCAGGAAGATATGTCATTATCCATATACTAATATGAAGGGTGAGGTTTTAAGGGCATGTTTCTATCTTATCCTATCTACCCATAATGCATAATTTAATAATAGGTGCCATTCCCTAGGTTTGTCTTGGTCCAACTTCTTTATGGCATCTATCAAGTTCATTTTCATAGATTTGGCCACTCTATTTATTTGGGGATAATAGTTTGAGGACTTGATTATTATCTAATTATTAAAATCCCACTTAGTGAATTTAATTGATTAGAAATTTGGTTCATTATCATTGACTAGGTATATAGGGATATTGAACCTAGTTAATATATTTTCTTCAAGTAATGTTATGACATCCTAAGCTCTAGAGTTCATGGTGTCCATAACTTTAATCCACCTAGTGAGATAATGTGTGGTAATGGGGATGAACTTATGCTCCATTGATGATTTGGGATTGATTGCCCCAATGAAATAAGGGCCCCATTATGAAAAAGGGTGATGACCAGGTGTAAGGGCATAGTATCATTTATGGAATATCTAAATAGTACTACCCCATTCTTAAGATTTATTGGCCATGGCTATCCCATAAGGGTGTCCATTATAAAAAAAATTGGTGTAAGGTGTCCAATATATCCAAACTTATTCTGTTGAGACACATATTAAGTATATTCCCTCATAGTTTTTGTAGTATAAGACTCTTCCTTTTATCATGTAGTGGATAGATTTAAGCCTTAAATATTGCATTTATTCTAAATTTAAATAAAGGGGGAATGCCCCTATGAGTAAATAGTGAATGATCTTATCATATTATTTTACTCCATCCATTTGGAATTCATTAACTTGCTCAACTTGAACACATGGGTCTATCTTAGTCATTAGCTAGATTATCCATTGGCCTCTTAATATCTTGGGTAGCCTAATTTATAGGTTAAATTCATACAACTTATCCATCCATTTTCCTCTTATTTCACCCAAATCATTTTAGCTAATGATGACCTTGAATTCAAGGTCTAGAACCATGGCATGAGTCTTATTTCTTAGGATATAATGCCTGAACTTATTTACAACTTTGATTAAAGCATAAATTTACTTATATATCATTGAATATTTTAGTTCTAACTATTTTAAATTAGTACTCATAAAGGTATTAGATGTTATTTATCATATAAATTTTGAGTGAGTATTGTATCAATGGTATATTTTGAAGTGAAGGAGTATAGGTAGAATTCCTTGGTGATATCAGGACTTTTCAACACTGGGTTCTATGTAATGGCCATCTTGATGTCCTAGAAGGAAAATTTTACCTTTACCATCCATTCTATTTTTTCATCCTGCTTTAACATATCATTCAATAGTTTGACAATCCCAACAAACTTGAAGATGAATTTTTGCACAAAGTTAATCTTACCAAAGCATGATTTTAATTATTTTCTACTATTGGGAGGTGTTGACTTTAAAATGGATTGAACCCATTCTAGATTGACATAAGTTCCTCTTTGGTGATGATGTGGCTTATAAAATTAAAATCTATCACACCAAAGATGATTTATTTGGTTTGAGGGATACTCCATATCTTTTGTATATATAAAACACCTTTTTTAATTGGTTTGCATGATTTGACCTATTCTTAGAGAACATAGTGAGATCATCCATGTAGATAATGATGTAGTTACCAATAAGTACCCAAAATGCATGATCTATGGTTCATTGTAATGTTTCCACAACATTGATGAGTCCAAAATGCATCCTCTTATAATCATATGTGCCCCACTTCATGGTGAAATTAGTCTTCATATGGTCATGTGCTTATACCAATGGCTAGTTATATCGAGAGAAACCATCTAGGAAGGGCATAATTTAAGACCCACTTTCAACCTAAATTACCTTGTACAAGGAATTTAGAGGTTATTTATCCTTATATGAATACTAATTAAAGTATTTTAAGTTAACACATAGCCTTATTTCACCATTATTCTTTCTAATAGTTACCAAGTTTTCCACCCAGGTAGAGTGTCTAATAAGAAATATGATTATGGCATCTAATAACTTCTAAACCTTTTTTTAAAGGAGAGGATCTAAGATGGAATTCATGGGCCTATGACATTTACTAAAGATTATATTACCTATACTTAAAGGAATAGTATGAGTGATCACCCTAGGATCAAAGGTCCTTAAGTATTCATAGGTCCAAGTGATCACATCATTATACTTCATCATTATTTCTTTCATCTTATACTTCTCATCATGAGTACAAGCTAGACCTATGTTAACATATTGATGTCATTCTTGAGTTCCCAAATTTTATTTGTTAAAGTAAAATTGATCTATCTTTGGATGCCTTTGTCTGTCAACTTGTGGATTTATATCAAATATCCTTTCTAAAGATACCATACCCATGGGGATTTTATTTTCCTTGAGCTGTATGATACCATCCTCTTTAAGGTCCTCTGATCCCAAACATTTAAATTATCTACATTATTAGGGATTGAAGGGTAAGGCTCTAGCTCTATGGAAAATTTATTAATCTTAGACTTTGGGAGTGGATTTAAGTTGGTGAATGATGTTAATGAATCTATCATTTAGTTCTCTTCTCTTAAAACAACTCAAATTTTGAAAGCCTCAAAAGGCTCAATCAAGTCCTAAGATATCTTTTTATTTTTGTATGTATGCAAAATTGCATTGATATTTCCTTCTAACTTGGTTGACCACCAGTTTGAAATCACCAAATAAATATAGCTATTTGACATCATGTCCTAAGGTAAATTATAGGCCTAATATTAAGGCTTCATACTCATCCCAATTATTATTTCAAGGGAACTACAACTTGTATGCTACCAAGTACTAATTTTCATCAAGGTCTATCAAGGATACACCAACACATGATCCTTGTTTTGATCAAACACCATAAATTAAAGGTTCCATAGATGTAAAGGTCCTTTGAAATATTTTTATTGAGGCCTATATTTGGTAGTGAAGGTGTATATACTAGCATGTGAGGATCCAAAGTTAACCCTCTAATTCTTAAAATTGTATTCAATGATTAAGTACTTCATCTTTTACTCTCAATCAATCCTAATTTGATTGGCAATACCCTTCTAAGATAGCCACATATGTGATAAATCAATGTGTATGTATCCATTCAATGTTATTAACCAACCCTAGCTGAGCAGTAGACTATAGGCCTCTAGTATGTTGACCACTAGTATGTTAATAACTTGTTTTATAGATGGCTTAGAGGATAAATATATGTGTATAATAAATAATTCCCTCACATAAGGTAATACATATATATCTAATTATAGGACTACCCTTTTTGACTTATCTGGGGTCAATCCCATTTTTTTGCATATGGTTATAGGCATCTAATTGGCTAAAGTTCCTAAGTCAACTAGATAATTTTGAAAATTCTTATTGAACATTCTGACTATTAATAGGAAGGTAGAACCTTAGGTTTGTCCTTATATCATTACATTTACTTAGGTAATATTTTATTTATTCATAAAATATATTTTCGTCAAGGATTTTAGCAGTAGTTCCCTTTGCTCTATGATCTGAGCCAACTCATATAGGGTGATATTGTCTTTGATCTTCTTCATATCCTCTATAATATTTTACCCCCTTTATTTAATTATTATGTGGGCTACATCTGATCTATCTCCTTTGGGGGAAGTGTATTATTATTTCTCTTTATATTTCGAGGATTGTTATCATTATTATTCAAAGGTGTAGAGGTAGTAAAAGGCTTCTTATTACATAGATTATAACTATTTATTTAGAACTACTAGAAATAATGGAATTTTTATATGAAATCCTTTGGTTCTTTATAAACACACATAGATGTGTGTGTGTGTATAAACATATGCATGTGCATAGTATGCATGTGTGTGTTTGTGTGTGTGTGTGTGTGTGTGTGTGTGTGTGTGTGTGTGTGTGTGTGTGAGAGAGAGAGAGAGAGAGAGAGAGAGAGAGAGAGAGAGAGAGAGAGAGAGAGAGAGAGAGAGAGAGAGAGAGAGAGAGAGAGAGAGAGAGAGAGAGAGAGAGAGAGAGAGAGAGAGAGAGAGAGAGAGTTATATTAAACACTTATATCCTCTTAGCATTTAGAGCTCACTCTAAGATAATAATGCTTTTGAGATGAGAGAATAATGCATCATTATTTTGTGAATCTAAATTTAGGCTTATGATCAGTTGTGAAACTTTATTTGGTTTGTTATTATGAACTTGGTTTTAGAAAAATGACACTCACTTATTCCACTAGAAATGGAAAATATTATATATCTAATACCATAATAGTGTTTGAGTGAATTGAATCATTAGGATGATATAGCTCAAGTGGATTTTCTAATATATATTTTCTATCTATTTATCTCCAAAATATTTCAAAGGTTACATAGAATTATTCACAATCTAGTTTTCCATGCTTAGTTGTGTTGTGAACTATGCACCAATTACATAACATAGCCTTTATAATATTCATATTTATCATCTTATTAGGTATATGCTCAACATTATTCCTTAGTTTTTTAAAATCTTAGTTTTATCTCTAATAATCAATGTTTTGGTTGGTGTTCTATCTATCGACATTCCCCATATACTTCTACATAGTTAAAAACTCATTACTTAACTCTTATACCATCCTCTAGATGAAATATATCCCATAATTATTATAATAAAAAAAATTAGCTTGAGAATTGAAAACATAGGCTAGGACTACAGCTTGGCTTCTACAAGGATTAGTTACTTGGATAAGGTTATTCAAGAAACCTAAAATCTGGTTAGGTGTAATGTGAGACAAGGGAAACTGCATATGGGCATGAGCTTGATTATGAACCACTTTTTTATTAATGTTTGGGACTAGATTTAACATTAGATGATCTTGATAAACATTTGGTCCTACTAATCATTATGACTGAGGGTTCATCTATCTATTAACCTTTATAACTTTGGCATAGGCCTAGGTCAAATCTATAACATGAGTTTCCCTATGTAAAAACCCTATAATTATAGGATCTAAATAATTTTTGTAAATATACAAAGCTAATTTATCATTTTGAGTATATAAATTATCTATCTAGTGTACATTTTATATAAGCTTACATTAAATGTCTTAATGGGTTCATTAAGCTCTCTTTTTATGCTAGGAAAAAGATGGTATACAATACTAGGGCTAGAGACTTAACCAAACTACCCTAAGAAGGTTTTCTATAAACTAGTCCAAGATGTGATGGAACCATTATCAATATTAAGAAACTAGTTGTAGGTAGCATCTTGTAGTGTAAATGGGAAGATTCAGCAAGCTATATTCTCATGGACTATATTTAGTATCCCCAGATCAGTTTTATAGGCTTTCACATGTTCTTTAGTATTTTTTGCCCTTGAGGGAGAAAAGGTGGGAAGGTATTTATATGGATTTTTAGGAAAGTCATGGATACCTCCTAAAATATTAAAGGTAGAACCCATCAACTAAGGTTGGACCATTGGACATGGGATTGGTCATCTGTTTGGAGAATATGATAGATCTTGGGACCTCCTTAGAAAACCTCTATTTAAACTAACTTCTATATGGGATTGTAGGGGTAGATGCATTAGGTTATTTACATAGGTGGACATTATTTAGTCTTTGGGATATATCTAATGTAATTTAAGAGATATTCAAGTCTATATAGTGAAAGAGGCCCTCCTTCTAGCACCCAATTTATGTTGTTATGATTTTTACACACTAGAAAACACATATGATGTAATTATTGGAATACAATTATGCACTTTAGGACACTATATTCATATCCTATAATTTTTTGAAACATTGAATCATCTCTCAAGTTTTGGGGAACTTGTAAGAGAGATGAATCTCTAGTTTATGAGGGCTATCTCCCTAGATATGTCTTGATGTACTTGCCACCTAATTTAACACTTACTTGTGTGAAAAGAGATAGGAGTTTCATGAAATTAAAATATTCTATAGAGGTGATACAACATGCATATTATCTACTAATACCATTTCATATGCACTTAAAACCAAGAATAAGTAAGCACATATACTTCATCCAATGACAACCTTCTCTCTCACATCAATGTTTCAACATGGCATCTTAGAGATAGCTTAGGATAGGAGGAATTAGTTAATAGGAATTATAAGACACACTATTTAATATTATACTCACTACACCTATAAACCCATTAGGCACTTCTTTCTAACTTGCAAAAGAGAGATTATAAAACACTAGGTACTAGGAAGAGTAACATGTAAAGGTAACAAAACAACACTTGCACAAGACTAAAAACCATTGTGTACACTTATTAAACTATTTAAAGAGGTAAAAACAGATATATTTATTGATTCAAGGTAAAAAAATTGGTAGGGATTCACCATACCAAGGTGGAGAGATCCAATATAATGCCAAAGAGGCTAGAATTTATAACAATAGTGTGTGAGAGAAAGAAAATGAAGTTTAAGAGTCACTTGTACATGTATCAACTTGAGAAAATTAGTTAAAAATCCACTTGAGAGGGATATGGGGTGATACATGAAATTTTAGGATATATAAGTGTCATCTCCAATCATCCAAGCCTTGCAAAGTCGTCTAGAAACTCCTTTCATTATATAGAAAACCACCCCTCATGATTTGCCTTCCAAAACTACATTATCACTAAAATTTATTAGGTTTTATGATGGGTATAATTTTTATGGGTTACTATCAAGTCCTCACATTAATTGGGAAGGTCATAAACCACTCATGATATTTCTTTCATACACAATCATTGATGATAGTCTAAAAATGGCCTCTTTCCAAGAACCTCTGACACTTTACACACAAAACATTCCCAAATATTCCATTTTATCCATGAAAAATGAGGGATGACATGTTTCCAAGGTGTCCATATCATTATTTTCATTAAAGAAGTCTTAAAAATCTATCTAAATTGAGTTTCCCTAAGTGTTCACTATCTACCCACTAGACTGGCTAAAATGAAGGAGATATCAAATAGGCTTAGGAGATAAAATAGTTGATTAAATTGACATGAAGACTTATAAAATTAATAAAATTCATCCCAAAATTGATTTGGTCTCTTGAAACCTTCCCAATCCTACAAAACACACAAAAATGTCAAAAAGATCCCTCTTCTAACCCCTTCTATATAGGTCCATACAAAAAATTTCCATTATATGGTTCTTAAGAGAGTCTAATAAAAGTTCCAAAGGTTTAATTTCATTTCCATTTCATCTTCATGCTTTAATTTCTTTATTTTACCCAATTTGGTCCTTACGAGGGTTTACAAGGGCTTTGAGGTGGTATAGACTTTTAAAGTTTGTTCATAAATAAAAGACATTGGAATCCTTTAAAAATTCCACTAATGGATTCTTAGTGACCCTCCCTAACTTTTCCAGTCACCTCAAGGTCCCATGCAGAGGTTGGTGGAAGATCTAAGCATTTTAAATTACCCTTTGATCTAATTTTTTGCATTCTGGTATGGTCTGAGCATAATTTAGGCCAAAAATGGTTTCTTGGGAAGTTTTACTATAAAAAAAAGGTTTAAAAAACTTCTAAAAAAATCCTAAGCATATGCATCAATCATTATAATATCTCACCAAGAGCTAGAAACAAGAATGGTCACCTTTTAGAACTAGACCTAAACCTTGTTCAAAGGGTATACCTACAACCTTAGGTTATAAATACCTTTATCTGATGAATCCCCTAAATTTTATGTCTTGGACATCTCCAATATCACCTCATAAACATGTTTCAATAGACTATAATAGTCATATCATGTTGAAGGTAGGAATGACTACTCATTCTTTCACTAGGCACAAACCTTGCTTCTTGACTTTTATTGCTATTTAGGATCACCTAAAATTCCCATGGGTTCCCATACATTCTTTTTGTTTAAACACCTATCTAATACCCATATGGACATTATCCAAATCATTATAATGCTTATCAAATTCTGAAACTAAAAATGATCTCCAATTTGAAATTACACCTATTTCTTGCCTACTAGGTATGTGTGTAGACCTTATTGGTTAGAGAATCATATTTTATTTAAAATATCCAAGGAAGGTTTATCAAGTTTTCTTAGTTGTGTCTTAATTTATAAAACCTTTTTTAAGTATCTCCACTCTTTATGATTCATGTTTTAGCTCATTTCTCAAGACTTGCAGGGTTTTGTACACTTGGATAGTGTACCACCTCTGAGATAAAATAGAGGCATATTATATTATTTATCCCACAAATATAAAAAATTTATAAGTTTTCCAAAATCTCAAATATTCCTTGTACAAAATTTAAGCACCAGATGAGATGATTTAGACCACTAACCTAGCCAATCTTTTAGGTAGACCTTCCTAAAATAATTTATGCAACGTAATTGTGGAAATGGGCTATGTTTAGTCTCTTTGAATCCATTTCCTACATGACATTAAATAATAATGGTATTTATAGTTTTAATGCATCATTTTTAACATTCTTAGAACCATTTATCACCTTATTTTCCCATAAGTTTTCTTCTACACCCCTTAAACCTGTAAAATAGATCCTCCCTACCTGAGACAGTTTTGTACTTCATTTATTAACCCTTATGGGTACATTCTAAGGTATATTTTGAGATTATTATATGTGTGTTAATATTAATTCTATGTAATTGGTCATAAGACACCCTTTAGGCTAAGATCACTTAGGAATCCTCAAAATAATACCAACTCTGTATCTAGGTCTTTGGCTGGGACACATCTCTCTAAGACCCTGTTGTAAGTTGTCATAAATATTAACTAGGTTGATTAGAGTGTAAAATAGGTCCCTTTTTAATTACATATTCAAATAAAAAAATTATTATATTATATGAAATAATACCACCAATATATAAGATCTATCTCCTCTTTATTTTGATTTATTTAACCACTACATGGAGTGAGATAGAGTTTAGGTATGTTGTAGGTGTTGATTGCACATGGATTATGATTTTGAACATTCAAAAATATATAATACTTATTTGAAGTCACCCTCTTGATTTATGTATACTTTTATGTTCATTCTTAGGTTATTCTCACATCAAAACACCATCATGCTCATTTCTTGTTATTTGGCTGAGGCAATCCCATTTGACCCCTACCTGTAGGGTATCATGGCCTTGTGAGACCCTAGTCATGATTTTTATGAAATATTTAACATAATTTTTAAAATAATAAGAGTCACTTATAATTTTAATCTATCTTCATATACCTTTAAATCTCAAAATAAGGTCAAAAACTTAACATTATAGCCCATTGTTTGAAACCTTTACTGTAGGTGTCTCTTCACAAGCCTATGTATAGATAGGAAATAGCCTTAGGAGGTCATGAAAACAATAAAAACCTTATTTTATTATATTTACATGTCATATATATATATTATTTATCTACTTTTAATGACTCCAATGTGATGCTAAGGTCTATGATCCATATTGAGTGATAAAAGCTCACTCACATCTCCAAATCCTATAGACAACACTAAGCAAATTCAATCTTTTAAATGCACTTTTAGGCCTTGAAAAAATACATATTTTATATGGCATCTACTCCTCCATCTTTTCAAGGTGATAAACCATACTAGAGGCTTAAAAACTAGTCAATCAGGAGGATCAACAAGTCTTTGGAAGTGTCCTACTTGTTATCCTCAAAACTATGTAGGCATCTATTTTCTTCTTTTAGGGATTATAGCTCTAAATACATTATTCTAACCTTTTTTTCATTCTTTTCACCTTTTAATAAAAAATCTAACACCATCAAGAGATATCTTTGGACCATCTTGCTAATAAGGAACCTCAATGGGCTTGATTAACTATTCTAACACCTTCACATTTATTGCTTTTAACTTCTATGGTATCACCTATAGGTGGTGGTTCTCAGGGTATATGTAGATGGATATGGTATTTAGATAAAATTTATTGCTTTTCTCATCAAATTATTCTAGATTCCTCTCTGTGATTCCAAATATTGATCCTCATACGTCAAATGTATAAAACAACATGAAGCACACTTTGCTCAATGTGGAAATCTTGCCTTTAGGTGAAAAGAATAGACAATTTGCAAACATAAACAAGTATAAAAGGGTCAATTGAGTTTTTGAGACTTATAAATATAGGAATATAATGAATAAACTTATGGGTATGTCATGGGAAACATGTAGAAACACCTGAAATAATCAAACCCATCAAACCAAAATAAGTAAATCTAAAATAAGTGTAAATAGTGACCTCATCATGGATTAAAGTGCATAAAAAGATATGTGAGGTCTTAATGATGGTTCATAAAGGAGAATACACCAAAATTAAACATATTTCTATGTATTTTAAGTACACTTAGAGTACTATCCACCTCCAAAGGAATTTTCCCCAATTTTAGTTGTATGGTCCACACTAGGTGTTTGAAAATGACCCTTCTTAGCTTGCAAAGAGAAGATGGAATAAAAATAAGTTTAAAATGAACTATTTAAACTTCTCTCAGCACTAAAATCATGTAAATGAATCAAGGGAGGTGAATATTCATCTTACCCATGTTTTTAGCTTCAAGTAAGATCATCCATTCCATACAAGTGCCTAAAAGGGCCTAGAATCAAGGAAAAACTCCCCATTTATACACATAAATATTTATTGAAATCAATAATAATATATCATAACATATTATAACATCATTCATGTTTATAATCACCTTTGTGACAAATATTCTCCCTTGAAAGTCTGTATAAGTCATTAAATAGGCTAAAATATGGCCAAATGACACTTTTAACACATGAAACATGGTAAAGGTGAATTAATGACTTATAAACACCTTAATAATCATAAATTTAAATATAATGAAATTTATAACACAAAATTATATTTTGACCATGTTTGACCAGGGTTGACCAACTTTGACCTTTGTTGACTAGGCTAATACAAGGGAGATAAGCTAAGACCCAAGCTAGAGGAGGGATAAATTAGATTCTTAGACAATTTTGAGACCCCTATAAAACATGTATAAACTTTTAAATTTTTTATAAATTTATGGGTTGACCAAATTTAGCAAAGGTCAAATTTGGTCAACACTTTTGGCAACTTTTATGGGTAACATGCTTGCCTATGTTAAGGACTAGTAACCTTATCCTATCTATTGGTCGAAGGAGTCAGAATGTATTTGGAAATATTAGGACTAGACCTTAAATTGACTAACAAATATCTATTTTTCCTCAAAACACACAAAGGAAAGAAAACATACCTATGCTATGAAGCACTTAGGAAACATAAGATAAATTGAAACAAACACACTCTAATATGTAAAAACTAAATACAAAGAATTAATCCTCTTGGATCAAAAGGAAAGTTTTTATACAATTTTATTGAAGTAAATTATAAGGATGTGTAAGCTACAAATTAATACTTGTTCTTTATTGTTCAATACCTTGTTCAATTCCCATGGTGCTTGCATTGGTTTCATCTAGTTTTACAGATAAGAACATGTGTTCAATGGAAACACACTCCTCTTGATTGGTTTGAATGGAAACCATATCCCTTGGTTCAAATAATTTTTCCTTGATTTTGGACTCATTTTGACCCTCAAAATCAACCTAAATTTATGTTTTAAGTGGATTTCCATCATCAAGACTATACTCATTTTGAAAAGTAAGGTTTCCATCAAACTTTGGTGGTCTTAGTAGTTGAATTCATGGGAGAGGTTATTCAAAACTTACTACCTCTCTTGGTACCTTGTATTATTCATGAATTTAAGATGAATCATTCAATCTCAAAAAAAAATTCTCAAGGTCATCCCAAAATGCCAACTCTTCATGATCAATAGAAATGACTTGATGTTCATCAACATTATTACCAATTTCTTGTGGAACATCATGTTGGCTAATGAGTACCAATTCTTCATATTGTGTTTTAATTTGATCATCATCATATTTTATGAAGCATGGAAACTCATCAATCCACTTTAGGTCTACTTCTTCTTGTCTTATAGCAAAAGTGTCTTCTTTTCCTAAAACCTTTGTTTACTACTCCATGTCATCAACTCCTTCCTCAAGCTCAAAAAATGATCTACTAGGGTGAAGAGGTGTGATAATGATAATGTCTTCATCATATATTATTGAGGTATCATCTTCAATAATTTCAAGGAACTCATCTATGGTAACATCAACCTCTAACTCTTTAATATTCTTAGGAATAGTCACCCAATTCTCAAGTTATGAAAGTAATAGAGAAGTACTAGATGGCAATCCTTCAAGTACCTTGTAAACCTTTGGTATCTCTTAAATTTTATGAGAATATGTATCATGAATGGTATATGGATAATTTTAAAAACTTATAGGACCTTTTAAATTTATCCCAATACAAATCTCCTTATTCATAATCTACCTAGGCATAGGACCTTCCTTCCTCTCAAGGTTAGGCATGACATAGTTTGGGTTCTTGGTCTAATATGGACTACAATATTAATCTATGGAAAGATATTGAGTAGGTTTAGTAAGCTTAGGAGGAGACTTAGGAGTATAATAATGATAATTATCAACATTTTGTTTTCTTGGAGGGAGGAATTGTAAATAAAATTTGTTACATGGATTTGACTCGATTTGGCCTTTTAAACTAGGATTAAAGCTAAAGATAAATTGAGAATTATCATTGGAAACTCTTCCCCTAATCTTAGACATTAATTCATTACCTAATAATAGACAAAATTATGGTTAAACATATATAACTATTATGTCTTGTGGAATTGCAACATTAAGATAAGCAAGAAAATAAAAAGACACATATGTTTCTTGAAATGCCAAAAGTATTTACATCTCTTCCTTATAATTGAAATTCAACTCTAGAATCAAACTCATACTACAAGTTTAACTCATCATCTATTACCTTAGGAAAAAAATAATGACTTGCAGTAGTACCAAAATCACAATTATGAATCAAGACATTACCAATGATCATGGTGGTAATGAAAGGAGAAGGAATAACCTCCTTGATTTGTTGAGGAACATGAGATTGATGTTGCATTGTTTTATACTATTTCAAAAGCTATTTAAACTCCCTCAATTCACTTTTTAAACCCTCAAAATTGAGGTTTAATTCATTATCATTTTGATCAAACTGATCATTAGGAACAAAAAATTGGTAATAGGAGCGAGTTGATGTTAGAGAAGGGGTAGAATGGTTGATATGAACCTTCATGAAGTTTAGTATCTTGAGGGTAGCTTGTGGAGAAGCCATGAAGACTAAAATTAGGATCATCTTGATAGGGAAGTATATGATTATGGGAAGATGAAGAGTACATACCAAGATTGATGTTTTGAAGAACTAGGGATTCTTGTACTAGTTGAAATCATTCAGAGTTGCCATTGGTTCTTTAACTACCTTTAGAGGTTAATGGGGTGAAAGATAACACCAATAATTCCTTAACTTGAATTCAATGGTCCCACTAGTCATGTTAGAACTATTATCATAAAATTGTGCACCTTAGGACACTCTATTTATCTCCTAAAATTATATGCAACATTGAATCATCTCTCAAGCTGTGGGTAACTTGTAAAAGGGATGAATCTCTAGTTTATGAAGGATAGCTCCCTAGATATGTATTGATGTACTTGTCACCTAATCTAATACTTTCTTGTGTGAAAAGAGATAGAGGTTAATGAGAGTAAACTATTATATGGGGTTGATACACCATGAATATTTTCTAATCACACCCTTTGATATGCACTTAAAACCAAGAAGAATTATGCACATACACTTCATTTAATGACAACCTTCTCTCTCACATCAATGTTTCAACATGGGGTCTTGGAGATAGCTTAGGATAGGACGACTTAGTCAATAGGAATTATAAGAAACACTATTTAATAGGCTACTCACTACACCTAAAATCCTATTAATCACTTCTTCCTGACCTTGAAAAGAGATAATACAAAACACTAGGTACTAAGAAGAGTAACATGTGAAGGTAACAAAACTACACTTGCACAAAACCAAAAAACATTGTATACACTTAGTGAAATATTGAATGAGGTAAAAATAGATATATTTATTGATTCAACGTTTAAAAAAATTAGGGATTCACCATAACAAGGTGGAGAGGTCCAATACAATGCCAAAAAGGCTAGAATTTATAAAAATTATGTGTGAAAGAGAGAAAAGGAAGTTCAAGAGTCACTTGTACATGTGTCGACATGAGAAAATTAGTTAAAAATGCACGTGAGAGAGATATGGGGTGAGACATGAAATTTTAGGAGGTAAAAGTGTCATTTCCAATCATCTAAGCCTTGCAAAGTGGTCTAGAAACTCCTCTCTTTGCACAAAAAATTGCCCCTCATGATTTGTCTTCAAAAACTAAATTATCACTAAAAATATAGGTTTGATGATGGGTTTGAGTTTTATGGGTTAATAAAAGATCCTAAAATGAATTTTTAAGGCCCTAAACCAATCATGATCTTCTATTCATACACAATCATCCATGATACTCTGAAAATGGCCTCTTTACAAGCACCTCTCACACTTGTCACCCAAAACCTTCCAAAATTTTCCATATAATCCATGAAAAAGGAGGTATGACATGTGTCTAAGGTGTTTATATCACTAGTTTCAATAAACAAGCCTTAAAAGGCTTTCCAAATTAAGTTTCACCACTTTTCCCTAAGTGTTCACTATCTGCCCACTAGAGTGGCTAAAATGAAGGAGACATTAGATATGATTAGACACTAATATAGCTGATCAAATTGGCATGAGGACATATAAAAATTCATAAAATTTCTCCCAAAATTGATTTGGTCTCTTGAAACCTTAATAATCGTACAAAACACACAAAAATGTCAAAAAAGCTTTGTTCTAACCCCTTCCACATAGGCCCATATAAAAATTTGGCATTAGAGGGTGCCTAAGAGAGTATATGAAAATTTACAAAATTTTCATGGTATTTCAATCTCATAATCATGCTTCAGTTGCTTCATTTTCCCCAATCAAGTCCTTAGAAGGGTTTACAAGGGTTTTGAGGTGGTATGGACTCTTAACATTTATTCATAAATAAAAAATGTTATAATCCTTTAAAAATTAAATTTAGGGCTTCTTAAAGAACCTCCCTAAATTTTACAATCACCTTAGCGTCCCATGCAAAGGTTGGTGTAAGATCCAAGCATTTGAAATTACCCTTCAAGCTCCATTTTTACATTCTGATATGGCATGAGCATGCTTTAGGCCAAAAATGGTTTCTTGGAAAGTTTTAATGAAAAAAAAAGGTTTAAAAACTTTTATAAACATCCTAATCTATGCCTCAATCATTGGAATAGCTCAACAAGAGCTAGAAATAAGAATGGTTACCCTTTAGAACTAGGCCTAAACCTTGTTCAAAGGGTCTACCTACAACCTTAGGTTCCAAAGACCTTTCTCTAATGAATCCCATACATTTTATGGCTTGTACATGTCCAATATAATATAATAAACATTTTTTAATGGCCTATAATAGTCATATCATGTTGGAGTTAGAAATGACTACTCATTCCTTCGTTAGGCTTAAACCTTGCTTCTTAAATTTGATTGAAATTTAGGCTCACCTAATCTTTCCATGGGTTCCCCTACCTACTTATGGTTTAAAAAAATATCTCATACCCCTATGGACATTATCCAAATCATTATAATTCTTGTAAATTTTTGGAACTAAAAATAATCTCTTATTTGGAATTAGGCATATTCCTGGCCTATTAGGTATGCGTGTAAACCCTATTGGTTGGACAATCTTGTTTTAATTAAAATATAATAAGAAGTTTTATATATTTTTATTAACTTTTTCCCACCTTATAAAACCTTGTGTAAATATCTCTACACTTTTTTATTCATGTTTTAGCTCATTTCTCAAGACTTGTAGGGTTTTGTACACTTGGAGAGTGTACCACCTTTGAGATAAAACATAGGAATATTGTCTTGTTTATCCCACAAATAAAACAATTTTATAAGTCTTAAAAACTATAAATTATGATTTATACCAAATTTGATCACTAGATGAGATGATTTAGACCACTAACCTACCCAATCTTTCAGGTAGACCTTCCCAAAACAATCTATGAAGGGTACTTATGGAAATGGGTTATGTTTTTTCTATTGAACTCCATTTATTAAATGATATTAAATAATAATGGTATTTTATAGTTATAATACATCATTTTTAACATTATTATAGTCATTTATCATCTTATTTTCCCATAAGTTTTCTTCTACACCCCTTAAACTTGTAAAATAGGTCCTCCCTGCCTGAGAAAATTTTGCACTTAATTTGTTGAACCTTATGGGTATATTACAAGGTATATTTTTAAATTATTATATGTGTTTTTAATATTAATTACATGTCATTGGTTAATAATACACCATTCATGATAAGATCACCTAGGAATCCTTAAAACAACATCAACTTCATGTCTAGGTCTTTGACTAGGACACATCTCTCTAAGACCCTGTTGTAAGTTTTCATAGATATTAACTAGGTTGATTAGAGTGGAAAACAGGTCACTTTTTTGATTAAATATTAAAAAAAAACTAATTATCTTATATTATCTAATACCACCAACATATAAGATTTATCTCCTCTTTATTTCAATTTATTTAACCACTGCATGGACTGAGATAGAGTTTAGGTATGTTATAGGTGTTGATTGCACATGGATTAGGATTTTAAAAATTAAATACCTTATAAAACTTATTTGGAGTCACCCTCTTGATTGATGTATAATTTTTTTTTCATTCTTAGGTTATTCTCATATCAAAACAACATCATGCTCACTAATTATTATTTGATTAAGACAGTCCCATTTAACCCTTCCCTATAGGGTATCATAGCCTTTTCAAACCATGGTCATCATGTTTATGAACTCTTTACCATAATTTTTGTAATATTAATATACACTTATAATTTTAATATATCCTCTTATACCTTGAAATCTCAAAATAAGGTCAAAAACTCAACCTTGTACCTCACTATTTGAAACCCTTATTGTAGATGTCTCTTCCCAAGCCTATGTACAAATAGGGAATAGGATTAGGAGGTCACGAATATAATTAAAACCTTTTTTTATGATCATTAAATGTCATAAATATCTAATTTATCTACTCAAAACCACTCCAATGTGATGCTAAGGTCTATGATCCATATTGAGTGATAAAAGCTCACTCACATCTCCAAATCTTGTAGAAAACACTAAGCAAATTTAGTATTTTAAATGAAATTTTAGGCCTTAAAAAATACATCTTCCCTATGTAATATATTCTTAAAAATTGGAAAGGTGATAAACCATACTAGAGGATACAAAACTAGTCAATTGGGAGGCTCAACAAGTCTTTGAAAGTGTCCTAATTGTTATCCTCAAAACTATGTAAGCATCTATTTTCTTCTTTTAGGGATATAGCTCTGAATACAACATTTTAACCTTCATTTAATTGTTTTCACATTTTACTAACAAGATAAAAGCATCAAGAGATTTGTTTGGACCTTCTTGCTAGCAAAGAACCTTAATGGACTTGATCAACTATTGTAACACCTTCATATTTGTTGCTTTTAACTTCTATGGTATCACCTGTAGGTGGTGGTTCTTAGGGTACATGTAGATGGATATGGTATTTGGAAAAAATTTATTTTATCATCAAAGGCTTCTATCTTCCTTTCCATGATTCCAAAAATTGATCTTCATACCTCACATGTCTGAAACAACATGAATCACACTTTGCTCAACATGGAAATCCTGCCTATAGGTGAAAAGAATAGACAATTTGCAAACACAAACAAGCCTAGAAGGGGCTTATGATTTTTTGAGACTTCTAAAAGTAGGAAAATATGGAGAAACACCTAAACAAATAAAACCATCAAACTAAAGTAAATATGAAACAAGTGTAAATAGTGACCTCCTCATGGATTGAAGTGCATAAAATGATGCCTAATGTCTTAATTATTATTCATAAAGGATAATCCACCAAAATTAAACTTATTTATATGGATTTTAATTACACTTAGAGTACTATCCAATTCTAAAGGCATTCTTCCCAACTCTAGCTATACAACCCACACCAAGTGTTTGAAAATGACCCTTCTTAGCTTGCAAAGAGAAGATGGAAGAAAAATAAGTTGTAGATGAAATTTATAAAATTCTCTCAGAACTACATGTGTGTAAATTAATCTAGGGAGGTGAAGAGGTATCCTACCCACGTTATTAGTTATAAGTGAGATCATCCATTCTATACAAGTGCCTAAAAGGGCCTAAAATCAAGGAAAAACTCGTCATTTATGCACATAACTATTTCTTGAACCAAATCTTGACAAATCCTAACATTTCCTAACTTCTTCCATGTTTACAATCACCTTTGTGACAAATATTATCCCTTAAAAGTTTGTATGTTAATAAATAGGCTAAAAATATGGCCAAATGACACTTTTGACACATGAAACATGGTAAACGATAAATTAATGAGTTAAAAACACCTTAGGACTCCTAAATTACCATATTAGGACATTTATAACATAAAATGAGATTTTGACCATGTTTGACTAGGGTTGACCATATTTGACCTTTGGTTGACTAGGCCAATACAAGGGATATAAGCTTAGACCTGAGCTAGAGGAGGGATAAGTAAGATGCTTAGACCATTATGAGACCCCTATAGAACATTTATAAACTTATAAAAATTTTATAAATGTGGGAGTTGAATAAATTTGACCAAAGGTCAAATTCGGTCAATACTAACCTCTAACATTTTGGGATCTCAGTGAAGATAAAATTCACTTTGGGGCATGAGTTGCATATATTTGGTCTTAGAATGACCAATGTTTTTATATATATGAGCAATGAATCTAATAACTCAAGCAATTCAAATATGGATATGGATCCTATATCTACTTGAATGGAATGGGTGATGGTGGGTTTAGTCTAAAGTGGATAGGACTAAAAGAAACTAAAAATAAAGGGTAAGTTAAGGTAAAAAGGGGGTATTCAAATAATAAACATTAATTATTTATAACTAGCTTTAGGACAAGGACAAATTATAAATAACTAATGCCTATAGACTTCTACTTTAGCACATATAACTACAAAACATAATGAAAAGGTCTGAGGAATATGATGTAGTTAGCTCTGAGTTATTGAGTAAAGGTTTATTATTAATACTATTGTAACATTTCCTAAATTCAATATTATATCTAATACCAAATAACATTTTTAAATAACTATGGCTTAGTCTATAAAGTTGCACCAAATGGAATCTATACACAAATTTCAGAGAGTAACTTAGCTAGTTTATTACCATAAAATAAAATATATCAACCTAAATTTCAACTACATATTCTTATTAATAAAACCTTGTTAATTTGTTATAAGATATTTGAAACTATTATTGCATATATCAAGAAAGGATAAGTTATTGGTTGGATCAAAATGCATAAACACTATTACACAAACATGAAAGAGACAACCGTATAATATAGACTTGCAGAACAACCTGAAGGATTTCTTATCTATATTTAAATGTCAAAATTTCTCCTCCCTTTGGAATGTGGGAGATACATGTATATATAGGCTTTGTATGGGGGTGCCTCATCACTCAATTTATTCTCAATGTTTACATCTATTGTATAAAATATGATGTTTTATTACACTTAATTGTCTAACCAATCATTAAAAAAAAGTAATCAAACACCTTCTTACTTAGATTCCATTATTCATCCTCACACTTGATTATATAATTGAGTTAATTAATTATTTAATCATCACCTCATGTTGTACACTATTACTTTCACTTCTTATATTTATTCTTAATCATTTTATGATGTTATTGCATACACATATTGATACTATGCTAATACACTAAGCACCCTTTGTCAATTAATACAAATAACCTATTATTGCATACATAGACCATGTCTTCCTCTTATTATCATTAGACACTATTAATTATGTGCACATATTTCATGATATCAAAATACACACCACTACTTTTCACACCATTTACACATTACTATAATTCTGATCTTCATCCCATAAAGAAAGACAAACAACTACATATAGATAGCAAATCATTTCACCTACATATTGATCTGTATGCATAATAATATTCCATTATTTTACTTTAACACAAAATTATGTATCATTTTATAATATTTAAACTATGCAAAACATATGAATGTTATGTTCTAGGATAAACATATGTGGTTTACCACACTTGCACTATGCATTCTAATAATGTATAGATTATGTGTCAAATATATATTAATTAATCATCTATTCCTCCCTTTAAATGATATTATTATACAAATTAGGACTTACATCAGTCCATTTTATAGCATTATATGAACATGAATATCATTAATGCATATAAATAGAATTTGCATAGTCATGAGAGCTTACAAATAAGGTTTAATTCACCTTCCAAACCTTCCCATGCATACTCTAGATTTATATGATATTTATTACACTAGAACTTTCTCTGATAATTGATGAACAATTCCTAATTACTTCAAAGGAAAATTTTTGCAACATGTACAACTAGAATAAATTGGATCTCTAAGTACTAAATCAATATTTAGATATTTAACACCCATACGACCTAAATATATCAGACAAAAGGACTTACACAACCTAATAAAATTTGACACTTAAAAATAGACAAATTTATATCTGTAACAAAATGCCTATCATAATTAAAATGATAGTTTAAGTCTTCAAAATAATGTAAGAAGGATCACCTTGCCATTTGATTTTCTACTTAGAGAATCAATAATCAATAGACTAAACAATGGTCATTAGTACTAATATTCACTCCTTTCTGTAAATAATAACTTTGTGATCAAACCCATATTCTAAATATGTTATTTAAACCTTCCATGTGAACTCCCATTTACATAATCATGTAGAATATTGAGATTGTAAGTGACTGTATAAGAAGAAAATTAGATTCTCTTACTCTTAATTGTATCAATAGACTTCAATTTTGAAAAACTAAGTTGTTGAATCTACTCATAGAATAGAGTTAGACTTATTAGGAATTTATATAGGTGTTAACATGAAATACATAAATTTGATTCATAAAATTTCTTACATATATAAAGTCTTTAAGATGGTTACAGGCCTAAAAATCCTTTTCCCTTTTCTCCACTACTCACTCTACTCTTGAACAGGCCTAAAAATCCTTTTCCCTTTTCTCCACTACTCACTCTACTCTTGAAAATCCTATATGGATTAATCTCTCTCTCTCTCTCTCTCTCTCTCTCTCTCTCTCTCTCTCTCTCTCTCTCTCTCTCTCTCTCTCTCTCTCTCTCTCTCTCTCTCTCTCTCTCTCTCTCTCTCTCTCTCTCTCTCTATTTTTTTAGTTCCTCCATCATAGGTTCTATCTTAATATCTTATAAAAACAAGGACTATACTTGGGCTATAAACCCACGTATCTCTTACCTTTGAAATAATTTTCATTCTTTAGTCTATTATCCATTCTCCAACATAGGTAAGTATCTTATAGATAAAACTTAGATGATTTTACACTTATGCATACGTAAATTATATTTTCAATGGGTTATTAGGCCTTATAGGAACATTTTACATATCTTTTGAAAGTAGTCACAAAACCATCACAAGACATTTTACATATTCAAATTTAAAATTTTGATGGAAACTCCAAATCATACCAACTTTACCTATCACAAAGAAAATGAACCTATATAATTTTATTATTATCCTTATAATACAGATATAGGATCTTATTACATCATAGCTCATCTTATTTACATGATTTTCATGTTTAATTCTACATCAGACTTCCTAGATGAGAAATATTTGAGCTCTTGCTCAAATGGGATTTTTGTCTTCTTTTTATCTTCTTTAGTTATTTCATACCTCTTGATTGACTTCATGTTTTTTATATCCTTTATGGTTTTTATATCAATGTCTCTTGATCCTAATTAACCCTATCTTCTCTTCATCATCTTAGATAAAGTCCACTAGAAATAACTCCACCTTCTCAACTATATAATCTCTTATACATGTACATGCAAAGATAAAAACAAAATTAGTTTCAAACACTTGAGAAAGCATTATATATTCATATACTTTCATCTTATTTCGATCTTGTTTCTCAATTGTAAATTCATCTTCATATTATATTAGTATCTTTATTACCTCCATCTCAACTTCCTTGATTGTTCTGTCATTTCCTATGATGTCCAAATTGTCTAATCCTTACATAATCTCTTGCCAAATTATCTCCTCTTCCTCTATATATTCCATCATTTCTTTTCCAACTTTGTATTAATCTTTCACACACATTAAATTATGTGAGTGGTATTTCATCTTCTTCTAAAAATTGTACTACATCATCAAACTGCATATCCAATTCCTTAAGCACTTTATGTACTTTATCTTTATCTTCCATTTAAAGGGAGACTATAAATGTCAAAATTACCATACTCTACTATCCAATAGAATTATTCATAATCATGTTACTCAATATTTCCAAATTTTATGCCCTCAAATTGGGCTTCACCTCCATTTGATTCTATACCTATATTCACACATGACAATAAAATGTTAGATTTAAAACCATGGGGCTTGTTTTCCTCTTTCTTTTCTTTATTAGATTTATTTTCTTGAAATCTCATTTGTCTTTTCCAATTATTTATTGCTTTTTATATTTTCCTCTTTTATATAATATGTCTTATAGGCCATTTCAATTTCTTCTTGATTACTACAAATAATCTTTGTCTAGATTCTTCCAAAACTTCTATCATGTATGCCAAGACCACTCTCATCTCAACAATCTATTTTTCCAAGTCTATCTATTTGTTCACCACTTTTTTTCACTTTCATGTGGAAAATAACTTCTTATAATCCCTTCATTATTTCTATCTCTTATCTTTAATCTTTCATTTAGGTCTATCTTCTCTTTATAAGTCTATCCTACTTAATTTTTAGCAGCTCACCTAGGTCTTTTTCACCCTAGTCTTTTGGTACCCTACTAGTCCTTTGCCTTGGACTTCTATTTATTCTTTAATCTCTTCTTGAGATTTATCTTCGAGCTTAGATTATCTCTATCTCTTCTCTTATCAACCTCACTAGGTTTTAAGACTTGATACTCAAACTCTTTACTTATTTTCACTTAAGGTTTCAAAAATCTCTTTTGCCTCTCTTTTTTTCACTATCTCCTTGAAAATTCTTATCAAAATTATTGTAACCTATTATTTCAATGAATCCATGCAAACAGTCTCATACCTTTTCTAGGATCTTTTTATCATGGATATACCTTAATCCTTCTACTGCAACCACCTATAACTTGATCATTGTAATATTTTAACCACATCAAGATCTTGACATGCAACCTAGTCTAATTAGCTTTCAAAAAAATCCAAATGTTTGTGTCTTTCCTAGAGAGATTTTATATCTAATACCACTTGATGTTTTCTTACACTTAACTATCTAACCAATCATTTAATAAAAGTATTTAAACACCCTGTTACTTAATTTTCATTGTTCATCCTCATACTTGATTATATAATTGAGTTAAATAATTATTCAAGCATCATTTTATGTTTTAATTTATTACCATGACTTTTATTTATATTCATTCTCAATCATTTTATGATGATATTACATACACATGTTGATATTTTGTTAACACACTAATCACCCTTTGTCATTTAATACAAATAAACTACTATTTTATACATGGATTGTGTCTTCCTCCTATTATCATATGGATTTTATTAAATATGTTCATAGATTTATGATATAAAAAAACACATCACTATGTTTTACACCATTTACAAATTTTTATAATTTAAATCTTCATCCCATAAAGAAATAAAAACAACTACATAAACACAATAAATTATTCCACCTACATATTGACCCATATGCATAAAACTAATCCATGATTTTCCTTTAACACAAATACATGCATCATTTTATAATATTAACATTATGCAAAACTATGAATGGTCTATTCTAAGACAAGCATATATGGCTTACAACACTTTTACTATGAATTTTGATAATGTATAGATTATGTGTTATATATATATATATATATATATATATACACACACTTGGGCCTCCCTTGAAATGATGCTATTACCCAAATTAAGGCATGCACAATTCCCTTTTATAGTAGTATAGGAACATGAATATCATTACTACATGTATATATAGTTTGTATAGTCTTGAGAGATTATAAATGAGGGTCAAGTCACCTTCCAGACCTTCCCATGCATAATCTAGATTTATATGATATTTATTACCTAGAAATTTCTATGATAATTGATGAAAATTTCCTAATTACTTCAAAAGAAAAATTAGTGTAACATGTACAACTAGAATAAATTAGATTTCTAAGCACCAAATTAATATTAAGATATTTAACACCCATATGACCTGAATATATCAGACACAAGGACTTACATAACCTAATAAAATTTAACCCTTAAAAACACAAATCTATACTTGAAACAAAATGTCTATCATAATTAAACCAATAGTTTTATGTCTTCAAAATAATGTAAGCATGATCACCTTGCCATTTGATTCCCTAATTAGAGAATACACATTCATTATTACTAGTTTTAATAATGGTCATTGGTACTAATATTAATTCCTTTCTATAAATAATAATAATAACTTCATTATCCAACCCATATTCCAACTATGTTATTGAAACCTTCCATATGATTTCAATTTGTAGAATCATGTAGAATATATTGATTGTATAGGAAGAAAATAAGACTAAATTACTCTTTGTTGTATCAATAGATTTAAATTTACAAAAAATAAACTATTGACTCTACTCATAGAATAGATTACACTTCTTAGTCATTTAGATAGGTGCTACAATAAAATACATAAATTTTATTCATAAAATTTCTTACATATATGTAGTCTTTAGGATGGTTATAGGCCTAAAAGGCCTTATTCCTTTAATCCACCACTCATTCTACTCTTGCAAAGCCTATAAGGATATATATATATATATATATATACATATACATACATATATATATATATATATATATATATATATATACATATACATATATATATATACATATACATATATATATATATACATATATATATATATATACATATATATATATATATATATATATATATATATATATTCTCTTAATTTTTTTATCTCTTTCATCATAGGTCTGAGCTCAATCTCTTGGAACAATAAGGGTTATACTTGGGATATGAACCCAAGTATCTCTTACCTTTAAACTAATTTTCTTTCTTTAGTATTATATCCATTCACCAACATAGGTAGGTATCTTCTAGATAGAAATTATTTTAAACTTACAAATAGGTAAATTATATTTACAATAGGTTATTATGCCTTTTAGGACCATTTTACATATCCTTTGAAAGTAGTCACAAACCCTTCACAAGACCTTTTTACATATTCAAATTCAAATTTTTGATATAAACTCTAAATCATACCAACTTGGCCTATTATAAATAAAATTAATCTATATAATATTCTTATTAGCCTTATAATACACCTATAGGATCTTATTGCATCATAAACAATTTTATTTAAATGATTTACATGTTTAATCTTGATGCTCTTACATCAAAATATCTCTCAAAGGAGTACACATGGGACATTTGGAAAAGGATGTTGTTAATGGAAAAAATTTATTACAATAAAACTCTAATAAAACTATATAAAATAATTCCATAGGATAATTCCCATGATGTGTCTGTTGTAGTGGTGGACACTTGTACTCCAGTAGATGTTACCATTGAATTTGTTGTAACAGTGGGATCGACCATTGAAGATGTTGGTGTAGTTGAGATGACTATTGGGGGAAATGTGGCCTAAGAAGAATACTTAATTAATTTAATTTATGATTAGATATCTTGGATCACCTAAAAATATATCTCAATCATCATGATATCCAATAAGGATATCTTGAAAAGTTGGGGGATCTTGTCCATTAATTTTCTATGTGCTTTAAATGTATTCCCAATATACACATAAAGAGTCTCTATACCAAGGACCCTAATTATAAAAAAAATATCAATTATTATAGGTCATCATGCGTTTTATATATTGTGCCCTCAACCTATGCTCTAAAATTATTCATTGTTGTCTAGATGAGGTCTTCAAAGATGGTTTAAGGACTAATTATCCACTCTAGTTTACAACACCATTGAATCTCATTTCCCAAAAAATTAAGATGGTTTTCCCCTCATAAGTGGTGAGTTGCTACAATAAATTTCACATCTTCTTATGCCATTCAATCAAGCTATCTCTTATAATGATCACATAGTTTTGGGCACATGTAGCATATATGGTAGTTTTTAAGTTTAGATGATTATAGGCCTTATCTCTAGCAACTCAACCCAAAAAATAAAACATGGCCTATATATTATTCATGTCCAATAAAAGGTATAACATATTCCCCCCATTTATGTTGTGATTTTTTATTTTCATCTTTCATTAATTTGAGGACATCATATAACTTCCATTCTACTCCCTGCACAATACCTATGAGGTCCCTTAGAGGCTAAATGGTGCTCCTTTCCTATAGGGACTCCACATATTGATCATATCCCATAAACATATCATTTATTACTTCTCATAAAAATTAAAAAAATGTAAATGGGTCTTTAATATGACCACCCAAGTCAGAGGGGAGAGTTCTACATTTTTCAGTTAATTAAAACATGTCACCTCTTTATTCTAGCTCCATTTGTTGTCCTTAAACCATTTAGTTATTCTCTCTATCTTCATCATAGTCTTAGTTTCCTTATCAAAATAATTCTTGACTATGGGTTGATCTATAATGACCAAGTCTTTCCTACCTACCTCTACTTATTGCATCTTTTAGATTTATTCAAGAATATTCAAGGCAAATAATTTTTGTGAAGGTTCCATCTATTATATAGGGGTGGAAGATGGGGACAACCTAGGGGAAAGCATGGGCTTAGTAGAAGATTATTTTATCTGAGGAAAAAAAGGAGGAATGTATCTTATACATCTAGTGACCCTTTTGGTATCCACTATATCAATTATTAGTTTCCATTTCTCTAACTCATTTGTTGATGTAATAGTGGTAGACTCTATCTAGGGTACCTTGGCAATTGAAAGGTCTATATGAGTTGATGGATGGGTAGGAATGACTAGGTAATAAAATATGGTGGATGAGACTATATTATAAAAGTGCACCTAATTATTGAGTCTAGATAACTAAGTTCTAGAGGCAAAAAATAATGAAAAAGTAGGAGGGGTATTGAGCACGTTTTGTAGATAATTAGTTAGAGATGTATGATCAGCCCCAACTTACCCTTTTGAAGTTTGGCTAGGGATTCCATAGCCTAAAATATCGGTGTTGGGGTTGATATTTTCAAAACTAACCTTTTACTTTACTAAGACTTATTGGTTCTGGTTAAAGATTATAAAGCATGAGAAAGAGCTACTATAGAACTAACTAAGATATAAGTATTTATTACAATAAATGAGGAATGATAAGCTTGTGTACTCACCCTTTGTGTAGTAAAAAAATGGGAAATTGTTACCATAGATACCACTATTGTGCTAGGATGGACTAAGGATGGAGATATATTCACTGACTACCCTTCTATTTAAGCTAGAGGTTTTGACTCAACTTCTTCTACATTATCCCCACCTTGGTCTTGAAACAATTCAATTGAGCTTGAATTGGTCTTCAAAATTATAGTGTCCCTAGATTGAGCTTCATCTAAAAAACATTCATCTTTTATCTCACTCATTTTGGCCTCACTAATGGTATTAGACAAGGAGGTTTTTATATATTCTTCCCATTATTCTTATGTGAATCATCCTCCTTCTACAAGCTTCTCTTTATCATATTTACCATTGTACAAGATCTCCATGGGTTCTCTTTCCTTAAATCCTTTATATTATCCTTTTTTCCCCATGAATTATACATAGAGGATCCCTTTATTAGAGTACCATGATGGGAAAAATAATGGGTCTTCACCTTTCTCTAGTACAAAAAAGTCATACAATAGGAGTATTATTTGTTATTGATGGAGGGGGTGCAATACCAAGTGAATTTAGAGGGATAATGTGTGGTGATGAGGTGATGTAAATAATGGTTGTTAGAGGGGAAACTAAGGAAGTAGGAAAGGTATAAATTAGGGGGAGGAAATATGGGAGGCTTACCTATTGGGCTATAATGAGTGGAGGGAAATGCAACATATAAAATAGTCCACTAGGTTAATTTATGATCATAGTACTTAATGTAGTCACATCCAGGTGTGGAGGAGAGGATATTATGGTGGTTATTTCTATGGTGGTGACTAGAATGGGATGTTGAGGAGGAACTTGGGTGATTCCTTCTTCACTTCTCATAGAAGCTTTCCCAAATGCTATATCTTAATATTGTCCTTGAATTATATCCTATGAGAGTGGTCTAGGGGGGCTTTGAATATTAATGCTCTTTTTTAATTCTTCAAGCATCCTCCTTGGTGGTATTTAATTATATTAAATATGCCTTGCCACCACCATTGACATATTTACCTTGCTAAATTTATTCATATCATTTAGGAACACCTTTTCATGTGGATATGACACATGGCCATAACCAATTTTCACCCTATCCTTGAGTCTATCTAGATGGTTCTTTAATTTTTTCCTTGGATCTGATTTACTATAGGGTTCCCATTTAAAAACATAGGATTTTCTAGTCCTTCCCATCACGTGGAAATATTCCCATATGATATATTAAATCTAACCAATGTTGATAAGCATTGGGTGGATTTTTCCCTATTTGGCACTCCTTAGATTGACATCTATAGAATCTACCAACTAAGATACAATTTCTTGTTCTATAACCTTATTTTGTACCAAATGAGAAATATGAATGGGGAGGGATTTGGTTCCTTTCACTTTGATGATTTCACAATATAGATATAGACAATAACTATAAATCATTTTAAGATTCCTTCTGATATGATTAGATAATATGGGTATATCTTTACCATAAATGGCTTGGTACACCATTGGATAGAAGGTTTTTGTTAATTTGATCATGCTCTTTCTAAATTTATGGATGAGATTTAATTCATTTAAAATTATATTCTTAGGATATTCATGGGACGGTTCCTAGGGTTCTTCAAAAGCTGAGTAGACTATTCTAGTTATAACATCCACTAAATAAGACATCATATACAAATTTATATCTAGCTGGTTATTTGTACTACTAAATTAGTGAATCAAATTAGCACTTGATGATTTCCCTAATGGTAATGACCTTGGTGAAGGTGAAGATGGTGTCTACCATGAGAATCTAAACCTTATTGACATGGGTAATGCTTGGTAAAACATAGATTTTACTTAATAGGGCTATGGCAATCTTTATTCTTGGCTTAAAAGTGGAAATTATGATGGTAGAGATGAGTCCTTTGAAATTAAAGGTGATTGGTTTGTGTGCCCACTCTTAAAAATTACTAGTAACATTATTGGCTAACATCCTTTAGTTAATTAAGGCTTGGTTATAGGTTGCTTTTATTTTGGGGAGTCAGTAATACTTATCAAAAGAATGGCCACTAACATAGGCCATAATGAGTTATTTTAACATATATGGATTTTTTTCCAAAAAATTAGTCATTTGTAAACAAATCATAAACTTGGTGAATGTAGGGCATTACTTCTAGTTTTGACGTTGTGTTCTATAGGACCACAAATTTGATCTACACCAAGTCTTACTTGTACCTTCATGTAAATGTTGAGAGTTTTTCTTTAGGACCATAGGGATATATTACCTCAACTTCCTCCTAGATAGTTAAGTAGTGATTGATTTCATGATTGAGATCCACTTTATCAAACTTTGTATCTATATATAGATCAAACCTCATAATGGAATACATAGAGCAGGGAGGTGGTAACTTTGAAGTGAAAGCTATTACTATAAATTTAATTTCTATCTCTCTATAATTATGTGGATACTTGTAAAATGGATTTTAAATTCACATTTATAGTCATTAATTCAATGGCAATGTGATTATAATTGACTTGGTTAATTGCATATATTTCCCTTTGGATTTGATTCATTTTTAAAATTGAATGTAGTTTCTTATTCATGTAAATTAAGGGCTCCAATTACTTTTCCTCTCTAATTTTGTCTATTTTCATATTTTGACTTTGTTTTGTGATTGATCATATTTTTTACAAATCCTATTGCCAAGTGGATTTTCCTTCTTGGCCCTAAGTGTTTCTTCATCATTTCTTTGACATTTGTCAATTTTTCACTTCTCCTAGAAGTCTTACCTTCCCATTGTCAGACCCTTACATAGTTTCAAGGATATGTGGCCAAAATTTGCCTCCCCATTGCCCCAAGGTTCTTTATCTACCTTGTTCTATGGTTATTACTTCTTTAATCATATGGGATTATGACACTTGGAATAATCCCAAGATTTTTCTCTCCTTAGGGGTATCATATTATCTTTTATATTTACATAGGATCCAAGTGAGTGGGATGATTATGCATGTCATCATCCTAACACTCTAATTTCATAGAATACTTAGAAAATTTTTGAATGCTTTGATGATTGTAGGCCAATAAGATTGTGACACTTGGATAATTATCACTAATTTACTTGCTTGAGAGTTCTATACTTTAAAACTTTGATCCTACTAGTAAATTAGTGAGTGATATTCTGTCACTTGGAAACATATCAATGATCTAAACCCAAAATACTTAGATACTTTTATAAGTGTTTGAATAGCCATGGTTTAGTGTTGTGTCACTATGTGGCACTAATTTATTTAAAGATCAAAGTTTAAAACTTTGCCAGGGTAAAATGAATTTTAGAAGTATAAGGTAATGAAGCACTAAGAGATCAAATTTTTTGTATAATACTTGATGGAAATAATTTTTGAGGAGCTTATGTGTCAAACAGAAATATCAAACAAAAGAGACAAACATAAGAATTCTAGGCACAACCTTGAAGAACCTTCACACTTAGGAAAATTTTTAATACCATAAATAGGTTAGCATGAGTAGAATAAATAATTAGAACCTAGATAGCCAAGGCAATGGTAAATCTTACTAGCATTAAGACAACTACTCTTAATCAAAAACCTAAGCATAAGAATGCTCAAGAAATCCTATCATTTTTAAGCATGCAATAAACATTAGTAAATGATTCTCCCACCATAGATAGTTATTTTTGGGTTGAAATGGAACCTTACTCAAAAAACTTTTGAGAGTGAGGTATTTTGAGCATAACAATATCCATCAATGTAATCATTATCTTAGGAAATAATTAACTTATTAGTTTTTTTTTTTTTTTCTTAAATGTTGGTATGCCATTTGGATTATATTTTTACCATAGATTGGATTGGATTTTTTAATATGATCATCATTATTAATAGTTTGCTTCTTATCCTAAACAAAAGAATGATTATGTATGATTGGTTAAACATTAAGAAGATAAGTAATTGGTGTTTTGACATTATATTTTTTATCTAGATAAGAATTAAATGTAATGCTTGATTTCTTAGAAACCATATTTTTGTCATTAGACTTTGTAGGAGTGTTTTTCTTCGAAAATTTATTATAAGAAACTTTGTATAAAATGTGCTTTCTTTCTTATTTTAGATTAGTTCTTACAATTTTTATTTTAGTAATTATTATTTTTTCCATCATTTTTTTTCATCTTGTTATTTTTTTAATATTTTTTTCTTTATTTTTTAATTTTTAAGTATTTTATTATTCGAAATTATCCTTTTATATCTATATTTTCTCTTTATGTTATTTTTGCATTTTTTAGGAGATGCAATATAATTGTATTGCTTTATTTATTTATCTAATATAGTTTCACCACTATCAATGATACTTTAAATTTTATTATTTAAATCCAAATAATCATATGTATAATGTCTATGTGTTATATGATATGCACAATAATATTTTGATCTTCTTAGAGGAGGCATATAAGGTAAAGTAATCAACTTGTTGTGAATCATTTCTATTATAATATCACTTGGACTCTTATTATCCTTTTTTATACTTTTTGAAGTATTAATTGGAGATGTATGTTGTTTTTTAGAAACATGATAACTAGATGAAGATGCAAAGGCATGATTGATACTAAAATAATATATATTATTTGTATATTTTCTATTATTTTTTATTGTTTTGATCTTTGAATTGAAATATTTATTTTTATTTTGACTCTCTCATATTGATTTTCTCATAGTGATGATTTGATATTTGAGGGATTCACAAAAATAAACCCTATGGATATCTTATTAAATATCCACACCATAAAGATGTGGTGAAGGGATAATATCTTCATTTAGATTGAGATATTCATTGATTATAGATGAGTTACTTATTTTTTCTCAATAATATTGAAAGTAGTACTAGCAAGAAATGTATTATCATCATGTGGTAACTCTATGCTAGAATTAAAAAATTGTGGTGAAAGAGTAATTTAATGTGAAGATAAACATGAGGATGAAATAGGATCAACATCATAATATGTGTGAATATTAATGTCATTTATTTCAATAATATATTGTGATGTGCTAAAGGAAGAGAAAGGACATTCATCCTCATTGATTGACAAGGAGGAAAAGATAAGACATGTGGGCTCAATATCCACTATTTGTAAATGAGAAGAGATGAAAAAATTATTACTAATAGTAACTTTAGAGATTGAATATTAATTTTAAATTCCTTGATTAATAAATCCTTTTTTTAACATAGTTTTATCTTGCTTTAGTGACTTTGACTTTAATTACTCTTTTTTCTCTCGATTATTAATAAAGGAATAAGATGAAGATATTTATGGGACTATAAAGGTGAATATATGTGTGTGACCAAAGGTAAATTCAAAGATGAAGATATAAATGAACATAAATAGGAATCTATAGGTATATCCAAAGGTAAATCCAAAAATGAATCTAGGAGACAATCCAAAGAGGAATTTAGGGGAGAATCCAAAGTGGAATCTAAAGGAGACTATTGTTGAATAAACACTTATTCCAAATAATCAACATATTCACTTTTGTAATTCATTATAAAATTATCAAAATAATAATCATTATTGAAATCATTCGCCATAATATTTTTCTTTTGATGTTTTATCCATTCATTATCATAAGTAAAAGGTATAACATGAGTAGAGAACAATTTATCTAGATGATAAAAATCATTAGTATATTAAATTTTACCATCCATGATATATATATATATATATATATATACATATATATATATATATATATACACACACACACATATATATATACATATATATACACACACACACATATATATATACACACACATATATATATACACACATATATATATATTATATATATATATATATATATATATATATATATATATATATACAAGTAATCTAGTATGTACAAGGAAGTTAATAACTATTAATATAATGCAAGATAGAGAAAAATTTAGTGGCCCATTTAAAAATGAACTTGGGTTTTTTTTTGGAAAATTTATATGTATGTTTTATAAAAGTATGGAATAATTTAAAAAATTATTTTTAGGTGTGCAGGTGAATCAACATGTGAAAATTAACTTTCCATAGAAGGTATGTTGGCCTATAACTCTTAAAAAGCTATTAGATAGATGGTAGTAGTTTTCTTGGATGACATGCCTTTGTTGTTGAATGATTAGAATTTTATCACACAAAAGAAATAATGTATAATGATAGGTCTATTTTCATTTGATATCTATGTTATCACTCAATAGTGTTATTGTCATTTAATAATATCACTATCACTCAACAACATTGTTTTCACTTGACAATGTAAGTGTTATTCAACAACATAGTTATTGTATGACACCATAGCTTTCCAATGACATATCCACTATCAAATGATAAATTCACTACCAGATGAAATTTTTGATGACTGAAAAGTGATAATATTATAGATAAGTGATAATGATGCTGGTGAGTGACACAAACACCTCTATAAGGTATCTATGCTGATAAGCTATAGAAATTTTGTCTTTCAATGATTATATATTACATATAATGGTAAATAAGCTCATATTTACTTTTGAAGAAGTGGAAAATTATATTTATTTGTATGACATTTATTTTAAATAGTAGGCAAGCCAACTTGGAAAACTATCTTACACCTAAACAATTTAGGAAAATTCACATTATTCACCATCTAATAAAATATCCAAATGCCAATTTATAAAATCAAAATATTCATGAATTAACAATAAATATCCATTAAATTTTACCCTAATTCAAGCATAAAATCAAGGTATAAATCTGATCTAGGTAAGGGTTTAAATGATTATGTGGGATCTCAAATATAATTTTTTGTTCATTGATTAGTGTTGGCCCAATGTTTTAGATAAATAACTATATAGGTAGAACCATACATGTAACCCACTAACCCCATTTTATATGGTATGGTGACATATAATTCCTTGGGTGATATGATCCTCTCAATTGCACCATAAATAAAATGGTTAAAAGAAGCTTTTTATTATATAAATAAGGGATCATATGTGTTTTTGGTCTACCATGAAGTATGTGGAAATACAACTATGTGTTTACTATTTTAAAATGGATATTAGTATTGGGGTAAACAACACAATCCATGATTTATGTAAACAGAACACTACGTAGCCCTTCATGACACTCACTAAGTAGTACGAATTTTTTTGGAATATAGTTTCTCAAAGAAGAAAAATTAAATAGAAAATAAAGTGAAAATCAATCTACAAATATTATGTAAGGAATAAATAATTATGATTTTTTTGAAATCATAAAATTTAACTAAAACCCTATACCACATAAAAATTAAACAATCAATACGTAATGTTTGAAATAAAATACGTGTTTACCAAAATGTTTAATATATTTTAATTTGAATGAACTCCAAAAAATATGATTAAATTATTGAAATATAAATTATTTAATATAAAAATATGCTAATGAAATATAGTAAAATATAATATTCTAAAAAATGTTATAGAATTTGGAAGTTGATAAAAATAGTAAATGGGCATAAAGTTTGCAAACCTCTTTAGAATAGATTTAAACCTAACTATGCAGGTTGACTATGATTAAAAACTATGTGAAAAGACCTATAAATAATGTCACATTAGAAAATAATAAATCAAATTTTGTTAGGAAAATTTAGTAGGATGACAACATGGACACATTTTAGCCTTGTCTACTAACTATAGTCATAACCTATTTTAATGTGTACATAATTTTTTAATCTAGGCATGTGTGATAATGTATGTTGTTTTGATTCTTAATTTTTTGGCTTGATATATCATGAAAAATATCTATAAAATATAAATTTATAGGTTCTACACAAGAAAAACACTGTAAATAAAATTCTAAAAGAGGGGAATAGGGTTAACAAAATAGCTAATTTATTCTCAGAAACCCCTTGTGACTAAGTGCTGCCTACATATGCCAAATGGGCCTTAGTCTAATGTAGTTCTTCCTCATAGGATGATTGTGTGATTTTAGATAATTCAAAAATGATTATTGATATAATATTGATTTAAATGCTTGTTAATGGATGTCCTTAACCTATAACAAAAAAATATTTAGACTTGACATGTGATTATTATAATTTATTAGCATTATAATTGGAATTACAAGTGTTCCTTTGATTTGTGTGCACTAGAATTTCCAAGTCATTCTTAGGTGTGTCAAGTGTTTACCCTAATGTGATTTTATAGGGGATTCCTTGGGATAATTACATTAACCAAATTTACAATATAGATAAGATATCTCTTTTTAAATGTCTCAATTTTAAAATGTAAATGTTAGAGCATGGGGGAAAAGGTCACACTAGTGGATAAGGCCTCAATGTGGCCCATCTGACCTAGTGTAATCTCATCCTAGGAGACCATATACTATTAATATAAATCTGATATGATACTATAAGATGAAATAAGGATGAATGCATATTAAATAGGAATTTATTTATGATGTTTGTATTATTTTGACTACAATGAAGGATCTCTTGTAGATTGTGAATTATAAAAATATTAAATATACCAAGTAGGGGAAAATGTCAATAATAAACATTATCAAACACTTAATGATAAAATTTATGTGACTACAACATATTACATCTTTATATGCCTTTTTTGTTTATCATGTGGAGTTACATGATTGCTAACACATGTATTTTTATTGATTATATTCTTTACATTGATACATCTCATGGATATTCTACTTTTATATATTGTAAAATTGATGTATATGTATAGTGTAGACTTATTTAACTTTTTATATGCTTCATTGTTACTACTTCATTTTATATAGGCTAATATTTGAGGATTACTAGTTGGATCTTGCCTTAGTATATGAAAATGTTTAATTTAATGTATCATTATATGCATTTTTAATTAGGACCTTGATTTTTATTATTACTTTCATTTGATTGATTTTTCATTATATGAATCCTTTGGGCCCTTGCCTTATTCTATGATTTTTATTTCTATATCCCTTGCTTTGTTGTGTAACATGTGATTTTATATTAGGTGTGGCTCTTTCGTTATGTGACATTTGATTTTTAATTGTGTGTGGAATTTTCCTTGTGTGACATTGAGTGTTATTGCATGTATTTTATTATTTGCATCATGTCCATGACATTGTGTTCTTATGAGTGGATAATATAATTTTTTTTACTGATTTTCATAAATTTCTAGTGTAGACACCTAAAAGTGTCCACCAATGGATTCATATGTGACTTTAGAAAAATTCTTACCAACCATTAAACATCTAGACTAATAATTTCTAAACGTCTTGACTTTGGCTTCATAACAAGCAATTAAATCAATTTGGCCTAAAAATCAATTAAATAAGGCAAATGCATACATCATTTAAATCAAATCTTACACAAATGTTTAAAATCCTAACAAAAATTAATTAACATGCAAATACTAATAAAAGTCCTAAATTGGATTCATCCTTGAGCAATTAAATGAATTATCGAAAAGGAAAATTCAAAATAAAAAGAATATCCTAAGAAGTAATCATTAACTTTTGCAAGTTGTCTAAAATCCAAAATATTTCAATCCATGCCTATTTCATGCTAATCATGAGGTTTTAACACCTTTTAACCCTACTAGGTTTAACTAAGCCAACAAAGGATAGGATTTATCTCATTCCAAGTTGATTACAAAGCCTATAAATACAATCCTAGAGCTCTTCATTTAGAGAGCTTGGACATAGTAATGTTATAATGCAGGATTTTGGGCACGAAGAAAATACATAGTGTTATAATCCCAAAATTAAGCCAATCCACCAAGCCACACATGAGCCATATCAAGCCAACCATGGTGCCAAAAGGATATGGAGATAGCTAAGTTTCATTGATGAAGACTTCTTGACAACAATCCAAGCAACCTAAATGAATAAATAGCTTGGAACATTCAAGGAAGGTAATAAACGTATGTTTTCTTACATTTTAGTTTTGATTTGTCATTTGATTTTATTCACCATGCTCCTCCATTTGATATAAGCAAGGTAGTGTTATGAATTTTAGTGTTTTATTTATTTCAATTTGAGTTGATTATTATTGATTTCATTGTGAATCTAACATATGATGTAACCACCCTCCTTAGATTCCTTAAACACAAATGGCACACCTGGTGAGACCCAACCCCACAAATTTAATCCTAAGGCCTTTTAGCATATTTCACTAACATTTGTCATGTAAAAATTTGATCTTGTTGGCAAAAAGAGGTTAAAATGGAAGACAAAGGACATTTTTTTGTTATCATGAATTTTCTCTATGTAAATATTTAATTTTATTTTTGGATTACAATATCACAAATCACACAGTTATAGTTTTATATTTTTTTAGAAATTTTATACTTTACTGTCATGGTTTATGCTAACATTTTTTTAATTTGTAGGAAAAATTTGTGATATTATAATATCACGACTCTACAATCATAATATTTTAATACCATGACTATGTAGTTGTGGTTTTATGAAAACCATAAGTTACTGAACTATAATATTGCATGACCATTAGTAGTTTTATATCTTAACTACTAGCGATCATGCCAAAAATTTTGGTTAAAAGAAAAAACCTTAACTTTATAAATTGAATTTTTAAACTGTTGGTTATGTTTTTTCATTATGGAGTTGTAGTTTTATTGTATGCAAGATCTAGTAATCCATCTTCTGAAGCTCGTTTGGGGTCATACAGACTCCATTTTTGATGATTTGTATTTTTTAAACATGTGTTTTTTCCTAAATTTTCATAAAGTGATATCATTTTACCTTCAAGTTGCATAATTTTTTCACAAAATCTTGAAATAGGAGTTTAAAGCTTTATAAAGTTTCTAATAATTATTTCTTGGTTTCATTGAATTGTGTTTTCTTTGTCTAATCATCCTATTGTAGGTTTTGTTGGGTTTTTGTTCTAATATTGAGATAAATAACATCTATGCATTGTGTTTATTTTACCTTTGGGTTCACAAGAAACTGACCTTGGTCCTTATTGACTATAGTTATTTCCAAAAACTTGGTTTTGTTTATCCATGAAAGTGCTTCAAAGTAGAACATTATTATCTAACAATTGTAGGTCATGGATGAGATTAGAACACCAAATTTTCATGCTTAGAATAATAAATCATTTAATTTTGGGTCCTAAAAATGAACATGTTATCTTTCACACATTTAGACATTAGTGTTTAAAATGAATCTAGTATTGGCTAAGTCTTAGAAACATTTCATTTTTGGTACTTAAAACAATCTTTAAATATTGAACATTTCAAATTGGTGCCTTAACATGAACTTAGGCTAAGTCTTGAACCTTTAAACTTTGGGTTTAAAATGAACCTAGATACTTTCGATTCATTTGGTTTTATGCAATTATTTAAATATTTTGCACTTCAGCCAAGGGGCCTAGTAACGAATAACGTCACATTTAATTTGGTGCTTAAATATCAAACTTCACTCATAAATTGTTTGTTTATTTTTCAAAAAGGATAGTGCATGTATGATCTCTCCCTAACCCTTATAGGGAACTTTTTGGATCAAAATCACCTTTCCATTGCATTTAGTTCCTAGTCTAAGGTGTAGAAAAAAAGTTACCTAGGCTCTCTCCAAAACCTATATGGTACAATGTTTTTCTACTTGTCTTTTATTTTCATGCACTTTAAATTGTGGAGGTGTTATTACCTCTCAAAAGTTATTCATGGGAAAAATGACTGAAGGATTCATCTCCTAATATTTTTTCAACTCCTCTCCATGTGGGGGTATACATATTAGGATCACCCCATTGGGATGGTGGTTTGAGTGATTAAACCATCTCTATTAGTGGTAATCTAACTCAAAATATATGATCAATCAAGACATTTCACTACACTGAGAAATTGATGGATGTAGTGGTTATGAAAAGGACTACCTTTTCACAATAACTTGATTTATGTAGATCCAATTGACATGTATTTCTCTTATGTGTAAATTTGAAAGTTTTACACATGGGATCAATCTAGATGGTCATAACTTGTAAGTTTTAGTCAACCCCACTTTGACACACCTTGTTAGGATTTAGGATGATAGTCTTAGTTGTGTTTTTATCATTTATTCTTTATTTCTTGTTGTGTTATAACTAAAACTTGTGTTGTTTAAACCATTTCATGAATGAGTCTTATGTCCCACATCACTTCATTGTTTGAAGAGGCATTACCATCTACTTGACACCTTGATTTAACTTAGAAAATTTTTGTGTCAAAAACATTGTGTGTGTCTCTTGATTGAAATGGGTAACATTATGCTACCCATATCAGTTCAAGTTTCATTCCTTGGTAAGTCTTGAAACAACCAATAATTATCACATATTTTGGGAGTGATAAAATTATTATGCTACCCAAATTATTTCAAAATACTTATCTTGTCTCATGTCCAAATTATCATTGTTGAAATAATCATTTATGCCTTGTTGGATCTTTGTTTAGCATAGTTATGATGTTCAAATTTGCCTAGTTTATTGGTCATCAAAATCCTAGTTTACCTTAGTTGAGTCTCTGATTAACCTTTACAAGTTCATATTCAAACATTGATTGATTTTTATTTAGGCCTTGACACGTAGAGGCTAATATATAGATATTTATATTTTGGGTTGCATAAATTAGGTTAATTGATTATTCAAATTTGGAAACTTTATTTTTTGTGCATTTGTTTGATAGAATTAGTCCATCTTCAAAGTACCTTTTTTAAAGTGTTTTATACCAATTAAATCATGTTTATGTTTAGAATTAAGTGCCTAATATTTTCCAAACTATTCCAAGTTTGATAGATTAATAATCATCATCCTTTGTTTTAATTCTAGCTTTTGACAACTTGGTTGGCCAAAAGTCTTAGCAATAGCATTGTTTAGAGCCAAATTTTGACATCGCATTTGGTCCAAAGTCCTAGTGATTCTTTTTCATTTCCTAGTTTATACCTATTTGGAATATCTTTGGAAATTAGAGTTTGACATCTTGTTTTTAGGTCATTTTACTTAAACTTGTTTGTGTAAAACATTTAATGTTAGACATTTGGCATTATACTATTTTCACCAAGTCTTTACATAGACTTTTTCGAGATACAGTTATACCCTTTACCAAGTTACCTATAGTTTAACACTTTGTAATTTTATACATAACTTCTTAGAGTTTGTATAACCCTAAACCTATCTTGATATAAAAAATTTACCATTTTATTTAATCATGGTTCACTACACACATAGTGGAACTATGTACAATCTAGGATATAAAAATGTTAGCACATAGAAAGACTTTATTCAAGACCCTTATGGAGACACTATTATTTATGAGATGGATTCCTATCCACCATAAAATACTCAAATAGGGTAATAGAGTCAATATCCTTTGGTTATTTATTTGGTTAGCACACTTCCATATATGAAGCAAGATCAAGAATAGATTGCCCAATATTTGGCTAGCATACTTATGGTTACATAAAAAATCCAAAAAAAACCCTACTATGTGACCTTTAAATCAACCTATGATCCTAATAGATCTATAAAGGTACGGTATGATAATTTTCCAAATCTACCAAGAGGGCCTTATAACATGTCTTACAACCCAAACAATGATCAAGCCTATTTTAGCAACCATAATACCATAGTACTAATGTCATATATATATCCACATATGCTTGTCATAAAAATATATCTCATGAAAGACTAATTCATGAAAATATAGATAGCATACTAGGCATATCAAAACCTAACATGTAATTTTAGTAACTTGTCCATATTAAATGCACCTCTTATTTAGTCACTCCCTTCAACAAGAGTCTTATTTGAGTTGATAGGTCAATAAAATTAGAGTCTAGATCCACATACATAAAAAACTATAGTTGAAATCATGTTCAATAACCCAACCATCGAGGAAGTGTCTTCTACTTTTATGTATAATAGTGATCAAAATATAGTGGATAATACACAAGCAACGTCCAATGCAAACCAAAGTGGTGTTAATGCATAAATAACTAGACAATAATAAAATGTACCTTTAACTATAACCATTAGTGATTCATAAAATTTGAGAATAGGATTTTATATATCATAACCTCAAATAACTACTTCTAATCCTCAACTTGTTACTTCTTTTAGAACCTAATAACAACAATTAAGTAGTCAACCAATAAACAATATCATGTCATAATAGAATGTGATGAATATTACTTCTCCTTAATAGGTGATTAGTAATATTCAAAAATGATAGGCACCATTAAATCAGCCCATGTATTAGATTCAAAACATATTGTCAACTCAATAAGGGGAAACCAATGTTTTACCTCACCAAGTAGTAGTAAACATACCTCTTCAGTTGTAGACAAATATGTTAATCAAAAACAAAATTATGTTTATCCAATAAAATGTAAATATTGGTTAGTGATAGATTTTTACTATCTATCATGCATCCACTTCCCAACATAGATTCACACAACTAGGAGGTTATAATGTTCTTCAAGTACCTGTTAGGTAATTGTTGCCTTTCATGAAAAATATACCCCAAGTTTAGAGATACGGTCTTGTTTCATAAGTTCCCCTTAAAAATAAAGGTTTGATTAGTTGTAAAAATTTCTGTGTTCAACCTCAATAACCATATTACATTTATATACCGCCATCCCAACTTCAATATTCCCAACATCATGCCTACATACCCAATCCCAACTAGAATATCACACTGTGGTACATGCAATTTCAATAATCATGCCCTAATCCATGCATACATATTCTTGGCCTATTTATTAGCTAATATAACATATTCGAGCAAATTAATCCATCATACCTTTGTCAAAGTAATCCACTTATGCCCATTCAACCATCACCTTAGGCCAATATTCCCATAAGTTTCCTCGAATAGGAGCTACAATAAATGAAAGATGTAATTACCACCATCCAAGCTAGGAAATAAGTCTAGAAATTTAAGTTATATGATGTTTTTTACCCTTTAAACATGGAGTAATTGTATATACCATTTCCTCTAAGGTATGAGCTACCAATGTTTGACAAATATAAGGGAAATATGACTTCAAGACCCATTTGATAGATTATTTTGTCATGTGCCAACCAATGGCCTATAGCAACATATACTTGTTGTTATTATAATAAGTCTAGAAGTAAAATACTTGTAATGGTTATTAAATTTATCAAATAATTTAGTTTTTGATTTTGATGATCTTTTAGACAAGTTCATGCAACACTTCTCTTATAATCTTGATCACAAGATTTCATTGGTAGACTTGACACAAGAAAAATAGAAACCAGGTGAAATCTTTAAAAACAATCTATAGTGATGGAGATCCCTTTCAAGATATTTTACCCATAGTATACTAGATAAATAATTAGCCACTATGTTTACCAAAAATCTACATAGCAAGATATCTTATTATATAGAGTTTTAGTGTGCACATACATTTAAAGAAATCATTGAAAAAGGTTTGGTGATAGAAATAGCCCTTATTAATAAAGTGATCATTAAAATAACCTCATAAAATTAGAATAATGGTTAGAAATAAAACCAAAATAGTGGCCATAACTAACATCTAATCTATACATGAGTGTCATAACCAACATAGACCAATAAAAATGATAGACCTAATCAATTCAATTACAATAATAATGTTGTAGGTAATAGAGTAAAAAAATCATGACATGTTCCAATGGTGAAATCACCATTTGCTCTACCTACACCATCTTTCCATATTACTCATAATCAATAACCTCTTCAATAAACATAGCTTGTGTAACAAGTGCAATAACTTCAACCAACATAGCAAATGCAATAAACATAGTAACCAATGCCTTTGAAAACCCCTCTTCCATGAATAAATTATACTACTGATCATACCTTTTATCCCCTAGGAGAACCCATTAAATTAGTATTTTGTAAATTTGTTGCAACTAACATGATTAAATGGCCTACTCTAAAAGAGCAATTTAATGAGGGCAAAGACATACCAGACTAGTATAGGCCAAATGAATTTTATGAATTTCATAGGGTCAATTTCCATAACTTATATAATTGTGTACAAATCAAACATATCATTAAAAATATGTTAGAAAATGGAGATATCACATTGGATAATGAAACTTCCACCCCTAATCAAAACCTCGACATTTATCAAGATCCTTTTCCCAAAAATAAAAATCAATAATAACAATGGTAGTTAGTGAAACATCAACAATAATAGACTAATAAAAACCAATATCAAAACCAACATCATCAAACTAATGGATAGAACCAAGGTCATAATGGTGCAAACAACTAATAGACTTACCATGTAGTTGCACATGACTACAACATAGTTATAGGCCATATTGTAGGAGGTTTCATTTACACCATTTTCATTAATAATAGACAAATTAACAATAATAAAAGACCATTTTAAATCATACCAAATCAACTAAACCATTTTGGTAATCCTTTCTTGACTTGGGACCACACACAGGCAAACTAGTAAGCAGGGACACATTTTAGGACCTTATACTGATAACTCACTATTATCACATGACCATGCACAAGTACATTGGTATACAATACTTATCATATCTAGTCCCCCTCCACCATCATTTAATAACAACAATTGTCCTACACCTAATCCCATTTACGTAATCATAACTCGACAATCAAGGATTACCATACCAGGCTCATAACCATCTACCACTTCACCCATCATCTAACTAATTGTTCTACCTTAGAATAGGCCATTTACCATTATCCATTAAAATACATTTGACATTATGGAATAAATACAAAATATTTCAACACAAATCTCCATTTTTATTTTTTTTGCACACATTTATAATCCATAAAAACATCTTGATAGTGTTCCTTAGTTAATCCAAAATTTGAAATGACATATCCCCTGACAAATTTTAATCTTTGGTTGGACATCTCACTCCATCCCAACAAGTAACCTTCAACCAAAGTGACAATTCATCCTTGGTCTAATGCAACATAATACATTATACATAAAAGTTTACATAAAGAGTCATAAAGTAAAATGTGTCCTCATAGATAATGGATCAAGTCTAAATATTGTGCTTGTAAAGCTCATCAAGCTTCTTGGGTACACCTCAATAGATCTCTAATTATAAATAATCACTATCAAAGCCTACAATAATGAAGAATGAGAATCACAAGGTAGCATTAGCTTGCCAGTTATCATTGGGCCCTCGACACATGACACACTTTTCCATGTGTTAGATCTCAATTTATCATACAATATGATTTTGGGTAGACCTTAGTTAAATTAGATTCATATAGTCCCATTGAAATTACACCAGGGCATCAAATTCTCACATTTAGGGATGGAGGTTAGTATTTCAAGATATTTGCATTTATATGAGTATTAAAAACATCTTGAGGCCAAGTTCAAGAGCTAAAATTATCCTTTTGACATGAATCTAGCTTCTAAGCATGATAAGGGAAAACAATAATTATTGATTTACCAAAGGCCAACTACATTAACTCTGATACCCTTGACTCACTTTTCCATATGCCACCTCCTAAAATGTCTAATCACTATACCATCTCAACTAATGGCCTAAGAGAATATTTGACCCATAACAAATTTCAAATTGTAAAGCTTCCACAGAACCCCAAGTCCTTTGGAATACCTAAAGTCAAACCACTTCACATAGAATGGTAAACAAAGGGAAAATCCAAACTCTATAACCTAGCACCTATCACTTATATACTAGCTCTTAAGTAAACACATGACCCTCTCAAAGGTGATTAATCATGGTTATACAATGAGAAATTGGTTGACTATTACAAAAAATCCAATTATCCCATAACTAATAAGATCATGAAGAACCAAGACTATGAAAGATGAGGCCTTAGGACAAATCAATAGGGAACACTTGAGCCCATTTCTATGACTAAGTACAAAGGAACCTATGGACTTAGATTTAAACTACTTGGGGGTGACCCCACATATCTTATTCAAGTTCCATCACGAATGAATAGTGATGGCAATACTAAAAAAGAAGTAGAGTTTAATCATAGCCAATTCAATAACTTAGCCCAAACTAATCTATTTGATAATAATTCCATTTTTACCCTTCAACTAGTCATTGATCATGATCCACTACCATTGCATTATCCCTAATTGATAGACTATGACCAATAAAAATCTAATGTGCTGGTTGATGAGTTTGAAAATGATAAGGCCTTCTATGTTTTTTAGGCCTTAAGGGAAATGTTCCACTGGGAGATCATAAAAAAAGGGTTCTCAATCAAGTTAGATCCTAAATCCTATTTTGGAGAGTGGGTGAACACCTTTAGCCAAAAGCAAATAAATAAAACATTGAGGTCCCAAAGTGAAAACCTATTTGAGGTGATTTTTGACCAAGGAAAAAGTAAAGACAAAGGCTAATCTATTGGTGAAAACCTATTTTAGGCACCACTAGATGGGGGTCTTCAACCTTATTTAAATATAGACTAGGAGACAACAAATGAACTTGTCTATGGTTCTAATTTCATTCTTGATGAAGAATAGACCTTTGTACAAATCATTCAATAAACTACTAATGATGAACTTACTGATGGGTTTGAGTTCATTATTAAAGAATGACAGGAATTTGATCTCATCATTCAATAATTTCTAATAGCATTTGTTACATGGCCATCCCTCCCATTAGGGGATTCTGATTCATCATGACTAGGAGAAATTTAAAGAATAAGTCCTAACAGAGGATTCTAATATAGCCAAATAGATAAAATCTTTCCCTACTATTCTTAAAGATAGTTCAAACCTTCTAGTGGAAGACCCAACAATGGTAAATTTTAGATCTCCATATGACCCAAAATGGATTAAATTATGATCATCCCTCATTGAGGAGATGAAGTCTTTACAACTCTATTGAGGGAATTTGTGGATATATTTACATGGGCATATTCTAACATGCTTGGTTTGAACCCCACCTTGGTTGACCACCACCATGCGGTACATCCTAATGCCAAACCATTGAAGTAAAAATTGTACAAAATGCATGCTCACATTTCTATAATAATAAATAAAGAGTTGGAAAATCTCATAGAATCAAGATATATTAGGCCAATCAACTATATTAAATGGAATTCTAATGTAGTGATAGTTAGTAAAAATCCATAAGGAATTAGAATTTGTACTAATTTCAAGGACATTAACAAATCTTGCCTTAAGGATGAATTTCCATTACCAAACATTGACATGATTTTTGACTCCACAATGGGTTATACGATGCTTTCACTAATGGATGGTTTCTTAGGCTACAATCAAATCAAAATCACACTAGAATACCAACACAAAATAGAATTTACCACTCTATGGGGAACATTCTATTATCAAGTTATGCCATTGGGTCTTATGAACACTGGGGACACCTATCAAAGAGCCATGGTAGTCATATTTCATGTTATGATGCATGACATTGTTGATTACTATGCTGATGACATATTAGGAAAATAAAAGACTAAGGCTGATCATCTAACAATATTAAAGAGGATATTTGAGTTACTAAATTAATAAAAAGTTAGACTCAACCCCAAGGAATGTTTTTTTGGAGTTAATTTTAGTAAATTACTTAGCTTCATTATGTCTCATAGGGGCATAGAAGTCAATCTAGCCAAAGTATGAGCATAAACAAAATGCCACCATCGACCAATTTCAAGTACCTCCATAGTTTATAGGGAAAGATCCAATCCTTATGATGCTTCATATCTCAATTGTCTAATAAGTGCCACTCATTTACACATGTATTGAATAAAGGTGTGACATTTCTTTGGGATGATGTTGTCGAAAAGATTTTTAATAACTAAAAGACTATCTTGAAAATCTACAAGTTCTATTGCCTTATATACTAGGGAAACCATTCCTTTTGTATCTATTAGTGATAGACAAAGACCTAGGGGCACTTATATCTCAACATGATGATAATATAAAGGAGCATGTAGTGTAATATCTAAACTAAAAACTAGTCATGTATAAACATAATTATACGCCCATTGAAAAAACATGTTTAGCCATGGTCTTCATAGCTCATAAACTATGAAATTACGTGTTGAATAATAAACCCATGGTCATTTAAAAATTATATCTATTCAATTATCTATTGTCATTCAAAACATCTACCTATTGATAATTTGTAGTATAGGAAATCCTTATGATGGGGCACTAAATGTGAAGGCCTTGTGCAAGGTGTAAGGATCTAAGGTACTAGTTATCATTTAGAATAATTAGTTATCTCATCATAATGATGGGAACATCCATAAGATGTAGGACCCTTGTACTCCTTGGGATGAGCTTCTAGAGTAGGTTAAATTCCTTCTATTCTAAGTACACCTAGTTTAAGAGCAACGAGCAAGCCTAAAGATCATAAAGATAAACTACCACTAATCTAAACCTAGAATTTTGAGGGAAAAGGGAGGGAAAAGGTAAGTGATATTTAAATTAAAAGGTGATGCACCCATAATAGAGTGAGCACTCCTACTATCGTAAACAAGTGTAAACCTTTGAGAATAAGACAATATCACATAGTTTTCACCAAGTCACTCCAAATGCATAAGTGTTTCACATAGAGGCATATGAACACATTGTAGAATTGAGAGGGATGACGGTTATCCATAGAAAAAGCCTACATAGACCTTGGTATGCATATAATATGACCTATAGGTGAGTTTTTAGTTTAATGAGGAGGTGCTAGGAATGAATGAAAATGAGAAGAGCAAACATTACTCACAAACAAAGATTAGCAAACACAAAATAACACACAAATCATCAGAAAAATAGAAAGAGCTAAACTTATTTCTCATTAATATACAAGACTTACTTAATACAAGTGCTCATGGATGGAAATTTTAGTAGTTTAAGGTTGATAAAATGTGTCAACCATTTTACAATGGAGAAATAGGATTTTAGATGATCAAGTCCATTTTACAACAAATACACCACTTGGGGTGGTGGATATATCATTAAATTATTTTGTGGCATTATTACCATGCTTCTTGAATTATTTCCATTGATTATATATAGATTTGGTGGCATGATCCTCTAGATACATGTGCATATAGGAATGGAAGATTTCCCTAATAGAGTTAGAGAATGGTGTGCATGCACATTTTGATGACTAGTATCCTCTTACACATTTAATTCTTCTTGACAATGCCTTGATCTTCTCTCAACTACCTCTAACCACCCTATTTATATCCTACTAATACTCAACATGTGGTGCTTTATGGTTGGTCTTGGGTGTGGCACTGTAAGAATTCCACATGGAGAACTAGTACTTACCCTTGGTTAAACTGTGAACTTCCTACACCAAGGTACATGTGGAATCCACTTAGAACTATGCTCAAGGCCAAGGTAGTACATGAATTTATAATATGCATTTGTGTAGTGATACGTCAAGGATGTAAGATATTTCACATATGTGCATATTGAAATCTTTATGCAAGCATGATTCATCACTATACTACTACATAGACTTACGCCTCTATATTAGGCTCATGCATAGATGGGAATCACCTATGCACGTTATGCTTGAAGATATTGGGACTTCACAAGTGCATAACTCTTCAACATGATCTATATTATCCTTGTGCTTACTAGGGGGTGACTTAGAAAGTCAACACTTTTAGTGACCTCTATGGGTCATTTACTTGCTAAGTAGGAATCCAATGGATTTTGAATTGATCCATTGGGGATAAAGTCATTAAAGATGTAACCTCCTTAGTCTATGTCTAACTAAATTAAACTATCCTACCCTCAAAAAATGAAAAGAGAGAGAACAAATAATAGATATGCAAAATGTACTTAGAGGAAAACAAAACTAAACTAAAATTATATAATGTTCATATAGGCACTTAGGGAAATACAATGTAAACTAATATGTTATACTATACAAGTTACAAATGTGTGCCCTCATCCTCATGAATAAAAAAGAAACCTCTTAAATCCTTTGCATTTTATGCCTCATGACTATTAAAATGTGATGGATGGAGGTGAGATGGAATCTATTTAATGTGAAGGAGGTGTACCTTGGGTACTTCTAAAGAATTCTCAAGGCAGTTCATTTACTTGTGCCTCCTTTTAATTAATTAATCTGTCAAGTTGCATAAAATATTTTATCCTAAATGGATGATGTCTTTGAAATTGAGCCAATGCCTCCCATATTTCTTAGTGCTTAGTTGCACTCTTTGTTTAGACAGAGCCTCCTAGAGGTCAAGAGACCTATGCTCGATACTTGGAGAGCTCATGAACTTGATAAGTTACTCTTATGAGCTAGTTATATTTTTAGCAAAATCCCATATAAGGTGTTCAAGATAATGGACCTAGATTCCACCTGATACTATAGCCTCCCCCTCATCTTTGTGTTTCTTATTATGAGGCTAAGGCCAAAACCTACCTATGATGTTTTCAAGGGATGTGAAAGAATATGTAAGTTCATTGAAGATTCGATAACCATTATTGACTACATTGAATAGATTAGCATTTATCTCTTGAGAAGGTTGACCTAATGGGATGCCTCCCTCTTTCCCTCTAACCTTTCTAATAAAGGTATAGTCCTTGACCTTGGCTAGATCATAGTCTACTTATAGAGGAACATGGCCTACGTATAGGATTTTGAACAAATCTTGCATATCCTCATCACTTATTGGAACTTATGCATTACTTTCAAACTGATTAGGGTGTTTCTCCTAAAGTAAACATTATCCTTGGTGTCGTTATTCACCCTCAATGTATTCTTCTAGTTTCTCTTCACTCTTCTACATGAGAGGCCTCATTATAGCTTCATGACTAACTTCATCTTCTTCTATATTAAATGGAAGCTTATCTATCTAATAGAGTGCCTCATCATCTCCCTCTTACACACTACCTTGATATACAAGATAATTTTTTTCATCCTCTTCTTGTAATAGCTCTAAAATTTTTAACTTTGTGGTGCAAAGAGGGATACTAATGATGATTTCTTCATCATACTCACTTGAAGTATTATCTTCTTTATTCAAATGGTCTTCACTTGACTTTCATATAATTGGTCCTCTTTTGAAGAGGGAGATGGTGGAGGGAAAGAGGTTTAAATTATCATGGAAGAAGGGGATTCTACAAGGTTGTTCATCATGAAGTCAGGATGCATGGTCTAAGAAGGCTACCATGACTGTGCCTGAGGCTCCTCAAAGATGATGGTTTATTGACTTAGCATGATCTATTATATAGGAGGGGGAATCTAAAGCTTATTAATTTGAAATTAGGAGGTATGATTGAAATATCAAGGGACTTACCTTACCTAAAGCTAGGGATTTTGAATGCAAAATCTTTCTACCCCATGGGTTGGCTTGTAAGCGTAGGGAGAGCCTTCTTGAAGATAGGAAAGGAAGGAGAAAATTTAGTTGGCTATGATTTAATTTTATCCATATACATAAGTAGCTAATGCATATAATTTTCCTTGGCTACAATCTACCTATCCAAGCATTCCTCTTCAAATTTATGCTTCTCTATCATCTCTTATTATTGAGTGTGAGCTTGATGAGAAATATCCTCTTTTTTCCTACCATAACCTTGATCTCTTTCAATATCCCTCAACTATCTATAAAAATCAATATGTATATCATTAATGCTATTTTAAGGCAAATATAGAGGGTATTAATGTTGATTAGGAATGAGGTAGCTTGTGCAAGGCTAATTAGAAACATAAGCAGGTTATCATAGGGACTAAATTGGGGGAAGCTTATAGGCACTCACATGAGCTTGATATAATAAATGGTAAGCTATGAATATAGCATTTTCATGGAATGGGGAGTGGAAAGATGTATTTTAAGTACTCAAACTACTTAAACCAATAGATTTAGACATCTAGAGTCATCAGGTTCTCTACAGAGTGTCTTTAACACTTTAATAGCTAAGGATAACACCAATCCCATAGATTTTTCTTTGAACTTTGTCTCACTATCATTCTAAAAACTATTTTCATTCAAAATGAGTAGTCATGGATACTTTACAACATGGGGAAGCTTTGTGATGGGTCACTGAGCATGAAGGCCTTTCATGGGGCACAAGGATCTAACGCACTAAGCATAAAAGTAGTATCATTAATATATGCATGTGATCATAAATTTTATTGTCATAATGATGGGAATATCCCCAAGGTGTGGGAGACTTGTTCTCCTTGGGATGAACCTTCAGAGTAGGCTAGATTCCTTCTATTCTAAGTGCACTTATTTTAAGACTAGAATGTAGACCTAAAGAGCATAAAGGTAAACTACCACTAATCTAAACCTAATATTTTAAGGGAAAATGAAGGGAGAAGGTAAGAGATGTTGAAATTAAAAGGTGATGCACCTATAATAGAGAGATCACTCTTACTACCATAAACATAGTGCAACCTTTGAGAACAAGACAATATCACACATTTTTTCCAAGTCACTCCAAATGCATAAGTGTTTCACATGGAGGTGCAAAAACATAATGCAGTGTTGAGAGGGATGAAGTGTTTCCATAGATAGAGCCTACATAGGCCCTAGTGCACATATAATATGACCTACAAGTGAGTTATAATTTTAATGAGGAGGTTTTAGGAATGAATTAGAATGAGAGGAATAAACATTACTCATAGACAAATATCAACAAACACAAAATAACACATAGATCATCAGAAGAATAGAAAGATGTGAACTTAATTCTCATTAATCTAAAAGACTCAGCCAATAAAATTGCTCATAGAGGGAAATTTTAGTATCATAATGTTGCTAAAATGTATCAACCATTTTACAATGGAGACCAAATTTTATAGTGATCAAGTCTATTTTATAATAAATGCATCACTTGGGGTAGTGGATATATCATTAAATTATTTTGTGATGTTGTGGCCATGATTATTTAATTCTATTTGGTGATTAGATATGAAATTAGTGGCAAAATCCTTTGGACACACATACATAAGGGAATGGAAGATTTCCCTAACAGAGTTAGAGATTGGCATGCATGCACATCCCAATGCTTGGTAGATGCTTATGCATTTAATTCATCCTGATGATGCCTTGATCTCCTCTCTAATACCTCCAATAAACCTCTTTATATCTTGTTACCACTTGTCACATGGCACTTTTTGATTGGTCTTGGGTGTGGAACTATAGGATTACCACATGAAGAGCTAATGCTTACCCTTAGTCAAATTGAGAACTTCTTGTGATAAGGTATGCATAAGAACCACTTAGAACTATGCTTGAGGCAAAGGTAGTAAGTGACTTTATACTATGCACCTATATAGTGATAGGGCATGGATGTTAGATCTTTTGCAAATGCTTATATTAAAATCTTTATGTAGACATGAGTCATCACTACACTACTACACAAACTTGTGGCTCTATCTTAGGCTTTGGAATAGGTGGGAAGGACTTGTGCACTTTATACTTGGAGTGTTTGGGACTTCACAAGTGTGCAACTCTTTGAAAAGATCTATATTAGCCCTATGTTGACTATGGGGTGACTTATAAAGTAAATAATATCTACTATCCAAAATATCATTATAAGACCACATGGCCAAATTGATAATGCTTCTTTATGAGTTTGAGATAGATTATGTCAACTAAAAAGACATCAAGGGGCAAGTTCTTGTAGATTAGCTTGTTAAATCACCCATTCTAGATACAGAACCAATCACATTTCAATTTACCAATGAATCCATCATGACATCATTGAAAAACCTCTTGAGTAGCATTGGAAGCTAAGCTTGAAGGTTCATTCATATCACATGGATTGGGGGTAGGCCTTTTCTTTATAACTTCATAGGGGGATTTAATCCCTAAGTCATTTAGAATCAATTTTCTTTGTACCAATAACATGGCCAAATATGAAGCACTCATAATAGGGATTTGCTAGCTAGTACAATGGAACATACATCATCTCAAGGTTTATGGTGATTCTCAGTTAATCATCAATCAAGTTATAGACCATTTTTAGACTAAAGATGACAATTTGGTTCCCTATAAGCCAATGATTGACACTCTCAAACAATAAATTATAAATATCTAGTTTAAACATATACCAAGAGTAAGTAATAGAATAATAGATGTTATGGCTACCATTGGATCTTTGAATTGACATGTAGACACAACCAATGATTATCAATTTCTCATTGAGAATATAACAACACTAACTCATGAACCATGAATTATCACAATGATATTTGATATTGTTTGTCCCAAATCTACATGGTATTTATAATTATACACCTATTTACATGACCAAACAATACCACCTAACTTATCTTTAAAATGAACCAAATACTTCATCCACAATGCCCAATATTATACTTTACTTAGATCAACCCTATACCAACATAGTTTTGAAGGAAATTTTATTCATTGTTTACATTTAGTAGGATTTATACTATCATTATGAGAATCTCATGGAGTATGTGGAGCCCACACCATCAAGGTAGTCCTATCCAAAAATATCTTATGTACTAGGTACTATTGGCCAACAATTGATTCAAATATAGTTGTATATCTCAAAATATGAGATAAATGTCAATGGCATGCCAATCTGATTCATGATCTAACCAAGACTTTGAAACCAATGTTAATACCATGGCCATTTTCTACATGGGGCCTTAATCTCATTATAAATATAAACCCCACCTCATCTAATGGCCATAAACATATACTTACCACCACAAAATATTTCACTAAGTGGGTTGAAGCTATACCCCTCACTTATGTGATTGGAAAGCAAATTTCCAAATTAATATTTAACCATATCGTTTGACACTATGGTATCCCCTATGACATTATAAATGATAATGATGGATCATTCAAGAACAAGGATGTTGAATCATTATGTGCAAAGTACAATATTACTCAACAATTTTCCACGACATATTACCCTCAAGGTAATAACCAATCCAAACCATCAAATAAAACCATTGTCAACATTCTCAAAAATATTATCAATGATGTTGATCATGATTGGCACCTTTAGATATTCTTCACCCTCTATAAATGCATACAAATCACCATATTCTAACAAGAGCCACTCCATACTCACTTATTTATGATATTGAGGCCATTCTTCCCATGTAGGTTGAGTTACCTTCATTACACATATCTTTGAAGCATGTCTTGGATGATGAAGAGTATTGAGTAGTTTGTCTGTAAGAACTAGAATTACTTGATGAGAAATGCATGGATGTATTAAACCACCTTCAAGCATTTCATAATTGAATTAGTGGACACTACAATTAGTGCATGAAATAGAGGAAATTTGAGCTTGGTGATCTTGTCCTTAAAGAGAACCAAAAGAATACAACATCTAGGAAGAAGCATAAATTCAAGTTTGAACCCAACTAGGTAGGTCCTTTCATCATTACTAATAACTATGGTATAGGATTATATAGGATCACCACACTAGATGGGGATGAACTTGATGAGACTATGAATATTCTACACCTCAAGTGGTACTATTCTTGAGTCATATGATGTATTGATGAGGACCATTTCAAGTTGTAACATATTATCAACATTATTCTTTGTACCATAACTTTCCATCATTTTATCATCTTATCAACCTACCAGCCTATCACTTTTCCTATCATGTATCCATGCTACCATTACATTATATCAACCAAAGCATGTTTTCATCCATCCTATCTTATCCCATTTGACATTGGTTCTTCCATTGGTTTTATTTTTAGCACAAAGAATTAAATTTACTCTAGTAAGATTTCAAGCATTCTAGATAGAGGCAATATTTTTAGTATGATAAAACTTCTGGTAGTTGCAACCTTCATTTCTTATTCCCTTCTTATCATGTTTGTTTATGTGAACCTGATTATAACCACCTATAGACAAATCAATTTTTCACCAATATTTCTACTAATTATAACTGCCTTTGGGTAAATTAGTATCATTGATCTGATTAGTTGTATCCTAGTTATAACCACCTTTTGGCAAACTAGGGGCAACATTTGTTTATTGTGCCTTGACATGACAACATGTCATTTTCTATGTCATACTATGCCACTATGCCAACTATGCCTATTTTGTTTAAATAAGCTTCTACACTAGTCAGATTCCTCCACTATAAGGTGGAACTACAATGACCTAGGACCATTTAAAGACTATGTGGGTTGTGCTCAAAATTTGTTGAGGTTAGACCAGTCTCACTTTTCACCATGCTCTCACCATTTTATGAGTAACCATTTTAAGTTATCCATGATCTCATTATTTTTTGATCTTAGATAATTTAGTATCTCATCATCCTTGATTGATTTTAGATACTCTAAAATTTTCAAAAACATTTGTAAAACCATTTAGAAAAACCAAAACATTGACACTTATTTTCCTTAAGGAATTTAGGAACCCTTACTAAGTCACAATAAATCACTTTTCACTTAGTTTCACCATCCTATTTTGCCTTTTATCCCATGTTCTCTCCATTTTGTCAGTTCATTCCTATTCTTATATCACATCCATCATGTTTGTTTTTTTATCATCATCATTTTTATTCTATCCCATTTCCTAGGAGAACTACATTCAGCCTAAATTTTTTGTTGGATATATCTTCCATGGAACTATGTAGGTAGTGTCCACTTACCTAATGCATATGGAGATATCTAAATTTCCTAATGCATATGGAGACATCTCAACCACCCCCTTCCTTTTCTTCTATTTCCCCATCATGTTTGTTTGTTAAGTTGTCACCTATTTTCAAGGGGAAATGTTTATCACGTTGTTTGTACTAACATTGGGACTAAATATTGCTTTTTTCTTTATTTATGTGTTTGTTTTTGTTTCTATTTGTTTTCTTTTTGCATTATTGCCATGATTTAGTATATGAATTTTTTTTGGGTTATTCCTTGTGCATTTATACTTGAACCCATCCATATTCATATGTCAACATTGTCATCATGTTTTTTATTATTGGTGCATTATTTTCCATTGAGTATTGGATCATGGGAGTTAGTCCTTATGCATATTTCAGATAATTCCTCATGGTATTCTATCATGATGCATACCATCATGTGCTACAGAAAAAATCAATTTCAAGAAGTCTACATAGTAATGAGACATTGATATCTCATCAACACTAACACTAAAAACCATCCCAATCATATCCCAAATAGATTAATTAAATAACAAAATAATTTAAACCTTTGTTAGTTTATAAAAGCATCTCCCTACTAGTAGGTTGTCTCAATTCATCTTTATCCTTTGTATCAAATTATCATCATCATGATTTCAATCATCATCCATCAATCTTGTTTTCCATAATTGGGGTACAATGATTATAACCACCTTTTGGAAAACCATTGCACACCTTCCCACTTGCATTCTCAATGATTCTAACCACCTTTTGGTAAATCATTGTGTTATCACCAATTTGAGCATTAATGATGATAACCACATTTGGGTAAATCATTCACTTTATTCTATCTAATTGGGGCATGTTTTTTATCTTATTAGGGTATCTCCATCTTCTCAATGATTATAACCACCTTTGATAAAATCATTATTTTATCATAACATATTTACCATTATTATGGTATAATGGTTATAACTGCCTTTAGGCAAACCATTGTACACCATTCCACTTGCATTCTCATTAATTTTGTCTACCTTTGGGAAAATCATTGTGTTGTCACCCCATCATTTTTGTTTGTTTGGTCTACTCATTTCCTTATTTTGAGTGATCTTTTACCAACCCCTTCTATCAATTGCTCCCTTGAGGAGGCATCCTAAATTTCATACATTACCATTAAATTCATAAGCAAACCAAACATTCTTCTTTGAGAAGATGTTACTATGATTATTACTTATAATGTTTTCTCAAACAGGGGTAAATTGTAGACACTTAAAATTGGCCACCAATAGATTCATACCCAACATTAGAATAATTCTTACCAACCATTGAACATCTAGCCTAAGAATTTAAAAACATATGAACTCAGGCTTCATAACAAGTAATTAAATCAATTTGGCCTAAAAATCAATTAAATGAGATAAATGCACACATCATTTAATTAAAAACTTGAACAAATGTTCAAAATCCTAACAAATATTGATTAACATGAAAATACTAATCAAAGTCATAATTGAATTCATCCTTGAGCAATTAAATGAATTATCAAAAAGGAAAATTCAAAATAAAAAGAATATCCTAGGAAGTAATCATTACCTTTTGCATTTTGTTCAAAATCCAAAATATCTCAAACCATGCATATTCCATGTTAATCATGAGGTTTTAACACCTTTTAACCATACTAGGGTTAACTAATCCAACCAAGGTTAGGATTTAACTCATTCTAAGTTGATTTCAAAGCCTATAAATACAATCCTAGATCTCTTAGTTTAGAGAGCTTGGACATAGCAATGTTATAATGAAGGATTTATGGCATGAAGAAAATACATAGTGTTATAATGCCAAAATTAATCCAAACCACTAAGCCATCATATCAAACATGAGCCATATCAATCCAATGATGGTGATAAGAGGAGATGGAGATAACCAAGTTCCATTGATGAATACTTCTTGATGATAATTCAAGAAATCCAAATGAAGAAATCTCTTGAATCATTCAAGAAAGGTAAGAGAGGTATGTTTTCTTACATTTTAGTTGTTCTTTATCATTTGATTTCCTCACTATGCTCCTCCCTTTGATCTAAGAAACATAGTGTTACGAATGTTAGTGTGTTATTTCTTTCATTTTGAGCTCATTTTTATTGATTTCATTCTAAATCTAACATATGATCTAACCACCCTCCTTCGATTCTTTGATCACCTTTAGTGGCACAATACATATCATGCATATTTTAATTTATGTGACATGCCATTATTGATATCATGCACCTTCTTACATGATTATTATTTAGTGCTTGTATCAATTATGATTACATTTGTGTGCATAATTTATATATCTATATTTACATGACAATTGTAAACCTTACACTACTTGTTTCATATATGATTTAATGTTCTAGTCATTGATAAGATAACATATTATCCATATTTATCACATGCTTCTAAATGATTACCTATTTTTACATATCATGGTGCAATTAACTCTTTCCTTTTGAGTAATTTTAAGGCTACATCCCTCACCTCAAAAGTGAGGAATATTAGTGGGATTATCATATTTAAGACTCCATTTAAATTAAATTAAGGTTTTTATATGCATTACATGATTCATAGATTTATTATTGGTTAAAATTATTAGTTTGGTTCAGATTAAGGGAAAATTATTTACAAATTAGGATAAATTATGGGGGTATATGAAATGCATATACTTTATAGGAACATGAGTATAGTTTTTCATATTTGGGACAAAATTGTGTGTGTGTGTGTGTGTGTGTGTGTGTGTGTGTGTGTGTGTGTGTGTGTGTGTGTGTGTGTGTGTGTGTGTGTGTGTGTGTGTGTGTGTGTTTATATGTATGTATGTATGTATGTATGTATGTATATGTATATATATTTACACACACACACACACACACACACACACACACACATTTATATATGTATGCATGCATGCATGCGTGTATGTATATGTATATGTATATACGTATACATACCTACACACACACACACACACACACACACACACACACACACACACACACACACACACACACACACACACACACACACACACACACACACACACACACACACACACACAAAAGGGTGTGTGTGTGTGTGTGTAAAATTTTATATCATGTTGAAACTAATTAGATTATATAGTGGGACATGAATATTATTCATGCACACACACTATTAGAGTTTTATATTTTAGATAAAGGCATTGATGTGACATTGATAGTATCAACTAGAACATTAAATATATAAGTCTATTTTTATCATTTTATTCACCCTATATTAGCCTATCATAAAATCTAATTTCATCATAAGGTTCAATATCATTTATTTTATTAGCGAAGTTGAGGCTCAACATCACTCAATTTTATAACACAACTAAAAAATTTTGAGGCATTTATTTTAATAACAAATGTCTCATTCCTTAATACATTTCTCCATTCAGACATGATCACCCACAATATAAAATTATTCAACATGAATCCTAATTCTCTAAATCCTTCATAAAGAAGCATAGTTCTCCAATGCTTCAATAGGAAGCATCATCTCCAACAACACCATAAGGCAAATCCATTCACCCACTTATAGGTACAATCCTTCCTTGATATTTAAGTTTCAATAGTTTTATTTTCATTTTATATATGGACATTGATTTCTCCTCATTCATTGAAGGTTTTCTTGGATCAAATTTCACACTTGAATCCTTCTTCCAAAATAAAATTATGTTTTACACACTCATGTAAATCTCTTTATCTATTTAATCTATCATTATTTTTTAATTCAACTATAAAATAGAATGAGGGAATTTTAGACACTAAAATATGGTGTTATAAACTTGGCAATGTCAATCTTGACCTACCTTTAATTTACATGACTTGTACATTCCCATATGGTTCATGCCCACCCTTCTCTTCTATACACATGATTTTTATAGGTTTTAACTTAAGTAATTTATATCAATAACCTAAAATAATTCCCTATTTTTTAACTAACTTATTCATTATCATACTTAGAGTATATATTCATTCCTTTTAGATAAGTCTATCAGACTTATATGTCTATTCAATTTAATAGGATTCCAACTATGATGGATCCATCCCCACACCAAGTAATGGTAATTTTTATTATTTAAATCATATTTATGGGGAAAATTATATCTTTTATATGTTTTTGGTGTGACAAAATAACCAAATATTCCATGTAAATGTATTAAAGGAATAAGTATATTTCCCTATCTATATCTAAGAGTCCTCAATGAAACATTTATACAATTTCACACATTTAAAGGGATTACCTTTAAATTACCAATTCATAAAGTAATCATAACGGATATTCCATATCCAAGTCTAAATCAAATAATCCAAATATTTTTTTCCATTTTTTAAGCACCAAAATCTAGATTAAATAGTGCATTCATTAAATGATCACCATTGCACACATACACCTAATGGGGAAAACTAGGTGTAGTTTGATTACCTTATTCAAATTATTGGATACATAGGTAACATTAAAACATTCATTGGGGAGTGATTTAGGTTAGCTCAACCCCCATTCTTCCTAATTTATAGGCATAATCCTTGTGTCAAAATTAGACCGAGGGTTTTAAAGAGGAGATAAGTTTTTATATATTATGCACATAATGAGTCCCTAATATAGTAGATAGTGGCATATTAGAAAGAATTGAAGTGGAATGTGATGAAACAAAGAGTCACACCCTACATATAATAATCTATAAGATGACATATATTATCATTTATAATAGATATCTATAGATTCATAAATTTGTTTGGGTACTTACATACGCCTAGTTCTTGATCTAAGTGACTATTAGTCCACTTCCAACCTTTCTTGTCAGATGTAAATTATACAAATTCTTCATAAAATAAAATAAATACAATTATTCAAATCCTTTAGGTCATTTCCATCTATAATAAGTTGTAATTTTCAATCATATTTTACTTTCACATTTAGAGCATTGTTTTATTATAATACATTAAATAATTTGAATAGTTTAAATTTTATGCTTGGATAAATAATATAAAATAAGGTAAAAAAAATTATATCAATAGAATTTTAATTCACATGTATATCAATAAAATGAGAATTAACCTCATTAACAATTTTTATTTTATTTTTAAAATTATCATAAGTAAAAGTCAAAGGTAGCTCAATAAAATCGTTTGGGATGTAATTAAATCTAACACTAAGGCTAACAGGGGACTTAGTTATAATATTACTTTGTGTCATAATATGTAAAAATATATATCATATCAATAATTTTTTAAAATAAAAAAATTTAAACCCTATATAAATCATGTATATACTAGTAAGATTTAACCTTAGATGGAAATAGAGCATTCAAAGAAATTTAGGTAACACTGAGAACATGAAAATGAGAACCCTAAGGAGATAATACAAACATTAAATAATTTAGGAAAACCTAAAAAAGTCATATTGAATATGAAAATAAAAATCTAGGGAGTGTTAGGGAGCATAGATTCACCAAAATGTTTTGTTATGATATTTCTTAAAAGAAACATGAGAAACACTCAAATATAAGAATACTTCTAGGAGTAAACCTCCATAAATAATAATAATAAAGGAATAAAGTCTATAATAAAAATTAGCATGATTTTGGAGAGAATTTATCATGATTATTTATAAACATAACTAGGAACGATCACATTCCTTCATTGTAATTAGTTTAGCCTAAGAAGATAGTTAGAACTTATAAATGAAAAGATTAAGGTTAAAAGTGCCACAAGTTAACAACCCATAACCTTAGTATAATTAGGAAGACATAATATTATTGGCCTAACATTATATACCCATTTATAAAATAAATCCCTTAATTATTAGTAAATTTGGATGATTTTGTACAAACTATTCATCTTACCATGTTGCATCTTTAACTAGCAGTTTCTTCTACTTGATTATGGATTTAGAAATGGTCAAATTTCACAACTTTTTCACTTGTTTCTCAATAAAAACCTTTGGTTTAATAATAAATGTTATTTTTTCATCTAAATTTGATAATTTTTATCAGATTTGAATCTTTTTATTTATTACTTTCTTCAAGAAGGAGACAAGATGAATTTTAGAGGAATGTGGAAGTTCCAACTTATAATCTTTACTTATGACTTTTTGGATAACATTAAAGGTTCCATAAAATTTGGTTTTTATGTTTATTATATTATTATTATTAAGTTAACATTATTTATAAAGTTTTAATAACCTCACTCCTCATAATGCCTCTCACTTATATGTTGATCTCTTTGTTGTTTCCTCATATTTTGAGCCACATCCAAATTATCCTTATGAAATTTAAGCATTTCCTACTGGTGTTGAATACGATCCTCTACTACAAGAGATTTGGGAAGAACCTACAAATAAAAAGTATTATATGGTGGGGGTATCCATAAATATACTCAAATGAATTCATATTTGTTGCTATATGAAATGAAATTTTGTATTACCATTTTACCTATGAGGGCCATTTAGACTACTATGTTTTTTCTCAAAAAAATAAATATAGATATCCTTCCAAACATTAATTTATAATTTATATTTTTCCATTTGATTGAAAATGATAAGAATAATTTTATGATAATTTGGTGCCCTATGCTATAAATAAATTAGTTAAACATATACTAATGGAGATAGGATCATGATCACTTGCAATGATTTTTTAAATGCCATTGAGTTTTTGTGTGTTTTCCACGAAATCTAATAGCTTGAAATGGATGAGATGGTTCACAAAAAATATTATTACTTGGATATTTTATCCAAAATCATAAATATCACATCCAAATTATTTGATTTTTTCAATGTTTTAATAAATTCCAATGATATTTCCTACCAATGTTGTGATGGAATGGCTAATTATCAATTTGATCATTTATCCTTTATTTATTTGACATACCAAACATATGGACATAAATATATGTTCATCCACCTTAATAACTTATTAATAAATACCTTATTTATATAATTATATATATTTAATAATATATAATATCATCCTATTGGTGACTCATCCATTTCAGACAAGATGTGATCTTTCAAATTATAATTTCTATATAAAATATCTCATATTTGTTCCATAATGAGTCTCCTTAAAAAACATTATTATCTTAATAAAATGGGTCTTTTTAAAAAAAACTGAATGAGATTCCTTATTGGATTATATTTTTCCCACTCCACTCATGTTGCTTCTATGCATTGAGGTTAAAATAAATAAATGGAAAAAATTGTTTATCTTATTTCTTCCTATTAAGAAAGTGTGTTAGCTAAAAAAATCTTTTTTCCAATTCTTTTTTTTAAAATTTTCAAATCATACCGTATCATATTGGTGACCCATTTTTTTACTCCTCTAAAGATAATTATTTCTTTAAAAAAAATAGAATCTCATGATATATCTTGAATTTGAAATGCCTTCTTATGAGATATTGGTATCATTTTTTGACTAACATGAATCATATATAACATTTAATTCTCATATATGGGCCTTACTACATTCTTCTATTTGAGTCATTAACCCTCAAATGTCAATGAAAGCCCTTATTTCATAAATATTAACCCAATTTCATGTCTATAAGCATAAAATTTATACCACAAATTCCTTACAAAAGTCTAAGGTACCTAGTATAGGGGTGTAAGTAAGATATTCTTTCAATTTCTTGAATACTTTAGTAGTTATCTCTAACCATAAAATGAATCCTTCTTCAGCAATGTTGTTAAGGGTGTTAATATGTGAACATAGTTGCAAAATAATATTTTGTAGTATCCTATCATTCCATGTAATCCTCTCAAAAAAATTATAGTTTTTAGGTGTTGGCCACTCTTTATTTTTACAATATTCCTAAGGTTCACCTTAACACCTTCATGTGACATTGCATGTCCTAATTATTCCACTTATTTAATCCCAAAACAAATTTAGTTTTCGAAATAGATTTTATTATCTTAAATTAAATCTAATGCCATATCTACATGATAAAAATGTTAATCCCATGTTTTATTGTATATTAGGATGTCATCACATAAAACAAACATAATTTTCCAAAGAAAAAGGAATAAAACTAAACTCATGATGATTTTAATATTAGAAAGAATAGCAGTGTAATGAAATGGTATAGATAATAATTAATAATGGCTCTCATATGTCTTAAAGGAATAATTATGTATATCCTCCTTATTTAATAGAGTTTGATGCTGCCCTATATGTAGATATAATATAGTATATAAAATAACACCATTCAATTCATGTAATAATTCATCAATATCAAGAATGAGAAACATATATTAGAGAGTGATTTTATTGATCTCCTTCTAATATAGGCACATTATCCATGACTTATCCTCATTTTTAACCATAACTAATAGAGATTAATATGAACTTTTTTAGGGATGAACAATTCTTGAGTCCAATATTTCCTTGACCATATTTTTTTATTTTTGAATTTTATTCATAAGGATAAAAATGAGGTCTAATGTTAGGATGAATAATTACTAGAATTAATTCAATGGCGTGATCATTATCTCTGACTTGAGGTAGGGCCCTAGGTCTTAAAGTGATGTTGATGGTGTTGAATGATTATTTATTGGAGATTTGGTAGATCATGATTTTACACACCATGTGATCCTAAGAAAGTTAGATGTGCCACTATGACTTAAGTTACTTTATTAAGTGATTTATAATTCCTATGAGAGTTGATAATTTATATTGGTAGTGATTACATCATGATAGGTTTACACTTTTTAATTTATATTTAATACCATGAATACGTATTAAAAATTGAAGGATGTTGTTCACAACTATTTATGCCACTGCATTCCAAAAGCTACATTTGCTTCATAATTTAGATGGAAAGCATATATGAATCCAATTGATAATACTATTTAACCCTAATTTGGATGAAAGGGTTACATTAATCTAATTAAGATAGAACTTTGAAATTTAATTAAGATCAATGGATATGGCATTCAATCATACATTTGAATGTAAAAGACTAAGATATATTATTTTGATTTTATAAGAGCATATGCTAGATATGGAAAGTACTGAAAATATCATGACAGTTTTATTGGTTTATTTTATAACTATGATTTTACTTTCAAAGTGAAAACTAGGTATAAGTAGGCATATGGTTGGTTTAATTATATAGCTAATATGTTGTTTGTGATGCATTAATTCCACAATATAAGGTTAGTATTTCTTGTCAATAATGACTTGATGGTCAATAAAATCCTACATGGAAGTGTGGCATAGTTATTATATGGTCATTTATGATTGTATTTACTTTCTCAGAGTTTTTTTATCTTGAACCCTGATGGCGCACATAGATCTACAAATCAACTTCTTTTGCCTTGAAACCCTACATGTGTTTGTGAAGGATAAAAGCATATTAAAATAAGGGAATCATAATGGGTTATGTTGAATCAAATCACCCCCATATGAGGATTGGTTTATTCCTACATATGCATTACTCCAAGGAGGGATATCAAGCCAAACTTAGTTCTCCCACCTAGTTTGATTGTGAATTTTTTCTCATTCATTATGTGTATGAAACTAATGATTGATACTGATATCTAGAAATAATTGGTTTTAATTTTATTTTGAGTGCTTCAACTAGCGTTATGACTTCTCATAGTGATATTTTTAATTTGGGAAGAATAGGGAAAATTTTATTAATGTGCAATACTGTATATATTTATAACAAATAAGTTCCTAGTCAATTTTCAATGAGACCTTGATTTTTTTATATATGGATATAATTAAATAATTAATCATGACACCAAAATGATAGGATAATGTTACAAACCTAAGGATGTGTTTTAATTTATCAAATGATCACTGTTAGGAGAAGGCTGGTTCCAATCAATCTAGTAAGTATCAGTTAGTAGTTTTGACTTATCTAGTGGAATTTACATGTGTATAGGAGGGCTAAACTAATATTCTAGAGATGTTTTGGTAGGATATTTAGTAGGTTTGAAATAAATAATGATATTAGTTTAGTTTTATAACACCATAACATAAGGGTTGATTCATAAGGTAACATGTAAGTGTGAGATGATGGAGAACTATGAACTTATTTAAGTTATTAGTTCATGCATGGTAAGCGTGTAAAGCTTTTCATTGTCAAGTATCAAAGACCAAGTATCTAAATTTACCTCATTGATAGTTTTATGTGATTTAATCTACCACTAAAAAAAATTATTCCCATTATCTATCATGACCTAAAAATATGACACTAG